>PYXC01000946.1:445000-755000 GCA_015244755.2 Tenualosa ilisha
GCTTATAACAGACAACAACAACCAAAAAAAAATCTGCTCTCAGTTTGGAGAAATGTCCTCTCTACAAGGAGAGTCTGACCTTCAATCCTGTTCCCTGCTCTCAAGATAAGATTACGGGAAATCTTTTCCAGACACATTTGAGTCCAAAAGCTCTGGTCTCATTTCTTCTGTTCCTAATCCACTTCTCCTCTGTGTCCTACACAACCATATATTTTAGTTAAACAGCACTTTTCAATCGTTTATTTCCTATTTTTTTTCCTTTTTCTCTCTAAATTCATTTTAAGGTTTTCATGGGAGTTGTACATGCAGAAATGCAGACTAGTTTTGAGTGATCCTTTACAGGAATATGTTAAAATCATGCCCTTGGGCTTTTTATTCCTTACTGCATGACTTACTACAGAAGGATTTGCTGGTTGGCATTGAAAAAGATCTAAATCAGAAAAGAAGTCACGATTCTGACTTACCAATGCACACTTTCTGAATATCAGACGATGACAAATCTTTGTTAGAAGAGGCCAGTCAATTCATAAATGACTATTGTCTGACCTTTGACCAATCACGACCAATTTAATTGGAAAAGGTGAAACCCAGGTTGCCAAATATCTCTGATTAAATTGTTTGTAAGGAACTTTCAACAAACATTTCAATACTGTTATGACATTTAACATTGAGTGACCTTTTAAGCATCTGTAGTTCTGACTATCCGAATGCTAGCAGCTTGCATGCTACAGCTTGTTACAGTGAATAATAGGAAAGGTGCACCTGTTGTACAAGTAGAGGGCCAAGCTGCAATTGTTGAACAAATTTAATCCAGAACCCCTGGTGTGTACATTGCAAAACCTGAAGATAGGCAGTGTTTCAGGCCCAATGGCTCAGGCCCAATGATGTTTCAGGCCCAATGTTTCAGGACCAATGATGTTTCAGGCCCAATGGCTCAGGCCCAATGATGTTTCAGGCCCAATGTTTCAGGACCAATGATGTTTCAGGCCCAGTGTTTCAGGACCAATGATGTTTCAGGCCCAATGTCTCAGGCCCAGTGTCTCAGGCCCAATGATGTTTCAGGCCCAGTGTTTCAGGACCAACAATGTTTCAGGCCCAATGTCTCAGGTCCAAT
Source organism: Tenualosa ilisha (assembly GCA_015244755.2). NCBI lineage: Eukaryota > Metazoa > Chordata > Actinopteri > Clupeiformes > Clupeidae > Tenualosa > Tenualosa ilisha. Next base: position 446,115 of record PYXC01000946.1, read on the forward strand.
GTCTCAGGCCCAATGAAGTTTCAGGCCCAGTGTTTCAGGACCAATGATGTTTCAGGCCCAATGGCTCAGGCCCAATGATGTTTCAGGCCCAATGTTTCAGGACCAATGATGTTTCAGGCCCAATATCTCAGGTCCAATGATGTTTCAGGCCCAATGTCTCAGGCCCAATCATGTCTCAGGCCCAATGTCTCAGGCCCAATGATGTTTCAGGCCCAATGTTTCAGGCCCAATGGCTCAGGCCCAATCATGTTTCAGGCCCAATGTCTCAGGCCCAATGATGTTTCAGGCCCAATGATGTTTCAGGCCCAATGTCTCAGGCCCAATCATATTTCAGGCCCAATGTCTCAGGCCCAATCATGTCTCAGGCCCAATCATGTTTCAGGCCCAATGGCTCAGGCCCAATGTTTCAGGCCCAATGTCTCAGACCCAATCATGTCTCAGGCCAAAAACAAAATCTGAATTGCTGGAATGTCTTTCTGAGATAGCCTTCAACGGCACACACACACACACACACACACTCACACGCACATACACACACACACACACACACACACACACACACACGTGCATACACACACACGCACACACACACACACACACACACACTCGCGCACACACACTCACACACACATGCATATACACCCGCACTCTCCCCCAGCACCTGTGTCATGGCTGTGTTCAGTCTCATTTTCCTCTCCAGTGCTACTTTGGAGCAGATGAGAATGAATGGCAGATGCTATATTACATTCACAGTGTCAAAATATAGAAACTGCAGCTTTCATTCACACAAAAGTGGGCCTGTTTGTGAGAAGATAAATGAATGGTTTCAGTTTGACAGGTGCTGCAAGTGCATGCTAGTGCATCCTTAATTTGTTGACCATCTCCTATCTTCAATTAATCCAAGTATGTATTCGCTGTCTGAGAACACTCAAGGTCAATTACCCATTATTTCCTCATAAAATCATTACAGAATCATCAGAAAACTCTATTTATACAATGGATACAAGCAGCCAGAATTACTTTGAGAATAACAGCGATCCATTCTTGTTGTTCTGTTTGGATTCGCTTGATAAGTGGTTTCAGATGAGCAAAGATGCTTTTGAAATGTATCTGGGGCTTTCAATAGTTGTGGTGCCACACTGTAAACCTCAAATTACTGCACGTCTGAGGAAAGCTCAATTCAAGGACCTTCGAGGACACTGGGCTTGTAAACCCCAGCCTGTGAGTTCAAGCCACTCTGCCGCTTTGATGTCACGTGGCTTGTGTTGGCTTTTCAGCATCCTCGTACTGAAAGGCTCGATTCACAAAAGCTACCACGTCACTTCAACTCCAGTTATGAGAAGTAGTCTTCTAAAGCTATGGGCTTGTGAATGCCTCCACATGGGAGAAGCACACACTGCACTTTTCAGTCTGTGCTTAAACCTTTGCACACAAGCAATTCAGCTACCAACAAAAGAGAGTGCTGTCGGGTATTCATGTTTGATGTACCTACAGTTATATGAGCAGAATATAAAGAACAAACTTGATGCCTCCAGGTGACTGGCAAGGCCCTAATGTGACTTTGCTTGTTATGTCAGGGAAAGACAACACAGGTAAATCTCTACCTACAAAAGTATGACCCAATATGTGTCACTTTTTAGTTAGATGAAATACTCAAAACTGCCAGAACATATTAGACTGCCTCAAAGACCTGCTGACCCCTGACCCTAACCTAACCAGAATTCCTTACAACACTGCACAGCTAGGGGAACTACAACTACAACTATTTCACACAGAAATAATCTTATGACCCCTTGATCTGATTTCCCTTCCAAGAAACACTGTTCTAGAAAAATGCCAAGAGAACATTCTTTTAATCAAGGCCCATGCAGAAACATTTTAGACAATGCTTGAGCCAGCCATAGTAACACCTTTAGGCAGCAGTTACTGACACCTCTCATGATTTGGTATCACAATCAGGCCCCAACAGCCTAGAGCAACTTTGGATTTCCTGCACATATTTGAAGAGCTTCTTTTAGTAATCTGACTCAACTGTAGAAATGCTCAGACACAAGAGCATGCCTCCATCCCCTCATGAACACTCACTCTGAGTGGGTGTGCTCGAGAAATATTAATTCAATTCACTTTTATCAGATCATAAAGAGAAGGGGAATGTTTGGCTAACAAATGTTACTGAAAAAAATGCCACAGAAAATTAACTTTTTTGGTCCCGTTTATCTATTGTCTGATGGACTCACTGGACTAACATCAACAATCATTTGACTCATTTGGCAAAGCCCATCCAAATACTGAATGTCATTCAGCTTTAGTTTGTTCATGTTTGATGATGGCCCATCAAGCTAAAATGTTATGATTTGCACACACTGAATGCAGTGTCTTAAATGGTGTTTTCATCAGAAACGGAGTGTGATCCCACAGAACAGAGTCTACCTGGTCAGTACAATCAGCTCCAGGGTGTGTGTATGTGTGTGTGTGTGTGTTTTTGTGTGTGTGTGTGTGTGTTTTCTCGGTTGGGCATAGTGTGCATTAGCAGTTACATCATGGATGTCTATTTAAATCTAGTGTGTGTGCTCCAGTCTATGTTAAAATCACAAGCCTCAAAAGGCTTTCAAGGCTTCATCAAAAACAATCTCTTACAATGCTGACACAGCTGCTCCTCTCCCTTTTGATGCTGCCAAGCCAGTTGAGATTTGCATGAAATGAAGTCAGTCATAAAGTCCCATTGAAAAACTAAAGCACCCACACATCCCTACGGTTTACTGTGGTCACTGCAGGGAAGCACACCCACCTCTCGGGGAACTAAAACAGCAAGGTCATCAATTATCACACAGAAGAACAGCCAAACTCCATAGTCATGTTGAAACTCATTTGGGGGCATGTCCACATCATTAGGCAGTTTAAAAGTGATGCCTTCCTCATCACAGGCAGACTGTATGTACGTCAGAGGAACACTAGACTGGTAATAGTCCATGAATGACAAACCCCTTGGCTCCACTTTCTGTCATCCACGGAGCCCACACCCTTACTAAACACATTCACAAACATAGCCTGGTCAAAGAGCATTGGGATATACTATCATTGATTGCTTGCATTATAAATCAATGCACATTAACCTTCCACTGGCACATTTAAAGGTTTAATGCAAATCTTTAAGCCGCCTTTCAGACAATTTTGTCAATGTAATGATCACCTAAAAGTGTTTCATATTAATGAAATCCCTGAGATCAGTCGACATTGGGGGTTATTTGAGATTCATTAAGTGAATTACATGTACTAAAGAGTTACTACAATACAGGAACTGTCTAGACAGATTGTAGATTTGTAGTTTTCAGGTTATCTATAATTCATTTCATGAAAATTCAAAAACTCTCAGTCTTTTTCACACATTAAACTTCACACATCATACTCTATGTCACATGTCTCACTAGTGATTGCAATTCTCCTGACAGCAATCATGGCAATGGCTTTTAATGTAATCAACACCAGCTTAGCTTTAAACTGCCTTAGTAACTATATGTTAGGGTTCATGACTGCATTAAAATGTCTGAGAGCATCATGACGCCTTCCCTGTCTGGGTTTTCATCAGTGTTATTACTGGCACCCCATGGTGCATTTAAATTGACAGGCCCTTACCTGTAAGCCTATACACTGGAGGTCTGGGTTATGTCCTGACTGCCATTTTGTCCTGATTACTGTCTATGAAGTTCAGCAGGTTTCTCTTTCAGCACAATAGCAGTGAGCTATGGACATAGTTCCATCAAACAGGTCCATCAAATAGTTACATGATTAATACTCTAAGTGTATGTGAACCTCACAGCTGGATGTCAAACGGGCAGATTTGGCTGCATGAAAGGACACAGCAGAGACTATTTACCTGCTTGCATGCCACCTTTTCATACATTTAGGCAGCTGTTGTTTTAATTTCGTACTGATCTCAAAACTGTAGGGCTGATTTTGTTTTGCTTGAGCTATTGACAACTGTTTATTCCAGAAGGGTGCAGTAATTAGATTGTCATTTCTACGTAGTCATAGTAATTACATTAGTCATTTCTACGTAGATGATACAAGGTCCTTTGCAACTGGGGAACTCTTTCAGCAGCACAGTGTTCATCTAAATGTTGCAAAAATTAATGTAGTAAAGATATAAAAATACTTTGTCAACAGCGCCAGCTGATCTTCATCTTTCCCCATGTTAGCCTACTGCACAATGCATATAAATGTCTCAGACCCCACACACATTCAAAGAGGGACTCTTACAGAACAAATCACAGCATCCCACCTAGTGGTAGCAACCTCTGCTATATGCTTTGATAAGTGTGAGTATGACGGAAGAGCACAGTACATTATCTCATCTGTGCAACATAGTCTATAAACCCTATGTTTGAATAAGGCACATTAATAACATATTATGTCTTCAATACATTTTTGGCACTGCTAATCTACTAATAACCCAGGGCACAGCACAGTCTGTGGAGTAAGCTCCACATTACATGCAACTCAACCACTTTAGATACGTTTGGCCAAAAGGATTGATAATTGGGACCCACATTATTTTATGTGGCCTATTTATGCGGCTTTGGGTCATTTGGTGTTTTTAAAAACATTATACAGCAAAACCAGCACATGTTACTAATGATGACCCACAGGTCACAATTTAAGGAAATCTGAAGTATCTTAATGGTACAAGTTTGCACACAGTGCTCAGAGCTAATGAAAACAATAGCCATGGTATTGTGGTATTGTTAATACAGCTGAATAAGCTGACTGCTGTTAAATATTATTTATTATTCGACAGTAAATACATTTTTTCCTGCAGACGCTATGTACCTAGCCACGTGATCACATAAATATTCTTCCTCTACCACATTTCATTTCTGACAAGATTCCTCTCGTGCCAGACCAAAGAGGAGTATTTTTTTCCCCCACAGGGTCCAAAAGGGGCAAAAAAAGAGCCAAAAGCCAGACAAAAAATAGCAGAGCCTCTTGGAAGAAGTATGTGATACTTACAGACAGTCTACGTTTGCCTGTGGAATGGGGACCTGCTCACAGAGTGGAGGTGAGTGGATGAGAGTGAGATTGGCTCCACCTCTTCTTAGGCAGCATCCTCCCTCACATTCCCCCCTCACGACTTCTTCAGCACACACCTTTGGAGTGATGGACAGAGGAGAGCTATCGTCACATTTAGAGCTGCTTTGGCAGGCATCAAATAATTCTACACATTAATTATCGTGGAATAAATTCTTCTGTTCCCAAGTAGCCTATTAATTTGTTTTAATGGCTTACAGCTTTCACTTTCACTTTTTTGCAGTTGTAACTACACTACAAACAGGTTTACATACATTTGAACTCAAAACAAGCCAAGTACAGTTGGGTATTTGCCTAAAGCTGGCTGATGCAAGTAAGAATGGACCTTTTCCGTGGAAGACATTTTGACATAGCAGAGCATGGCCGGAACAGGTGTTATTAATAGAATTAATAAAGATTCTGTTCAATTTCAACTTAGTCAAATTGGAACCTTAATTAATATCATTAGCAACACCTGTGCTTGCCCTACTGTTTCCTTTCAAAATGGCCTACGTGAAAAAGGCCCATAATCAACAACACATTATTGCAACTGACCCCCTAAGCAAAATGATGAGGCCAATCTTGATAGCTACACCAAATGTAGACTACTAAACCACACAGCAAAAGATGTCAGGGTAAAGCTGTGAGCAATGTAGCCTCCACAAACTCACAGTGAAAAAGGGCAACACCAAAGGCATCAATATGAAAGATGGCCTACTGAGTGTGTGGCGACCCACGTTTAGCGCAATGAACATTGTGAGAGCTGCATTGTGAGAATGGAAAGGTCAAGCTACATTACCTCATGCCTTTTTCACTGTATGGCAGAGCAATACAAAATCTGGCCCAAGTGGAATCCCACATTTCAGGGTGTGTCACTAAATTGTGTCCTCTGAGCTAATAACTCCAGTGTAAATACTGGCACGAACTACAATGACAACTACACCTGTGACTTAGCTTAAGTGCAAGAGACACTAATGTTTGTTATGAAAACATGAAATTGCTATTGTGAAATAACTACATTGGATAAAACATTGGATAGGCCCATCTTATTTCAATCATGAACTTCAAAAAGGCAACTGTTGTACAACACATGGAATTCCCATGTTTTTTTGTCTAAACACACCCTAGCACATTGCTCTTCTTATGACAGAGAAGAAAATGAACAGATTCTAAGATAAATATAGCTTTGCCTGCAAGTGAAGTGTCATATCATAATGTGGGATTTTCAAGACAACAGATGGCTGATCTCTCATGGAAGATTTCCACCCACTGAACTATAGCAATGACTACTCGAGAGAGATTGAGATATTATTAGATAGGCAATGATACTTTATCACAGCAGCTTCTGGAAGTGATATGCCTAATCCATGTATGAGGAAGTTCCAGGAGCACAAAGGTTACAACAAAACCCCCTGTTTAACGAAACTCCAGAAACATCATAATAGTATGGCATCAACTTCAGCTTCAGAGTGTTTAGTTTCACAGTCACTAAAGTACCAAGAAACAAAATACCTGTCTCCAAAAATAGACAGTTTTCAATATTAGTGTCAGAAGATATTTATATTGAGTATCTTACGGAACAGTTTGAACTAGTATTATTCTAATTGAGATGTAATTAAGTGGTAAGTCAAGCACTGAAATTCTTTGTTCAGTTAGTTTGACAATTACTCAGTGATAGATTGAATTTAAAAATAAATAAATAAATTACTTATTGTATATATACACAATATGTATATATATATTGTGAGGTGGCTTGCTGAGCTTACATTAGAGATCAACAAAATAATGTTCCCTGCATTTGTATCACCTCTTTTGTCCACAATATTGGTTGAGAGGTACCAAATGCCAATTATGATCTATTTAGACCTGATGGCATTTGAACAACAGCATCAACAGCATGGTCTTGCAGAGCAAAATAATAGAGAAATTACTTATCTGAACCGGAAAAAAATAATGAAGAATGACATTTGCAGATGAGATTTTTAAGGACACTCTGGCTCTGCTAGTGCTGAGATTTTTAATGACAAAACAAAAGCTTTGCCTCAAAAATAGGAGCTGTCTTTATAAAACACTGTGCGACAGAATGAAACATAATGAGCTTTCAATAGACACCTTGACTTTAATTGTGTCTATCAACAATACAGCAGTCACCATTTCCTGTGCAGACTGATGCATTTACAACGCTGTTCATGCCTGTAAAACTCATGGTTCACAATGTAGCTTTCCGAGCGATGTTGCTGGGCAGAGTTTTTATGACCTGTAGTTCTGGCGAATTCCCATTGATATTGAGCCTCATTTGTTTTCATGGACAGCATTAATCATCTGCACATAGATTTTTATTATCATCCAGTGAGAAAACATGGAACCAGTTGTGTCTTTGCTCAACAACATTGTCCAAAAAGTTGTCCTGTGTACCACCATCTTGACATCCCTGCTATCAGTTTGTGTACTGATAGTAGACAACAACCCTTAACACTTTATCCGGCAATTACACACAGACAACATAAACCATGGATGAGTTCCCTTGCTTTTTTAACCTCATATACCTCCACTCAAGTCGTCTGTAGGGAGGGTATGTATAGACCATCATGTCCCAAAGGCAGGCATCTACCTGATACAACACATGTGGTCACACCAGAGACACACTTCAGTCTACAAAGCATTATTACCAAATCATTTATTAACATATTGACATTAGTAGATATAACAGTTGTGATGATACTCTGAGGTGTTATAAACCATTTGTATATGCCAGCTTAGATTTATACTTATGATATGACCTTAAAACTTTACGATTGCGCTCCTAGTTATTTTGGATGGTTATATCAATTTATGTCCATCACAATATTTTATGAATGTGTTTATAATGCTTTATGGGTGCAGACTTACAGAGTAAAGTGTACCAGAAAATGAAGGTATTGTCGGTTTAAGCCATTGGTTCTCAAACTGGGGTCTGGGGACCCCCAGGGACCCACAGCACATTGCCAGAGGGTCTTAGAAAAAGTTTGCTACAGAGCATAAACTTGTCTTAAGGGAAGAAAAATACTAGAGATGAGTATAGAGCCCAATCGCACTGTGCTCATTACTCCCACCAGCATAACATTAGTGACGAATTAGCCTACATGATGTATTACATCAATCTGTCAAAACACTTTCCTTGGACATTAACATTAACTGCAAGCAAAATGAATATTAGTTATTTTTAGTTATGTGAAACAAACAGTATTTTTTAACACTGTAGGCCTAGATTGGACTGAATTAAAAAAAAACAAAAAAACAATCTTTTTAAAACTGCTCCTACACTGTCAAGTTTTGCAATAACATGCCTACTGTTGTGGTATTAGCAAAGTATTAGAGTTCAAAAGCACCTGAAAGAACAAGATATAATCTGATAGTTATATTATTATTATTTGTTTTAATTATTGTTATGAGGGCTCCTTGGAAAAATTTCTGATCCATGAGGGGTAATAAAGTCTTTTCAATAAACTATCTGTACACTTAAAAATTCTCAGTGCCTTGTTTTAAATGTTAGGACCCTCATTATACTACTTATACTATACTATACTATACTACACTATACTATACTTGTGTGGGGCTATTTTGAGCCTTGTTTATTGTTTAAAAATAGCAATTTATTGAACTTAGCGTGATACCCCTAACACTTGCATTGAGAGCCTTTTGTAAACATCGGCTTAATGCAGTCTAGTACAAAGGCATGGGGTGAACGTTTTTTTTCATGTTTCAATATACGTGACCACCAGATTTCTCCTTTAAGTATGGTTTGTCAAAGCATACAATTCATGCTCACTAGCAGAAACATGTTTAAATGATGAACTGTCAAACTAAATTTTAAATGCTCCACACTAACATGCATACTCTCTCTCTTTCACACACACACATACACACACACACACACATACTCACACATAAACACGCACACACACACACACACACACACATACACACTCACAATGTCCATGTCCAGAACAAGGTCACAACAAATACATATCCATGGATTACTAGTGTGGCATAATAAATACTATGAGTGATTATAGTAAATAATTAGCAATAACCAATTAAAGCATATTGATTTTTTGACAGATGCAGCCTGTTTGTAAATTTGGTCCAATTATGGTCTCTCACAGCAAGGAGTCCTCCGCTCCTTGAGGTCAGATGTAATGACTTTATCTAAGAACACCTGCAAAGAGGCTGTGCTTATGAATGATGCAACAACAACATATTGCTATGCACTATTGATTCAAGCAGAATGCTGATGTAAATAATTCTGGAGAAGTAACAACCAGGTTAAGCATTATGTATGAGTTTGTGTCTGAGTACGTCAGCTTTACAGACTCTGTGTGCCTATACTTGAAATCACTTGATTTATGGGTTGACACAAAATGGCTTAAGTGATATCTAAAAGTAGGTTAATGATGTAAATAGTACAGAAATGGAAAGTTAATTGACTTGATTATGATTTATGGACTGAAGATGACCGTGGTGAGTCACAGCAACTGCAGAACAGCTTATCTTCTTTCACAAGGCTCGCGATCATCGGCTGCCATACTGCAAGAGGATCAGCACAGCGCTGAGAAAATGTGCTTTGAGATGACATGACGGAAATCATCTTGCCAACTTGAATGCAAGATGGCTGACTACTGTCTTGCAGTGCGAGCTGCCAAGAGTCCCTCTCCTACTGAAGCAGTAACATGCACCGAGAGGGAGCAGTGGATTTAACTCTCTGTCATTCTCATCATGATCATAACTGCCACTTTGTCATCCAACTGGATATGAGAATTGCTCCGTTTATCTGCTGCTGTGGTCATCTATCAGTCTTGGAGTAATTATTCTTGAGACTCCATCACGCTGACAGGACTACTGTTGCTGCTGCCCCTCTGATAGCTTGTACAAAAGTCACTAATCCCTTTCACTTTGGAGGGTTGTGCTGAGAGGAGGATTACTCCCACAATGCCAGGCAGGGAGTGAACAAATGGCTGGGGTGGAGTGGCGTGGGTTGGGCGTTTTTCCAAACTCGCTCTGGAGACACGAGAATTGAGAGACAATGCTACACCTGGCCTTCTTGGCAGAGGGCTGTGAAAGAAAATGATCCATTCTACCTACACACCGGCCCAGAAGAGGGCCACAAAAATCTAATCAGAGCAACACTTTGTGGTAAATAATCAGGTTAATGACAATTTGCATTGAAAGAACTATTATGTGTGTTTCTCATGTGTTAAGAGAGTCGTGTAATTTGCCTAAGTACCTACTGCTACTGTCAGATAGGGGCCTTTCAATTCCCCTGGGGCCTGTGGTGAGATTAGGCTATCTCTCTTCGCACATGAACGACTGGCTCTACAAGGCTCATACCTACGCTCCGACCCCCATCTTTCATGCGATAGACGCGGCAAACATGTTTTCAACAGGATTACCTCCCCCACTGACCACCTGACACTTGAAAGCCAAATTCCCTGAATACAGCCTTCTAGGGCCACACAGAGAACTGCTGTGTTTACAACACTGAGTGTTTCTTCTGTATCAGCTGAATATAAACAGGCCTATGGGTGCATGGCATACAAATGTATTAATGCAAGACATTACAATATTAATGCAAGGATAACTAAATATTACAGTAGGAACTCATGCAAGACTGACAATAACATAATGTTAAATGTTAGATGATGTTATACAGTCTTTATACTGTTTTGGTAGTCTCACTGACATAGATTTGAACAAATTTGTCAACAAAATTTGAGGAGAAAAACTAAACCATGGTTACTCACTGAAGAAGTATTATTTATGTCAGTTTATGAAAAATGGAAGTGAAAAGAAAGAATATGGCATTTAATTTTTTGCTCATAAAAAGATGAATTTCTATAGATAGGACTAAATGTTTTAGATTACATTAATATGTTGGGATCCAGCATTAATCCCATGAGGCCTATATGAAAATGAACAGACTGGCTGGTCGGGGTCTGAACCTACCATAGGCATTTGAAAATGAAATCCTTTTGGGATGATGATCAAGGAGATCAAGGAAAATATTCTGTTGTATGTTTAAATGGACTGCATTTATATAGCACTTTTCTACTCCTACATGCACTCAAAGCACTTTACAACGTATGCCTCACATTCACCCATTCACACACTGGTGGCAGAGGCTGCCATGCAAGGTGCCACTGAGAGCAATTTGGAGTTCAGTATTTTGCTCAAGGACACTTTGATGGGGTCAGGCGGAGTAGGGCTCAGACCCGTCAAACGGCACCTCTACGCCACCATTGCCCCACGTCAGCGTTTAGAGTGTGAGCCAATGTCGAACTCAACATAAGAATGTGAGATCACAATGAGATATTCCATGACACTCCATATTGGGGTTCTAAAGCTTGACTTCTTTTAAGGATTCAGCTGAGTTGCACACTAAACTGATCCAGGTGTGCAAGTCACTCAGATCACTTGAGTAGGTTATGCAAATCAGCTGTAGGTTATGCAGAATGTAGCATCTACACTTTCTACTAGGATTGTATCTTGTAATGAGTTTGAACTCAGGTTAATGAGGGACTCTGTGAGGACTGGGGAGGACTTAAGGGTATAATGAAGAATTCATTTTTTTTAATGGTCCACATGATTGATACAGTGAGTAAAAATTTGGTCAGATCTGCTTCATAAAGAAATCACACATTCAGTAAGCGGCATAGAGATCCACTTACTCAGACAACTTTATTAGGTTATGCCAATCTATAGTACAACACTTATGAATGCCTGGACATCAAACTTAAGACCATAATAAGTGTGTGATCTCAGTCTGACAACATGAATTGCTTTTCCTGAATCACCTTCACTGCTTCATGGTGGTGACTTTGAAGCCCACAAAGTCAATAAGATGAACAATCATGTCCTATGACCTCGAAGGAGGAGGTAATACTGAGTTCTTATGTCCACTATGTCTATCCCTAATATTTTTATTAAGGTGAGGACATATCGGGGAAATGCATACTGCAAAATGATAACATGGTGCTTTTGAACACAGATGTTTGCTATATGCTTTTCTGACATGTCAAAATAAAAAGATTGCCAATGTCTTTCCACACAGTCTCTCAGAAAGGAACAAATTCTACTGCCTTCTGTTTGGGTGGGGGTATGGAGAGGTGTAGTGGGGATGTTTTTGGGTGGGGGTATGCAGAGGTATATCCATATCAAACATGTTAACTGTCATGCTCCGTACTAAATGCCATGCCAGACATCTTAATTAACTGTGGGAAAGCAAAAGTGTCTCATCCTCTTTTCGGACAGAGAAAATAAATTGAAAAAGGCCGTTAAAAAAAAAACAAAAAAAAAAACAAGAAAAAAAATCAACATAATTGCTTAATTTAAAGGCACAAAACAATCTCCCTAATTAAACAGGGCCTCATCAAGCCTAGGAGATTGACGGGCCAAAATCTCTGGCTTATCTTTGGGTTCAAAGCATTAGTTACATCTCTAATCAGGCAAGAGCAGTTTTAATAGACCAACAGAGCTACATCAGGGGACCCATACATATCCACTTTAATTAGAGACACAACAATTAATCAATTACTGATTTGGTGGGAGCTAAGGTAATTAATCAGACTTTGTTAAATTTAATTTCTACTTTTTAGTTGCTACTTTCACAAACAGACTGTGAAACTCTTGTGTTTCACCAAAAGCCCACTAAGGACTTTAAGCAAAGACAACATGCACTTGTAATCCAAAGCAAAAGAGTAGGGCCTGATCTTTTGGCTCTGGATAACTACACAAGTAGCAAAGCACTCAGGTATTTAAGTCTCCATTCACAAACTAACCAGAGATGTTCATAGACCTTTTTCTATGACAATAACATCTTTGAAGGTAGACTCTTTCTACATGCCTGTGCTGCAGCACTGGGAGACCCAAATCATCAATATCACATTAATCAAGATACAATCTTCCAGGTTCAAATTTGAACCTACCGTGCACTGTGTTTGCAATTTATCATCAAAAGTTAGCCAGACTGCTGTTAGAGTACTCCTCAATGACATCTCCACAGAAATGTCACAGTTGACCCCTCTCTGCATGGACTCAGTTTATTGAGTGGTGTCTAGTTGCTTTCATTTGACGGGAGAGGAAGCTACTTAATTACATTCCTACATACAGGGCCACACAGTCCTGCTCATATGAGGCCTTGCCTTAACCTTGACATCCAACCATGGAAGAGCAAAGATGCACTTTTTCTGCTGACTGTGGACAACGTGAGCCCCATTTCAATCACAGATACTGTCAGCCCACCAACATCCAAACACTTACATACTTAACAGCAGTGAAAATCTTGTAGGCAGAGAAACAAAACAATACATATCCTTGAATAGTATGTGTCTATAGGTAAATAATTAATTACAGGTAAACAATTAATTCAAATAATACTTTACATAATACTTGCATATGTATGTAACAAGGTATGTAGATGTATTCTATTTGTAACAACGTATTTGCAGAATAAAAACAGACACACACACTTTGACTGACAACAGTACTCACTGGCTGACTCATGCTTGGAAATGACCACATGTAAGACTAGATCCTTGGTTGGCCATAGTATCTAATGTTATCATTTATGCTAATCTTCATTATTCAGATGAGCTTCTTCAGTGACTGTCTTTTCATTCTTCATATCAGTCTTTTTTTTTTACAGCTAGCTTGATTTGAAATGCTGACAGTGATTTGTCAGTGCTAGTACTTTTCAAGGTCAAATTTCAGTCTTTCTTTTGACATGACAGAGGATTACGTGATATTTTAAAAAAGAATAATTGAAATACGTAATTGACACAAGCACAGTGGCAAATATATTTCTGAATCCGTACTCTGCTGATGTGGGGAAAAGTAAGAAGCAGGGTGGTCCTATAAAAGCAGTGCAGTTCAGTATCAAACCTATCAACTTTTAACCATGAACTGCAGCCATTTGAATTAGATGTCCTTTCTTTCTGTGGCTAACATCGCTAATGGAGAGTGTTGATGGTCATCTCCTGGACAACTGTCAAGTAAGCAGTCTTCTGTAGGACTGTGCTCTTCTGTGTGTGTAGAAGACTTATGTACTACACGAATATAAACTAAATTAAATTCAGAAAATGGAATATACTATACTACACAGTAATATCTAGATACAGTATTTTAACTTCAACTTTATTTAAAATTAAATGTATTTTAAATTTAACTGTGGGCTGCAAATAGCTAAATTATTTAAATGAAGATATTATTTTCTAAACCTCAAAAGAAAAGATGGTGAAATGCAAAATCATCATCTTTACTCACCGGAACTAAAAAACACACAAAAAAAACAAAACAAAAAAACAAAACAAAAAAAACCAAGAGGAACATTTTCTATGATTTGTCTTTCAAGATAGGCAGTTAATGAGCAAACACAGACACCTTGACTCAGTTGAACAGCTGACAGAGAGAAATGGGGTTTGTGGTTCATCTGTACTGGTTAAAGATAAGGGGTGTCAGTCTGTGTGATTGACTCATGAGAATACAGGTCCATCTATTGTGGGACAGCGACCCCACTCTCAGTAGACTCTCATCTACCAGGCTCAGCAATCACCATGGCAATTATCTAGAGAAGAATCCATTCATAAAGTCCAGGTGAGGGGTTTCTTGGAATCCCCCAGATTGCCTCTATTTTTAGCATTTTTCCAGAGCCCAATGCTCTCCTTTACTACTTTTACAGGGGAAAAGTCTTTCTATTGCACGGTGTTGTTTGAAAGATGCCTAACTGTCCTCGCCTAATGACTGTGTTGTACAAAATTAGCCTGGGGGCATATTTTGTTAACAAGATGAAAGTAGCCCTCATAGCGATGGGTAAGAAACCTAAGGGTAGACTATAATGTGCCAGTAACTGTTCCAGTAACTGCCTGTCTTTAATCACTACAGTCATTCACAATATTGCTTAAGGACATGTTCTGTTCGACGTATCTTCAGTAAATTAACAGTAGTCCATTGAGAAAAAGACAGCAAAGGAAAAAACACATTCCCAGTGTAATTGTTCTGGTGATGATAGAAGAGAGGACTAGTTGTATAATGAGCTAAAGGATCAAGGTCACTAGGATTTAAGGTAAAATCACAGAGGGTTGCTGTGAGAAGGGAATCAATGTTTTAATGAGTCACACAATTTAGGGTGTGAATAAAATAGGAAATAGCCTACATTTTGTGAATGTGTTGACATTGATTAGAGCTTAAAAAAATGGCGACTCAGTATGTAGACTATTAATAATGTCAGTTAAAAAACAGCAGCTTCAGATGACTGCTTAAACCACTTCCCCTATACATACATATTTGATGGAATCAGTCTTAAGATTTGATGGAGAATATAATATGTAGACATGTCAATGACTAGTAAAAAAAAAACTAAAATGATAGTAGACATAATACTTAGACTCAGTATCTATAAGTATACAGAATCCACTGTTGAGCTCTCTGGAAGTGTGGGACTAACTCAACAGAACAACAAAGAGTTTGCTGGCTAGAGAAGCCAGGGAAGTGCTCATTGCTCATGATGCCTGCTCTGGTTTGGTTTTTGTTCCTTGGGTCCTGTGGTTTGGCATTCAGGCTGTTGTCAATACATGTTGGACCAACAAACTACATGTGTTACATTCATGACGGTCACCAGCCAACTGTGCATTGTTATTGTATCCTGCAAATGTTATAGTGTTAGTTGTGACTGGGTAAAAGAGGTAAAAAGAAAAGCTTTGTAATTTCAAGTTGTAAGGCATTTATGGTAACGTAACATTGTACATACAGTTCGAACTTTGTTGAAATTGATACACAGATTGTATCAATTATTTTGAAGCTTTATAAAAGCTTTATATGATTTTATTATAATGCTTAATAAATATTATTTTTTTTATTTCATATTCATTGTTTTACCAAAATATTCAATGGCTCTCTCGTGCTAGTAATATTTGATCTTGAAGTTGAATTTTATTGTAGTAAATTGCAACTGTATCAATTAATGAAAAGGTGACTATACAATAAAGGGACATTTGAGGCTGACAAATGTGAATGCACTCAGAAATTGTATGAATGAAACTGACCAACTGTAACGACTGAAGAGCTGCATATATGGGAACTGCATTCATTTCAATAACACAATTGCCTTTTGAAAAGCTGCAAAGGGCATATTGTGTCATTCACATGATAGGCAGGTGGGACTGCTTTATGAATATCAATGGAGGCTCCTTGAATGATATCAGTATGGGGCTGCCTGTCATAAGAGCTGCATGGCAGCACTGAACTGCATGTTGTTCAATTAGCCTCCAGCAAAACTTAGACATGTACCAGACTGAGCCAAAAATAGCAAGAAAACAGGAGCAGGATGCAGATTACTCCATCAATATTTCATGTGATTTATATCTAGCATGTTGATGGTACCACAGGCCTATCAATCAGTATCTGACATTACACATCATATTCCTTTCTACTGTATCACACCAGATATGAGCCAAAGACACTTTGTTAAATCAAACTATCTGGCAAGGCACACAACAAACTTTATTTAGACTATGATTTTTAGAAGTTTTATTGAAACATTTTACACACTGTATGCTGAAAAAAAAATGGGTTGGATTCAGTCGGAAAAGCAAGATTTTTTTTCATTATTTAATGTATTTAACTTGTGTTGGTACATTTATGTATATAGTCTGTAGATTAAGATTGTAAGAATCTCAGCCCTTCACAACTGAAAGACACTATGAAACCATGCAGGAAATTGTTTTTAGATGTCTAAAAACTGTTGTTGTTAATGAATGAGCTGCAAAAGGTTAGTGAGGCCTGCAAGGGCATCAGAGTGGTCATAATGCCCAAAGTGACAGGCCAGTTTTTTTTCACTAGAAGGGCACATTTCTTGGCACCCAAAACTATTTTTCAGACAGTTGACAACAGTAAACCTACTGTACATAGCTTCTCTCTCATTTTAGACAGTGTTGTGATAAACAAGCCCAGTCTTCAAATGGACTAATGTTTTGAGATGCACACAAATGGTATCTGAAATATACCGGAACTTTCAGTTTAAAATAGCAGCTAGACTCCCTAGAATGCCCTTGACTCAGCACCAGGTGATGTTTAAGCACCTACCCAAATTGGTCGAGCCCAAGTGATGTTTAGGCACATGCCTTTTCCCTCTGACTTGCCCTTTTTGGAGAACAGTATTTTCTAATTATTTCTTCTTTTCCCCTTTGCAATCCCATTACAAACTAGTGCAGTCCTCACAGAATGGAAATGACACAAGTTGTTGACAAGAGGGTTGTCACTACCAAAGCATGGTAGATAGTAAGATGTTTTCTATTGGATAAAATCACGTTTGATGTCACATGAAAGTGCTCAATTAAATCTTTCATAAACAGAATGCTGGGTAGAAGTCAGTTCAATGACTCTCATTCATGGTTATTTAGTTACATCTATTGCACATGTCTTAAGGAGCCTAATTGGTTGCCTGCCTCTTGAATTTGCGATCTATTGGAAGCAATTCATTAATGAGAAACAGATTATGTGTGTTGTCTATGCTGTATGTTGTCAAGTAATCTTATAAAAAGGATGTACTGATTTTTAGTTTGCACAACTGTTATAAAGGAGACCATAGAACCTTCTAAGACCCTCTGCACATCAGCTCCGACATCAGACGGAGCACTTTTGAATTTGATTAGTTTCGTTGCCTCCACACACTGGTGACACATGAAATGCTCCGAACATAGAATAGTAGCCTGTGGCATCGCCAATGGATTCTCTTGAACGGCTCTGACAAAATAGACCTCAATTGTTATCGACAGGCGGTGGCTGCAGAGTTGGGGCTTGCGGAGCTGCGGGATTGTGCTGAAAACAATGGAATAGAATGTCAGAAGAACAGTGCCCTGCACTTTGTCGGAGCTAGTGTGCCACAGTGTGCCATATCCACATGAAGGAATACTTCGTCATTACAAAACACATCCAACCAAATTGGCTGAGACAAAGTACATCAAATCACACCGAGATTTTGCTCATCTTAACTATTAACTTCATCTTAAATTCAGAGCATCCATTTTATACACATTCAGTGAATAAAACTGCTATACAGGGGATGGAGAGCACAGCGCACAAACATTCAAACATTTATGAAAGCCATATATCTTCATAAATGTGTTTAATGCAACACAATGTAGCACTTTTACATGTAAAATAACAGCTTCAAAGTCTTCTTGATGCCACACTGATTTACAAAAAAGCGAGTGGAATCTCTTACATTACTAATGAAAGCCTGGTATTGTACTATGTAGGCTAATGTTACTGTGGTGTGTAGGAGCATTAACCTTGGGTGCCTCTTTTGCACTATAGGTCCCCATTGCACTGAAGATTTGCAGAAAGGGGAGATTCTTCCATTATGTTATGTTAACACACGCAAGTGAGTTAAAAGCTGTCAGACTGGCAAAGGCTCAAAGGAAATGTAAATACATCTCAAGACAGTGGCAAAAGGCATTACTATGGAAAATAACTTTAGATCAGGATGTAACATTTATCTCCAGGACTATCTTTAATACCAATGAAAATAGTGGCAGAGCAGCCCTCGGCCACATTGATTTTGTCAAAGCAGCGGCCGGAGGACAAAAGGTTGGAGTGATGGATGTGTTATGGTAACACATGCAAGTGAGTTGAAAAGTTGCCAGACTGGTAACATCAACACCTTTCTGCTGCTCATTTGCAGTTCAGTGCCTGTCTGCAGTTAACACACACTCCCCTGAACAGCAATTTCCAAAAATAAAAAATTTAAAAAAGAAAAGAGAGGTAATATTGGAGATGACACTGTACAATATGCTGTTATGAGTGGTGGTGTATTTCATAACAAATGCAAAGTAGCAACAGCTCCACATCTCTGGAAGTGATGAACCAGAATAACACGCAAAATCACAGCACAAACTGTGCACTAACCCTGGGTGAAAGCACCGAAACGTCACAGTTCTAAAAATAGCCACCCGATGACAATGAAACATTAACTTTAACTTAAACAGTAACTTCTTACACTCCTGGGTGAAATATACTCTTGTTGCTTCACGCAGGTTTTGTTTACATAGCCTGCAATTGCACCATTAATGTAGACCAGTCAAAGGAAACATCACATAAAATATTGATGATTTGCAGCCTAATGCAAACCAAATGAAGATCAAATTGCACAAGATACCCATTTGTTGGAGGAAATTAAAACAAAATAGGCACAATATCTGTCATCTATGATTAGGAAATGCCCTGCTTGAAGCCATGCTCAACTGCTTGTCACATATAATTTATGCTGTTGTCTTTTCAAGCGTCCCTTTAATCAATGTCAAATGTCAAGTGCCTTCCCGCTAATCAAGTGAACTAGTCATTATAAACAGTGTACCAGGTTGGTACCAACAGCAAATTACTGTATTAAAGCATCATTTGTTTGTTTGTGTTTTGCATTGTTTCTACACCCTTCTGTTTATCATTACCAGATCTAAATAGCCACTTCAGAAACATCTGGAGCTATTTCTAACCAGCCCATATATGATCTGTAATATGGAAATTCCACACTGTGCACGTGACACAAATCAAGTAAGCATAGTGTCATTTGAAACAGTTTTGCAATAGTTTTAATGTAACCTCTGCAGCTCAGTTCAGCAAATTCTAAAATTCCATATAATCATTCACATCATACAATACCTTTCACATCATACAAATACCTGGCATTTTATTGGGATTATGGATGTGACAGAAGTCCACTCTCCATGATATTGCCCAATATAATTAATATAATATGGTTAACAGGCTTTGTTCTTGGATGGTGCAAACTACAGTTTGCAAATCTGCTACCACAAACAGCCAGTTCAAGCGTAAGAAAAAGACAGGCTTGTTTGAAATGTGAAGTTGTTGACTGAACAGCAAAGGAAAGTATTATTTTCCCTTCTACTCTTGTCATTTTTTGGTGTCAGGTGCTTGAGCCTTGCTTAGTTTCACATGCTTTTGCACATAACCACTGTAACTGTGTTTACTGTAATTTCATAATTAGGTGCCTTCTTTAACACACATGGACATGGACTCCAACCAATTCCAATTACTGAGAAAAGCTCTCTGTTCTTGGCCCCCTGCAGCATACAGAAAGAAACCCATGGGAATAATGACAAGCAATCTGGATCGACTTCTTAGTGTGTCTCTCTCTGCAGACCTCTGCTCACATAAACAACTGCCTCTTCTTCTTGAAAGAGCAGAATAAAACTAAAGTGAGTAGTGCCATTTGTTTTCTCTGAGGAGCCCAACTATGTATGTGTTCTTCCTTGAGCATCATCAGTGCAGTAAAAGACTTCACAGCCAATAGTTTGTCCTTCATCGCTGCTGTGTTGCCATGGAAACAAGGCAGAAGCAGAGTGGAACATGGGAAGTGAATTTATATTTTCAAGCCTCATGAACTGATATTCAAGGCAGCAAGATTTGTGTGACGGCCCTCTTAAAATATATTTTTCATCAAGTAAAACGCACCTCCGGTTATGACAAGAAAAGGTCAAGGGAGGTCAAAGCCATAATCAACAGAAAACTGTACACCTCCATGTACACCTCCATGCAGGCCTGTCTTAGAGGAAACTACAGCTAAGCTTTGTGTATGGTTATCTTCAACTACTGCACTCTCAGTGTCAATGTATTTTAGCCATTTTTGCATGACAGCAAACCTTAAATAGGGCTTACACAATATGAAGAAAGCAATCAGCAATAGCATCAACACAAGCTACAGGAGTACAAGAAAGGTAATAATAATAGCCTATAGGTACAACAGATAATGTACACATAGCATAAATACAGTGTGCTAGAAAGGAAAATGGTATAATATTCGTATATTACTATATTAAGTAACACTCCAGTAGATCAGTACAGACCAGTAAACAAACACAAGACAACAACAAGACAAACACAGCCTCAGAATATGTCATATCTATGCAGTGTTTCATGAATCAAGAAATGCCACTGGATTGGCTGTTTAGTGCAGACATCAGCACCCTTGGATAAGAAGATGTCACAATCAACATTCGAGCTCCTTTCTCATCTATCTAAATTTAAGTGGATTTCTGGCATGCTAGAATTTCATGTAATTTATCATGCAGTGGGAACAGTCAAATGTAGAGCAGGCGATGTGCACTGCAGCCATGTTTGATGGAAACCTGTGTTACGCATATTGTTTGTGACTCGCTTTTAGAATTTCCCCTCGAAAACCAGCTTCTGTCCACAAACACAGACAGTCCATAAACAAAATTTAATACGGATTTCCAAACAGCAAACAAATATGACAACTGTCCCTTTTTCATACAAAACTAGAAGGCTGGCAGCTACTAAATCGATCAAAAATGCCTGGCGCCAGAAAAACTATGTTAGAAAAAAGAGGAAGTTTTTCACATTTTATTCTCTCTTTTGCAAAAGTATTTTGATATTTGGGAAGGTTGCAAAACAAGCCTTGGAATTCTAGTTATAAGCTTAGACAACCAGACTAGAAGGGCAAAACGGTTACAGTCAGTCCACTCATATGGGCTGTGAAATGGGTTGTTAGCAAATATTGAGCGTTGATGTCCCTGTTGTTGTGGCATCAAAAGGTAATGGGCCTCTCTACACTGGGTGTCACTGAGAGGGCCATTAACACCCCGGTTTATGTCCATCTCCATGCCAGGGCAGGGCCATTTTAGGGCCACACCTCTCTTTATGTCCACCTCCAACCCTTTTTCCATCCTAAAATATGACCATTCCAAAAGACGTCTGAGAGACACTAAATCTTTTTATAGGCCCATTTTTTGTGGAAGCCCTCAGTTTACATCTATTTTAGACCACCAGTTTTCTCAAGATCTTGATTTTTTTGTCATTATGTAGAGATAACAACATTTTTCTTCATAAGATCACAACTTGATTTGAAAACTCTGCAGGGTCTGAACTTATGTCACCTTTGGCTCTCCATATAATTCAGGAAGTTTCTTTTTGTGATTCCCAATTATCAGTTCCCTAATCACTCATCACCACCACCTCCACACACACCCACCCAACACAGTTACCACCCTTCACCCCCTGCTTGACTTGACTTGACTGCCCTCCATCACTACCTCCACCTCGCGCCCCAGAACAAAGAAAGACTGGAGGTGCAACTCAAGGTGTTGTTCGGCTGGGAGTGACTGACGGCCAAAGCAAATACTGTAGCTGAAGACAGATAGATAGAGTGTTTATTGTCCCATAAGGATAATCTTTTTTCACACTTCACTTCAGATTCAGGCTGCAGATGTTCATTGCTTAAGTGTCTCACAAGTGTAGCCTCTTAAACACAGACAGCAACATGAACATCTCATCCCACTGAAGAGGAAAGTTGTGAATATGTTCTGTGTTGCCTAGAGGTTTAGACGGCACAATAGGCGTGGTGCATGGATCCCTTTTACTCAGCTCAGGCACTCTGTGTTCCACTTAATGATGATAAAACAGCCATTTACAATTAATCACAAGGCAACTGGAGAAGAAGCCGCTAAGGGAAGTTAACTTAATCATATTAGAGCACAAATATACACCTACCCAGACAGCACACATATGTCCAGACGACATCAGCTGTAGATTAAAAAAATTTAGACAGTTTCAGAACGTCTTAAAAATTGCCCGTGCATCAGTGTAAAAAAGGTAAAAAACATAAAAAGGTAGAAACATAATGACAGCAAGTACTGACATATTTCACACAGTAGGGGCACTACTGTGACTTGACTCAGGACTCATAGAACATAGAGCCTTGGGAACATAGGCCCTTGGGTACATAGAGCCCTGGGAACATAGAGCCTTGGGAACATAGGACCTTGGGTACATAGAGCCTTGGGAACATAGAACCCTGGGAACACAGAGCTGACTATTTCTTGCTTCTGACAATAACGTTTCTTAACCTAAATCTACTTGTGTCTTTGTTATAGTATGAAACGAGGTGTCCGACCTAAATGAATAAACGTCTAAGGAGGGAGGTGGGGAGCGTTTTTTTTATATTTTTTTAATGTCAGGCCACAGTCATTTTCGATAAATAGCCAATGTCTTAAAGACGTCATAGCAATGAGCAAATAATCTCCCTGAGATGTCTACGAGACTAGACATATATGCGCTGTCTGAGTAGATCTGAAGTTTAAATTTAATCAATAGCTGATAGAATTTTATTGCTACTGAGTTACAATGGCATATACTATAAGAATTTACAGCTGTGAGCAATTTCAACTTGCATGTTACAGAATAGAATGTAGATTGAATGTAGTTATGGAGTTGCTACAGTCAACATTGTTTAAAAGTCTAAAACATAAACCGATGATAGGCTCTGCTAAATGCTGTGCCAGCAACACCTGTTTATCACCAAGTTGATCCTTAGTCATCTAACAAGTACTGCATTTAACAAGTACCCCACACATAATGCATATTAGTTAAAAATGTTAAGGGCTTGTTTTGACTTTCCCATGAGACACATGGTTTTGTGTTTTAAGGACTGTGCGAAGTGTTGAACTACACGCTTGCTTTTTCAATTGTGCTGCAATGTACTTGTTAATATTCTGTAACAGAAAACAGGTATTCTGAGCAGGCAAACAATGGTGTTCCTTTAGGGAACAACACTTCAGTGTTCCACAGTTTTCTAAATGGACTGCGCAGATAAATTATTGATGGTCTGCTCTTGCTTGGTGCACTGTTCCTGCAACCCCTTGTTTATAATTAACAGCCAGTAGACCCACTAATCCTGTTTGTGCACCAGGGAAGGAACACAATCAGCAACCTCAGATCGGGGAGGGTGCGCTAGCCAGTCGGCCGAAAACCTCAGGCCGCCAGTCAATTGACTATCTAGTTCTTGAAGTGTCGGGGAGAGTTTACTAATATTCCACACCCACAGGTAGGCTAGCTGGCAGAATCGAGTGCATGTTCAGTGTTGACCTAGAGTGTTCAATGTGCAAATGCTCTGAACACAGGTGTTTCACAGCTGTTTACCAGATGTAGGAACAGACTAGACAAAGAAAGTTAGTTCAGATCAAATCAAACATTCAAAAGAAGTCTGCATCTATGGACATCTATTGCTCACAACAAATACTTGTTGAGCACCTTCAGTCAATATCCACTAATTTTATGTCATTTTCTGATTTTGACTGATTGTAATTACAATGTAATAATTATAATGCTGCTTGGCATCATGCCACTAAAATGATAAGTCCACTCAAGCCCTTTAGCTTTCCATCTTCCTCCAAATCAGGCATTTCATTTTTCTGCCTCAGCTGCTCAGCATTAAGCATTGTAAAACCTGTGCTCGACCACAACAATAAGCAAAGTGACCTTCAAGACCAGCAAAAAAGCCCAGGCATTCATGGCTGTTTGTTTGGTTTTTAAAGATCACCCCCTTTTGAGCTGTCCATTTCAAACTTTCACAGGCAGAATAATCCATAAAGGCTAATTCATTGATTCTTTTTTTTCCCACAGAAAGGACACTGGCCAAACAAACAACAAATTACATGTCGCCCACCACACACATACACATCTGGGCAACTGACTGGAACCCACATATACAAGGTAGATCACATTCTATGTCAAAAACCCTGTAAATATTATCTTTAAAACAGACATTTATTTTCCCCTTAGGCTATGCTATTATGCTATCGTGATAAGTTAGTTTGTTATCCTGCACATTAAACTCTTTTAAAGGTTTGAAGTCATCATCCACAAACAGACTTGATATGAAGAATTACACATTTTGAATAGCACTAAGGCTAAGAAAAGTAGCCACCTTGTTCTGTTTGGCCGGTACTATGTGATGAAAACAACACATACATCAAATGTTAATATTTTTCTCCCACCCCTTCAATAGCAGCCTATGCTGATGGGAAAAGGTTGCATGAAACATTGCAGACAGAGTCATGGCTTGGATAAAGATTCCTGTACACATGGAATAGAGTTTAGCATAGTTTATACCATTATATAGGTGGATATTTTTTTAAATTTAGCTTCATGTAGGAATTTTTTTTTTTAAGAAAGCTATACTTTCTAATGAGCGATTTGATCATACAATACTGTGATTTATGACAAGTCTGGTAACTGGACTCAAACTCTTAAAGGAAAAATCTGGTATGAATCAATCTATAGCCCTGTTGTTTGAGGTCACCGAGTGCTGTTGGTAGGAAAAGAAAATGAGAAAGTTTCACACAAAGTAGACCGAATAGCGAACTGGCAATTAATACCAAGAGAATGGGGCACAGTAATTTACTTTCAGTTTCATGTTACTATGCCCTGTTCAGTTAAGAATAGTTATCGGTTCGTTATTCGGTCTATGTTGCATCAAACTTTTTGGTTCTTTTTCCTACAGACAACATTCAGTGACCTTGAACAACAGAGCTATTGACTGATTCACACCAGATTTCTCCTTTAAAAAAGTAAAGTATCTTAATCTGACTCTGTAAGGTATGTATTGGCCACTCTTACCAAATACAAGGTCAAGTAACCTCCGTCCTCATGGTGTACTATAAATGAGATGAGCAGCATTGTATTGCATTTTATCTGGCCTGAAACATTGCTATGGGATAATGTTATGGGATAATAATAGCACTTATTGGGATATTAAAAGTACTTATCCATCTATCTATGGTAAACTGACTACCGTACTGCTGGGGGCTAAGCATAGGCACAACACAGAAACACTTACCCAAGGACAAATGGTTTATGGTAGCTCCACTTACTGGAGAAAAAAAGATCTCCCCATGAACCCCATGCACTGGGACATCACTATGTGATGATGGAATAGCGGAGGCTTACATAATAGACTTGACAGTGGATGAATAAACCTGTGCTTATAGCCTATAGCAGGGGTTCTCAAACTTTATTGGACCGGGGACCCCTCGTGGAGCAGAAAAAATGACTCGCAATCGCAATACAAATTTAACAATACAGGCTTATATACATTTGTTTTGTTGAATGCAAGATGCTACTTTGTAGCAAACTTTTTCACGGACCCCCTGTCAAGGCTCTCTAGACCCATAGGGGTCCTGGAACCCAGTTTGAGAACCAGTGTTCTAGAGAAAATGTATCTTTGCCACAGAATACCTGTATTCAGACAATAATCATTTCCATGCATTTGAGCTTAGCTTTCATCTGCACAGCGAAACATGCTCTTTCGGGTTATGTCTTGAAGTTTTTTTTTCACACTGTTAGTATTCCATTTAATGGAAATGGAAAGGCCATTGGTATAAAAACAATGAATCATGAAACAAAGAACCAAATGCCACTTTACAGAAATAAAAGGCCTTAATGAAACACACAAAGACATCCCTGGCAGGATATGAGTGCCCCCAAAACTTTCTTGCCATTTTTATTATTGATTGTGCATATGTTACCGTAGGTGGTGTGTGTGTGTGTGTGCGTGTGTATATGTGTATGCGTATATGTGTGTGGGCGTGTGTGTGTGCGTGTATACGTATGTGTGTGTGTGCACGTATGGATACATGTGGAATGTCTGGGGACCCATAAGCAAGACTTAGTTATGGTCCATTCAAATTACAGCTGCATAATCTTATTTTGCAAATGGATTTCTATTCAGCTAAAAAAAAACAGATGCAAAGTTCATAAAAGCTATGGACAACTTGCATGTCAGGTGTGTCTGTTTGTAGATGAGATATCAGATAGGCATGTTGTGGCATTTCCATATTGCATACACACCCCATCTCTTCTGCTTTTTTTCATAAGGCAGAGAATTCATGAACTTTGCAGGCAGGCCTGAATGAATCTATAGTCCTGTTGTTCGGGGTCACAAAGTGCTGTCTGTTGGAAAAAGAACCTGAAAATTTGATGCAACATAGACAGAATCGCAAACCAGCTAACTGACGTTAACTGAATGGGGCATGGGAAAATAAAACTGAAAGTGAATTTCTGTACTCTATTCAGTTAGTATTTGGTCTATGCTGTATCAATTTTTTCATTCTGTTTCCTACTGACAACACTTGAAACCTGAACAACAGGGTATGGATTGATTCACACTAGAACTTGGAAGGAGAACTTGGCCTACACATGATCCCTGCCTTATATTACCATTAACACTCTGGTCTTAGAGGTGGTGTCCACAATTTACTCCAGTACAGTTGGTCTCTCATCTCATCTAACTATTCCAACCCATCAACACATCACACGAGGGTATCAGGTGATTAACAGGTGACTGGCTGTGATTGGCTCAAACACCAATAGCTTTTCAACATGGACTCTGCAGAAATGCATTAGAATGTCATGGGGCAATACATGTCTCCTCAGTCCTGTGGTCAAACTGTTTCTTAACATCTTATTTGAGTAGAGGCATTCTACGTATCACAATGTCCCTGAACATTGCTCTCGTACTCCGCACTGCTAATCACTTTACAGTTTGCGCTGAATTGACTGACATTACATTTCACTCATTCAAAGTGAAAGGCAGTGATTTCATCATGTCACATTTCATCTTCATTAATTAGAGTCTGAAAACTGTGAAGATATGCAAGTAAATGACCTCTTTCAGAGAGAAGTTAACCTCAATTTGCGGACAAATACCAGCCCATGGTTTGGAGACGTAAGCAGGTAGGCCTAATCCTTGCTGTGCATACCAATTCTTTTATTGACCACTCTGCTACAGAACAGGACACATTCCAGCATCACTTACTGCACAGAGAATGGTCATGAAGCCTAGCAAGCTTTAGAAATGATGCAATGATAAGCATAAACAATAAAAATAAACAACAAAACAAAGGTAAAATGTGTTCTGTCTAAAATTCTGCTTTCCATAATTTTGCCCGTACTTGTTTTTATCTCTGAATGCATTTCTTTCTGCCATTTCTGCCATTTCAAACCAGAATGGCACTCAGTAGTGTGCATAGCTTGGCATTTAGCCTAAAAGTATTATTTACAAGACAAACAAATAAACAAACAAACTGACTAACGATTAGACAGGTAAAAAAAAAGAATGAAAAGAGAAATAGCAGAAGTTGGCGAAACAGTACCCAAATATGGCTAAAACAAACTAAAAATTACCTGCATGGCATAAAAAAGCTGCAAGCCAAAGCTCTTACAGTCACATGCTTGCTGGTTCCAAAAGTATGCCAAGATAAAATAATAAACCAAACCTTACAAAAAAATCCCCTAAAATATATTTCCCTTCCAGCTGCAGGATATTCAGTAAGTCAGGCTGTGCATAGTAGGCCTATGCTTTTATTTGTTTGGGGTTTTGTTTGCTTTTCCTTTTATACCCTACTGTATACACTGGCCTGTAGCCATCACCAGCCTCTTTCCATTAGTGTTGAGCTCAATCCCAGTAACTGGGCATGAACATGTGGAGTTGTTTATGTTAGTGAAAAGGAGCACTATCTTGCCTGATCCAATAGTGACTGTTGATTTACCATTCAAGCCCCAAATTACCAATTTTATTTATTTATTCATTTATTTTGACCAAAAAAGCAGCCTAAATTGAAATAAAACACTTCTAAATAAAAACTGAATAAATCTGAATAAATCTGGATAAATCTGAACTCAATTCACAAACTTTGATCAAAAGACAACATGCATACAGCTCCAAACAAATTTAGATGTTCTGTTTGTCCATTTGTAATATAAGGTCAAAAATTCATGCACAAGTGGCCAGTTTGTAAGTTTTTGACATGAACGTCCACATTTCAAACTTTATATAATATTCAATGAGAGTGACTGACTGTAGAAGGTGGGATACTAATGCTAACAGGAACAGGCACAGGAAAACCAAACTTCCTTGCCCTCATCAGTTAGCGTTGGCTGCCATTTTACTATTTGGCCATTTTGCTATTTGGTCCACATTGTACCTTCTCTTACCTACCGACAGCACTTGGCAACATGAAACAGGGCTACAGGTTGATTCACTCCAGATAATCCCTTTAGCTCTGGCCTAATTTTGTCCATTCAAAACACATGAACATGTCAGAGGTTCTCAATGATGATCTAAGCCATGTACATAAGTTATATTGGATTCTGTTATGAGTATTGGTTGGGTTTAATCTTTTGTACCGAATGAAGTGACAGTCCAGTTTTGACTACCTGCCATATTCTACCATATAATGATGATTTGGGCCAGGTAAGTGAACCTTTTGAGGTATTTTTGAGAGTTCCTTTCATCCAATTGCAGCAAAATTTCATACATATTTAGCCAACGGATATGCAACTTTCTGCTGTTTCACTTTTCTCATATTACGCAACATTGAAGCTGTATGAGTTTTTTTTCCTCAAAATTAGTAATTTTATGCAAATGTGCGTTAAATGTGAGTCTCACGTAAGAGATACAGCTTGGCAAACTGCAAAAATTAATTCCGATCAAAAAATACTTTTACACATAAATGCTAAGGGTGTCACATTATCTGAAAATCAACCAAGTCTAGCCTTGTTTGAAACTGTACTTTTTACATATTCTGGCAAAAAGACCCTATGTTGTAATGCTGTGATGACTAGACCTGAATAACATTAAAGATTTTGTGAAAAAAATCATCCATAATGTTTTGTCATTTTTACAAATTAACTTCTACCTTCAGGCTATTTTCACGGAGCATTAAAGGACTTGAAATTTAAGTGACCACCAGCTTCTCCTGTCATATCACTCTGTCCAGGTATATCAAAACCATGAAGGAGAAGTAATATTTGATTCTGAATTAGGCCCTGACTCTAATGAGGTCTGACTGTATAGTATAGTTTAGCCAAAATGTTCATCTAAAATAGCCATTTAATATAACCATAATATTACTAAACATGAATTTTGAAATGGTTGAAATTGGTCCACCATTTATTAAAGGTGCCCTGCCTGACAAACCTGTTTTTATCTGTTGTTTTTGAACTATGACAGGTCTATATGAGTTTGATTGGATGGTGCATGTGAAAATCTATGCTGTCTGCAATAGACAATGGAAATAAATAAATGAAGAAATCAGGCCAATATGAAAGCGAATCAAGTTTTCGCAAGATAAACCAAGCTTGAGCCATTGGCGGATGGTACTGCATTATCACCCAATCCATGCTCTCCTGTATTTGATTAGTGCCCGCCCCATGAAATCCTAACTCTGCAAGATCATTGAATATCTGTGAAATAAAGATAACAGACAGAACTGCAACATCTCATTTTTAGTTTACTGAATAACAGAATGACCTCAGAGAACAATTTGAAATACCAGATAAATGTATGGCAGGGCCCCTTTAAATTATTTCATAATATCACAGTTGGCTTAAGGATAAATTTTACTTACAATTTTTACTGCAAAGCAACACAGTTAAACTGCACAATCTTTATATTGATATCAGTTTAGCCAGTCCCTGCAGTCAGCTCCCACTATTTAGGCTATTCTCAGAGAAAGACTTCTAGGGATCATTGTACCTAACGGAGCAACACTGCATTTTGGCATACAGCATACATGGCATAAAGATGCCCAGGTTTACACTGTCTCTGCATGCTTGTTAAAATGTGGGAAGAACTTTTATGACTAAAGCCCCCAAATGTAGCCTAATGAAGGCCTCATAAACATGTCAGTGAGGTGTTTTTTTTTTTTTTTTTCTAGAATGGCTCACCAATCAGCAGTCCACGCAACCAAAGAGGTCACTCTAATTGGTTTGGCATCTACACACAGAAAGCAACAAATGACGAAGCAGCAGTATACATCATCCGTGTAGAGACTGTCACAAAACAGATAAAGTAACTGTGAGCTAAAGGATGAACTATGAGTGAAATTGAAAACATATATTTTCATTAGAGCACATGACAATATCGTAATAGTACCCGGTGCCAGGAGCCAGACCCAAATAAATCAGTTTGTGTAAATAAGTGCAAGGCCACTGCAAGGCCAGAGGGGGAGTTTCAGTGTCACCACTAATGAAAACAACAGCACTGAGAGGTGTTCTAGGAAACAAACATACAAAACATTCACCCTAATTTAGATCATCAATGCGCTTGTTTGCAGCAGTGACTTAAACAATGTTTATTCATAAAAGCTGAGTTTTTATATTGAAGCACATATAGTATAAAGGATAGCAAGAACTCATAAAATGATGGGTCATTAGTCTCCAATAGGCTAGTTTTTTTTTTATTTTTATTGATGTAATGTTCTGTATCTTAATATACCTTAAATGTGTCTGCAACAAATGATCAATTTAGCATTTAGTTGCTATTCAGTCCTACCTTTTACTGTTTCAATTGCAGCTGAGGAGACTGAAGATTCAGGTTAATGGCGGCTATGCATTTTCTTTTTCCTCTACATTAAATTGTAAGCACAGCCTTTTCTAATCCAAGAGGTCTGTGTCCTTGTAGATCACAAAGCCTGGGTTCTATCTGTCTTCTGTGAACAACAGCCAGACGAACACTCCAGACTGTCTATAAGCTTTGTGTTTTCCATTTTGTTTTGCTCAGACACTCATTCACCTCATTAGCTTGTCTGGCCTAGCTCTTTCCATCTGTCCGTCACCAAAGATAACAGTCTTTGGTGTTGCATATAGTGCCATGTAGTCACCATCCATCTGTTATTCCTCATTAATCAATTTATTGTATAGAGGTAAAACATTACACTCACTCAGAGGCAAAGCATTTCACACACAGATCCTGTTACACTGGACCCTAGAGGCAGCTATATATCACCAGATGACTTGTGCTTCCAACCTAGACAAGATGTACCACAAGATGAACATCTTTCTATGGGTAAGATTACTGTTAACATGATGTATACCTGTGTTGCCCGCATTCCCCAAAGTAGCATTAATTCAGTAAACTCATCTGACATCATTAGTTATGGATCAGAGGAGAGAAACTCTTCTCATGTTGTCATAGAGAACCATTAAGAAATACCAGTAAGTGTTAGTTGAGATAGCCAAGTCTATTGATTTCTGTCTAGCTACACATTTCAAAGAGTCATGCTGTTACCAAAATGGCATACTCCTATAGACTACTTACTGGATACAATATATGTGGAGCCTAAAAAGGTGTGGCACTTTCTGTCTATCTATCTATCTATCTATCTATCTATCTATCTATCTATCTATCTATCTATCTATCTATCTATCTATCTATCTATCTATCTATCTATCTATCTGTCTGTCTGTCTGTCTGTCTGTCTGTCTGTCTGTCTGTCTATTTATTTATTGGGGGATGCTTCTTAGGGCCTGAGACAGAGAACATTTTAATTATAATCAATTTTTATGGGGACCAAAATTATTTTCTGTCAAAGGACCCAAAAATTGTAACGGTGCCCCTGCTCTCAGTATTTACAACAAGACAATTTCACAACAGTATATACCAGACTCCAGAGGCCAAAAAGTCACAATGTGGCCCTTACTCCCCTCCCCTCCTCTCCCCCATGTTCCTGTGACTGATGGTTTATGTGGTGCTGGTCCTACACCATGCACTGGTGACGCACATTTTCAAACTTATTCTTATTTTGGATGGCATCATCACCAAAAGTCCACATGGGTCACTCCCCTTCTGGTGTTTGATTGGTTAGATCAGCAATGCCACTGAAAGTGGGCTTGTTCTGGATGCAGAGAGCATATTTCCAGGAACAACATGGAGCAATAGACATGGAGCAATAGACATGTAGCGATACACATGTAGCAATACACATGTAGCAATAGACATGTAGCGACAGACATGTAGCGACAGACATGTAGCAATAGACATGTAGCGACAGACATGTAGCAATAGACATGTAGCGACAGACATGTAGCGACAGACATGTAGCAATAGACATGTAGCGACAGACATGTAGCGACACACATGTAGCGACAGACATGGAACGACAGACATGGAGCGACAGACATGTAGCAATAGACATGTAGCAATAGACATAGAGCAATAGACATGTAGCAATAGACATGTAGCGATACACATGTAGCAATAGTCATGTAGCAGTAGACATGTAGCGACAGACATGTAGCGACAGACATGTAGCAATAGACATGTAGCGACAGACATGTAGCAATACACATGTAGCAATAGACATGTAGCGACAGACATGTAGCAATACACATGTAGCAATAGACATGTAGCGACAGACATGTAGCAATAGACATGGCACGACAGACATGGAACGACAGACATGGAGTGATAGACATGTAGCGATAGACATGTAGCAATAGACATGTAGCGATTGACATGTAGCGATTGACATGTAGCAATAGACATGTAGCAATAGACATGTAGCAATAGACATGTAGCGACAGACATGTAGCAATAGACATGTAGCAATAGACATGTAGCAATAGACATGTAGCAATAGACATGTAGCGACAGACATGTAGCAATAGACATGTAGCGACAGACATGTAGCAATAGACATGTAGCAATAGACATGTAGCGACAGACATGTAGCAATAGACATGTAGCAATAGACATGTAGCAATAGACATGTAGCAATAGACATGTAGCGACAGACATGTAGCGACATACATGTAGTGACAGACATGTAGAGATAGACTGGAAAATTTGAGCAAGACTTTTAATGGAAGCTTATCGTCACTTGAGCTTCTGATCTTTCCAACACCATAGGCATCCAGGGTCTTTCAAAGCTATTTGGTGGAAGGGTTTCCTCTGAATTAGTAGGGCCAAGTGCAGCTATAACCACCATCAAATTTCAGTCCACAAGGTTGTAAGCTTTCTGTGTGTCTAATGTCAAATTGCCTGTTGTGTTAAAGCTGTGTGCAGCGTTTATCATACAATGACATTTAACGTAATGAAAAAGACTCATTGAGCTTCCAAGACGAATTGGAAAAATGACTGCAGCAATTCATTTCAGAGGGACAATCCATGAAAAATTGTCATAGGCATAAACTCCTATTCCTAAATTAGAAAAAATGTCGCACTCGCTGCTTAGCTCAGAAAAAAAAACAAGAAAATATCTCAAAATACCATACCTCTTCACATCAGTGTAATATAATTTGTTCAGCGTCACCTAATTTTTAATGAGCATGGGGCATGAAGCGCTGCATTTTCAAATAGAGCCTTTTAATATGCAATCCCTCTATCTGGAAGAATTCTAAATGAATTGGGGTGGAATCCCTGCCCACAGTTACATCATTTTATTTATCTTTTATCACTTCTCCGGCCTACACTGTGTCACTGTGGACATGGGAAATGGAATAAATATTGATGCCCTTCTGAGTAGTGTTTTTTCTTTCCTGGTTCCTTTCTTTCTCTTTCTCTCTCTCTCTAAAAAGTGTTCTTCCCTCCCTCCCATCTCTCTCTTTGTGCATGTGTGTGTGTGTGTGTAGGTGTGTCAATGTTTATGTATCTGCATATTTCATTCCATTTCAAATATTGGAACTGAATATCAACATCTAGAAATTTTCCTGCACACTAAAGCTATGCAATTTATCTGTGCAATTTTCTATTTTGTGCTGTTCCTCTATCTCTGTTAGGACTGTTCCTCTATCTCTGTTAGGACTGTGCTATACTATGTAACCCTTTGGATGCAAATAAAACATTATTGTAAAACAGTATAGTGACATCAATTTTCTAATGGATCTATGAAATTGAGTTTTTGCACATGTATTTTGAGTAGCGACTTGTTTCCAGTTTATGGAATACAATTTGCCAATTGTCCCCAGCCTGTGTGTGTGTGTGTGTGTGTGTGTGCGTGTGCTGTGTGTGTGTGTGTGTGTGTGTGTTTATATGTGTGTGTTTGTCTGAAAAAGTGCTGATTTGGACATTGACAGTTTTCTTTTGTCAAGCACAGGAATTTGATGTACACACAACCCTCTTGCTCAGACCCAAACTCAGTTCTGAATCTTTTGACTCTTAGAGCCTTCCTGAACCCCAGAATGCACTCTGAGCCCCAGAATGCATTTCAGACCTGGAGGCAGAAAACTGCTCTTTCTAAACGTTACTGTGGATGTGCACAATGGCTGAAGTTTCCTCAAAGGGAATGGACTAAAAATAACTCCAGATCAAAGTGAGATAGCAACACAATAGGTCGCATTACAAAAGCCTTATCACTCTGACTCACCATCTGATATTCTGAGGAACAGTCTTCTCTTATTTTGTTCCTATCTGTAGAGTAATCCAGTGCTTATGCAATACACCATCACAAAAAACTATGTAGAATGAGAGCTCTTACCGGAGCTGTGCGCAGAATTCTGATTATGGAGATGTCTCTTTCAATCCACGCAGCTAGTCATTAAATCCAAATTGCTCAAGTGAGGATTGAAGATGCCATCAAAGTGAGATGTAGACACAAAAATATGACTCTTGCTATATCGAGCAAAAACAGTCCATTCAGTCAGAGGCTGGGGTGCGGGTGGCAAGGTGTTCAAAATCCATGTCCCAGATACTTTAAAAGCCTACCTCCAGACTTCGGCTTGGATAAACGCAAATTTAGATCACCCAGCCAAACAGAACCACGGGGAGCACCAGCGGCAGACAGCGTTGGGAGGAAGAGGGAGAGGGAGAGGAGAGTAAGGCAGAGAGAGAGAGAGAGAGAGAGCTAGGAGGAAGCTAAGGAGGGGATGAGGACAGCACACGGTGGAGAGAGGGAGGAGCCGCAGAGTGGAGGGAGACAGAGAGGGAGGAGAGAGAGAGAGAGATAGACAGACCAAAAGAGAGAGAGAGAGGAGGGGGGCGGCCAGCAAAAAGAATCAGGAAGAAAGCTTGTGCATGATCAATCTATGCAAATGCAGGAGATGCAACTAATACAAGTGTAGTGTAGTGTTGCAGTGTTTCTGATGGGAGTGCCTTAGCTGCAGGAGAGCACAGAGGCGCTTGGCATCTAAATGCAGAAAGCAAGACTGGGGACGAGGCCAGAGCTGTGCAAATAAACTGTTCAGATCCTCTCACTACCCCCCCCCCCCCCCCCCACACACACACACCCATCCACCCACCTACACACCCCACCATCCGCTGCACCCACTATTCAGCTGGACTCTGCACCTTGAGCTGTCTTCCTTTTTAGGCAATAATGATTAATGTTTCACCCTCTGGCAAAGCAGCCTGATTATGGAAGCAGCCCAAAGCTGCAAAATGACTACAGGAACAGAGATGAGCTGAGATTTGCAGTTGGACGCAAACGCAGCGCGTTGGGGATAGGGATGGCCCAAGCGCTACTGATCCAGACAGAGTGCTGTGTAATAAAAAAAGACTGATGACTGTGGCAGAGAAGGCCGTAAAGAAAAGTATCCACAGGATGTCTTTAAAACCCTGCCGTGCTGCTCTCTTCCAGCATCCCATAATAAGTAGGGAATTGTCCAGAAATTCACGAAAATAGTTCAGGAGTTTGAGGAAACGGCACTGAAATGTGTCACAGCTAATAAAGCACACATGGGCTTTAAGCAAACGGAGGTTGACATAGGTGCATGTCAAGTAGCATGCCCTGAAGAGAAACACAACACACTCAGACTCTGAAACCTGATTCCTTAACTCTGTCACTCCGCATCTCCAACAGAGGCATGTTCATGTTAACATTCTGACATTACAGGATGGAAGGAAATTATCTGTCACTGAGACAGCAAAGGCATTTCACACTGTTATTAGTCTGGAGCGTATTTTGTTTAGCAATATTCAAAGGGCATGCATTAAAAGTCTCCTCACTTTGGCTGCTATGAGATAAAAACAGACATACATCACTTGTGTTGAAGGCAGCCTCCACGTGCTGCTGTTATCTGCAATGAAAGCAGATGCTTTTCTCAGAACCACAGAGAGTGGGTGCCTGGAGCAAATCATACAGTCATAGTCCATAACTTATTTAACCTCACTGCTAGCCATGCCTTGTCTTGTCCTCTGACCCAGGGAATGTCAATTATGTTATTGGAACTCTGACTCTTTTTTGCTCTATTTTAGTGTACTACTTAAAAGATCAAAAATATCTCAGATAAATATTCTAAGCCAACTCCTGTGGCTACAGCATGTTTAATTAGTGAAGTGAATTAGTCAGCTGAATTAGTCAAGTGATGAAATAAATAACTCTGGGCCCTTTTTCAGATCAGGTCATCATTTCAGTAAAAAAAATCTACCTGTCTAACTTATCCAAGTCTGCAATGGCCAAAGTCCTGTCGTTAGTTCAATACTGCTGGTTGTAAAGCTAGAATACCTATTCTCCTGGGCTCCTTTCTGTTAAATTTAAGA
Source organism: Tenualosa ilisha (assembly GCA_015244755.2). Classification (NCBI taxonomy): domain Eukaryota; kingdom Metazoa; phylum Chordata; class Actinopteri; order Clupeiformes; family Clupeidae; genus Tenualosa; species Tenualosa ilisha. The sequence goes on from PYXC01000946.1 coordinate 483,280, forward strand.
ATATATATAAATAAACACCTAAATACACAGTCTGTGGAGGAAATAAATGACCCAACACAACAGCAAAACATTTCCACAAATGCAACAGGAGAACAAGCCAAGGGAAAGGAGCCCAGGTCTTAAAGAGGAGTTCAACTTGGGTGTTACTTGTACTGTGCATAATTCCAGCAGAAGTGTTGTAATTACAAAGCACTACACATAAGTGAGGCCTTATTGTTTTAACACATCTAATGCGCTGTCAGCATGTGTCTTCGGAGGGTAATAGCTGGACCTCTGTATGCTATTGGTCACAACGCACATGGCTTCTGCTTGTCAGCCTGACCTCTCACCAACTAGTTTTATTTCTCCTGGGTAAGGCAGCCCTCAGTGACCCATGCATATTTATGCGGACCTCATTAGGCCATCACTCAAAGCAAACATTATGGGAGCGACCATTACAGCTGGGCTTTGGCTCTGTGCATTTGAGGTGGAGGAGATTTTAGAGGTGGACGGCCACATAACTGAAAATGCCTTTTAGCTGTTTTGTTTTCTGCTTGAGCATGTTATGTAACAGTATCAGAGCGTCCTGTTATACACTGAAAAATGCATGTCTCTTGTAATGGTATGTATTAGTTATGTATCACAGGATACCACACATAATACATTATACATGAACGTTGTGAAGGTGAATCTATTTTTTTTGTAAATCAAGGTTAAAAAATAATATTGGTTTTTCAAAGCAAGCTTTATGTTTGCAGAGTCAGCAGAAAAAAAAACATACTTTCTTTTAATGTCTCAACAAAGTGTCTTCCTGACATAACTGTGAACATAGCAATAGCAGTTAAAACTTCAGGGTGCTCATGGTGACATTATCCCAGGCGCACAACTCATAACACTTTCATGAAACTTCATGGAGATCTGGATGTAAAGTGCACCACCTGATGTTCCTGTGTGTTGAAAAGTGCTATTAATTACTCATCACATTTACACTTGATTACACCCTGTTCTGTGTCAAAAAATAAGAATCAACATCACAGCACTGCATATCGCAATTTCAAAAGAGCTCATTCTCTGCACTGAACTGATCTACAAAGCTGATTTGTCTTTGTAGAGTGAGAAATATAACTTGGGCTGTCTCTCACCATTATTCAAAAACTGAAGGTACTTATGTTGTAGGTGGCAGGTGACTGGTAGCTACAATGGTGAGGCTACAAAATGACTTCAAATGCAATGGGAAACAAACTTGTTGCCATGATCAGTTTCAATCCTTGTTATATAAAAACCTTCCTTCATTGATAGACACACACTGCTCTTTATGGGCATACTCCTACAAAGGGTATGTTGCTAGACATTCAAGCATTTCATGACTCTTGGCCATATGATGTCAAATGCAGAATGTACCTCTTCAGTGACACAATTCTGTCAGGGCAAGGCAGGCTGTGATCCACCTGGTCCAGTGGCAGATAAAGCACTGATGCTCTTGAACCACATACATTTACAATTTGTGTTGCACATGAAGATAGAAACTCTGTTCTATTCTAGGAGCGGACTATTTTAAGTGAGGACTGATGTGTGTATATGTGTGTGTGTGTGTGTGTGTGTGTGTGTGTGTGTGTGTGTGTGTGTGTGTGTGAGTTTTCAGCAATTTTCAGTTTTCAATTCGCAGTTACTGAGGGCTAGAGTTCAAAGCTCTCAGAAAGATCTCAGTTTGTCAAACTGGGTGACTGCACCGCAGAGACTGTGGTCAGCAGCATTGGCGCACCCCAGGGAATGGTACTTTTCTCTGTCCTGTTCACTCTGTACACAGCTGACTTCAGGTTCAACTCTGAGTCATGCCACATGCAGAAGTTTTCTGACAACACTGCAATTGAGAGTACAGGGGCCTGGTGCAGGACTTTGTGAAATGGTGCAGAACAAAGCACCTATAGCTAAACGCCACTAAGACAGAGGAGATGGTGGTTGAGGTCCAGCCCCCTTCTAAAGGCCACTAAGACAGAGGAGATGGTGGTTGAGGTCCAGCCCCCTTCTGAACGCCACTAAGACAGAGGAGATGGTGGTTGAGGTCCAGCCCCCTTCTAAAGGCCACTAAAACAGTGGAGATGGTGGTTGAGTTCTGCCCCTTCTAAGGCACTAAGACAGAGGAGATGGTGGTTGAGGTCCAGCCCCCTTCTAAAGGCCACTAAGACAGAGGAGATGGTGGTTGAGGTCCAGCCCCCTTCTAAAGGCACTAAACAGGAGATGGTGGTTGAGTCGCCCCTTCTAAAGGCCACTAAACAGGGAGATGGTGGTTGAGGTCTGCCCCTTCTAAAGGCCACTAAGACAGAGGAGATGGTGGTTGAGGTCCAGCCCCCTTCTAAAGGCCACTAAGACAGAGGAGATGGTGGTTGAGGTCCAGCCCCCTTCTAAAGGCCACTAAAACAGTGGAGATGGTGGTTGAGGTTCTGCCCCCTTCTAAAGGCCACTAAGACAGAGGAGATGGTGGTTGAGGTCCAGCCCCCTTCTAAAGGCCACTAAGACAGAGGAGATGGTGGTTGAGGTTCTACCCCCTTCTAAAGGCCACTAAGACAGAGGAGATGGTGGTTGAGGTCCAGCCCCCCTCTAAAGGCCACTAAGACAGAGGAGATGGTGGTTGAGGTCCAGCCCCCTTCTGAACGCCACTAAGACAGAGGAGATGGTGGTTGAGGTGCAGCCCCCTTCTAAAGGCCATTAAGACAGAGGAGATGGTGGTGCAGCGCCCTTCTGTTACCAGTGCCATTGAATGGTTGAATGAGGAGGTAGTCAGCACAGTATAAGTAAGTAGTATAAGTGTGTGTGTGTGTTTGTGTGTGGTCAGCAAATTTCCTGAGGATTTTGGGGTCCTCTTCTATGCTGTGGTGTGGTGGAGAGCTTCACTAAGCAGGGCACACTGGACACCAGAACAGACTGTAAGGAGGGCAGGCTCTGGGGTTGGCGTGGAGTTGGAGCCATCATTTGTGGCATCATTTGTGGAGAAAAAAGACTGAGCAAGCTGTTGTCAGTCATAATAACCAGCCATAACCAGCAGCCAAGCATCAAACAGAGAAGCTTGTTCAGTGGCAGACTGCTATTGCTGTCTTGCTCAAAAGACAGGTTGAGGAGGTCCTTCATTCCCAGGGCCATACAGCTATTCACCCTCTCACAGAAAGCACACCATCACATCACCTTGTCAACCCCACCCAAACCAACCCAGTCAGACAGTCCCTCCTCCTGCCGGCTCTATTACCCCTCTGCACTATTACACCTCTGGACAACTCTATTACCCCTCTGCGCAACTCACTACTGTACAGGTACTGCTGCTGACTGGCTGGCCTTTAATTTCTTCTGCCTCTGTTTATAGTCGATTATATTTTACATCTATCTATTTATCTATCTATCTAAATTCACCTAGAAGGTGAAAATTTGCTGATTTCATCTTCTTCACTACACTCTCATTTCTGATTCCGAAGCAAATATTTGCACAAATGCCAAAAAATATGACTTAATTATATTATATCACATGATTGTTTTTATCCTAGATGACTGACGAGAGTGACAGACTGGCAAAGATGAGCCACTGAGTCCTTCATGTGTTTGCAACAGGTAATGTCATGACCAACAGTCAGAAATGATGTCATAATTTTAACATTGCAAAGTTGGAAGATACACTCTACCCATTGTCACCAATGCCTCTCAACTGGCTGACTTGGAAAGACAATGTCTAAATTCTAATGCCCCCCTAACTTCAGAACCTTCACAATGGGGTAATTTATGTCTTTGAGGGTTCAGGGTTTAGGATTCAGACAGTGAAAAACACTCATGTATGAGTCAGTGTGTACAGAGTGAGTGGTTTAAATTCCTGACAAAAATAGACAAACAACCTGCAGCCAACATCTGCTGTGCGCTTCACAAGCTACCTCCTTGCACTGGCCCTTAGTACAGTGTAACCACATGAGCAAAGCAGTCACAATGTACATTTAACAGTTCAAAAACAACATGGTCAGGCTTCCTTAAACATTCATAAGTGTAAGTAGATCATAAAGCTCATCTTAAGATCCTCTTATGGTTTTAGGATCATCTCCTCAAACTATTATTGCTTACTAACATCATGAGAACACTGACCAATTTATGTGTTATCCGTGGGGCTCACGTTATATGAGCATGTGTGGGTAATGCCTGGAATAAAGTCTATATAGTGAGGTGGTTTTTCACATGCATCGGTTATTCAACAAATGGAGGCCTCCCTAAGTACATTAAAATGAGCATAAAACGTCTACTGTACATAAAATAACTTCATGTATATTTATTCATAAATATGTTTTCTAGAAATAGGTTCATGATTGCTGAATAAGATGCACCAAGACAGAGAAGTCTCTAGAACTTTCAAAGTTCCCTGCTATAAAAGAGTTTTTCTATTTCTCCCCCCCCCCCCTTTTATCTGTTCAGTTTTGTAATGCTTATTTTGGACCTCTGCCTTACTTTTCCACAGCAGTTGTTTTGTCAGACAGCCCTATTTGAAAACAGTGAGGGATCCATCTACTGAGAAAGCCTATCCTCTGAATGCAGCGTGTCTCTGCTGAGCCCACTGCTGTCAAGAGGACTGTCAGAATGGGGATAAGCTATGCTTATTTTTAAAGGCACCAACATATCATAGCTTTTAGAGATAAGTGAAGGTTAGCAGGTGGATAGAGCTGTAAAGATGATTGACTTTTACCTAAATGGATCCTACTTTAAATGAAACACCAGGAATTAATTATTGCCTGCTCACATGTCAATAGTCATCCCTTAGTTCTAAATGTCACTTTCAAATTGAGAAGGAGGAGATGAGTCTCTCCAGTATTCTGGGATTCATTTTTATATTATCAGTGGGCTCATGATAAAAAGACAAGACAAAATTAGTATGTTTTTGTTTTGGTGTACAGGGCTACAAGAACCTTGCTGAAAACCCGAGTTAAAAACAAACATGATTCTTCCTGTCCAACTACAATGATGTAATGATAAAGTCCCTTTATTTAATTTGCATAATTCCAGTGCATTCCATTTTCATTTCCAATTCCATTTTATGTTGGAAGCCAAAAACTATTGCTATGAATTCAGCAACTGATCCCATGGGTCTAAACTGCATGTTTACATCCATACTGGTTATGCCACCAAGAGACATCAGCTAGCCCACGTTTCAACATGTCAGATTGTTTTAGTCAAGTAAACTTGTAGTCTGTTATAGTAGAGCTGCATGCATGTTCAGAGTTTAATGCATGACTGATCACAGATGCCATACAGTATACAGTGTTACAGAGTTGTCCAAACAAATTAACAGTCATGTCCTTTTTAACCTGACAGATTATATAATCATAGGACCATTATAATCATTTTATGAGTTATGAGTTTAAAATGCTCTATGAGTTGTCTTATGGTAAGGTACACTAGAATGCGAGATGATATGTAAAATAATTTTATGAATAACAATTTATCAGTGGAAATAAAATTGGTGCTCTTTTTTGGAGGTGCTTTGCAAAAGGTTTCATTTTTCTGCAGTGCCCTGTTAGGTCAAGGACAAACACCTAGCCACTGGACCGTGTAATTGGCCTCTTTTTTTGGCACATTTGAGGCTTAACCACAAAGTTTGGTTCTTCCCCATCTTATCAGAGGGTGTAAAGCTTGGGTGGGAGTATTCCATGGGCATGACGCTGCAAACTTGCCTAATGTTTGTTATCTTCCAAATTATTCATGCTGTCACCAAAAAAGGTGGGGTGGTATGATTTTAGAAGAGAATGCAAAGATAATTTAAGGCACTGTATGCTTGCATGTAGGCTATCCCATGCTTTTACTGAATGTAATTACAATTGTTTTGATTAGTGATAAGACATATTGATGAGATTTTGATTCATTATTGCAAAACATTATAATTATTAGAAAGATATTCCATGTCTTCAGAAGTACTTAATTTGGGGTTGGTTAGGAAAATTATCACTGAGCAACTCGAGGCCACAACAAATTAAATTCTATGACCAGCTGCCTGGACCAGATGCATGCCAGGCTAATCAAGTCAAAACTATCAGTTCTGTTTATAAAACCATGGCCACACTGTTAATGGCATCCTGCAGCATGTTGATAAAAATAACAACTTGTCCTAACTGTGTGCCTGTCAGACTGACACAAAGCACATAAATACAGTCAACATGCTGTTCCATTGTTCCAGATTTCTCTTTCAATTTAGTAGAGCAGCGAACAACAAGTAAAAGACAGAAAATAGCAATGGGCCACCAAAGTTAAGTCAAAATGTTTTGTGGTTTCATGTTCATGGCCATCGCTACCATTGACATCAAGGTCATGTCCTCTGTATTTTTTCTAGAGTTGATGAGATTTAAAATCCCTGTATCAAACCGACAGTCTTTCAGATATATCTAACATCTCAAAATGAGAATGTTTGACAAAAATTGCGGAGTGGGCGTTTGCCTACTTCTCAAAATAAGAGCATCTATTTTGGCAAAAAACTGCCAATAGAGTGTGTGCTATTTATAAAATGAGCGCTCTGCACTCCATAACATCACACCCAGTTACAACAAGACAAAGTAATCAAAGTGTTGCTAATGCTTGTTCAAGTCACAATACGTCATAAACTAGCTCACATCACAGTGTTCATCTTTTGCTGAAGCTGTACATGGTCACAGACATGGGTGTGTAGATCGAGTAAAGAAAGAGAGTTGGACTCAAGTCTTGAAGACTGGGTGGCTATTTGAGTCATTCCTTTCCTCAGTGCAATCAATTACGTACACTTACAGTAGAAGATGGCATTTCCACAGATAACTATTAAAGAACATGTTACCAACGTTATCATACTAGAGCAGGGGTTTGTTCAAGCCTAAATACCTGCAGCACGGTAATACAAAGGTTGAAAAACATTTCCCATTTTACGTTATTGAACAAGTACTCCTATTTGGGCATTACATATGCCTTGATTGAGTCTGATTAGTCTCCGCCTTGTGTTTACCATGCAATATAGCAGCAAGCAGCAGTCAATAACATAATGAATGAGGCCCATCAGGTTCTAGTGAGTGTATTTAATCACTCACTTTAGCTGTCTATTTCGGTAATAAGGAGATTCATACCAATTAACACTAAATTAGACTGAAACACCCGGATGAATATCCCTATCTAACTGTGTCACAAGATGGCAAAATTAGATCAATGGTGTTAATTTAGGCCGCAAGACATTGTTTACTGGTAAAATTTCTTCATTAATTTCATCAGAAGATTGCTAACATAGACTGTTTTTCATCTGCAAGTCATCAATGATTTCTCTCTTGTTATAGCGCTAAATGCCTGAACTAAATAGTTGCACAGGGCACAGACCTGGAGCAGACTCTTTGTCAGGTCAGTCAGTTGGATTCAGGTTCTTTTTAGTCAAAGTCAATGCCACAGGGCACAGTAATGTGTGAAACTCATTATCACTGCAGCAGGAGGGGCACTGCCAATTTAACCTTTTGACATGGTTTAAGGGCTAATTACAATGGCACACCAACCTGTGAACAACAGAAAAAAAGCCAGAAAAAAGTCTGAAATGAAAGGCAAAGTTCATTACAGTAGATGTGGCACATGTTTACTTTGACTTTGGGCCACTATGAATGCAAAGACATTATGTCATAAGTAAAATACATAGTTTCTGATTCTGTTAAACATATTGAATTCTAAATTGCATGTTGACATACTATCATTGTTACCAAAGCACATCTGCTAGCACATCTCAACATAACTTTGTGTATAATGCATATCTTAAAAAGTAGCTTAACTGCGACCAGAGAACACATATCTGGAATGTGTTTGGTGTAGCTTGTAGTATTTTATTTACCCTGAATGTCATTGTTTAAAGATTCAGCAGATTTTTTGGGGGGGGGGATTTTTAGTTAATTTAGGTTGAAAAAAGATATATATATTTCTGATCACATTCTTCCACTTCTCAGCACAGCTTCATAATGTCAAATAAGGGTGTCAGGATTGAATGTAGAGTACAGTCTAATTATTGATGTTTTTTTTATCAAGTCCCTGCAATCTCAAGTCAGTTCAACTGACTGAACTAATAAAAATAATCATAACTTATCATCTGGTCAACAGCCATTTTAAAATAAGGGTCATTCAGTTTTATATTTTGTCTGCATCAAATAAGGGCACAATATAATAACACATGCAGATATAATGATAATACAAAACAATAGAATGATTATTGAATAAATGACCAAACAACCAATCAAATCAAAAATGCAGATTTCAGGCATGCAATGATTGAGTCCAGATATGAACTATAAGTCTTTACCATTGCCATGTAGCCCTGACCAGGAGACCACAACGTGCAAAGCTGGCACTGAGGCTAGTAGCCTGCTTAAGCTCCAGCTCAGCAAAAATCATAGTTCAGTTATCTGCTGGCGAGGTTTTTTGTTGACATGCAGAATGATTGATAGGAAAAGACAAAAACACGAGATCTCTTGCCAATGTTCAATATTCTTTTTTGCTGGTCAAGAAAATACCTTTGAGCCATCTGAGGAGTCTTGATAACTGACAATTATCATTTTTTTATATTAGATCATATTAAGATAATGCTTAAGAAAGGCACTCAGGTATTTTAAGTCATTTTCTACTTGAATACCATCATGTGACCCTCATAACTCTTAACTCTTCCTTTTGAGTTACTGAGTCTGTTGCATGAAATACTAATAAATTCCCTTCAAGTCTCCTTTCAATCAAGCACCAGGTCATGACCACTGAGCTAGCACACAGAACAGAGCTTTTTGGGGGATTAATTATTTACAACATCAAATGATCTCATCTACCCCTGCTGTGAATTATGAGGGAGGAGAAAATCTCTGTAAATGAGAGAGAGAGTGCACTACCCGGCTATGATCTAGGGGCATCAAGTACATGAAGAGCAGGGAAATTTTAACATCAAACTCTAAACCCTAAGCCTGTCCTCTTATTTCAGGACATCCTTAGACTTCGCTATTGGTTCTCAAATATCAGACAAAATAGCTTCATTTCATTGACTGGAAGGCTCTGGGTCTGTGGAGTTGGGATGTGTGTGTCTGGGGGGTGGTGACTGTCGGTCTCAATGTATCACACAGTTCGATATCACACAGAATCACTTTGGACAAAAGTCCATCAGTCAACCCTGGCACAGACAAAATGACCTAATTTCTCGTATTACATCTTCATGTTAAAAAAATATATATATATATCTGTCTGATCTTAGGTGTCCAGCAGCTGGACATCACATAGAATGGCATGTACAAACGGTCAGAATGTCTTCAGAAAGACAGACTTCAGAATAGAAATTGAAAGTCATGTCCTCTTTCATTAAGGTCCCAAGTCAAAGTACAACCTGTTAGCTGACCACAGACAAAATGACCTCAACCATCAACTGCTTGACAGAAAGATATTGAGAGGGGAAAAAAAACTTAATATGATGGGATAATCATGAGCTTTATCTAATTTTATCTGGTGGCCTTGGATACTAATATATTTACATTCACCCTTTTTTTTTTACATTCATGCATATTGTGTATAGTTCTTAACAGTTAACAGTTACTACTCTCATTTTTAGTTTTTATAGAGAACAAAGTATTTTCAAGAAGCAGATCATGTAAGGTTCAAACAACATACTAGTTTTGGATTGCCAATAGTGTAACTAAGAGGGAGAGGATTTGCCTCGCTTCACATTGTTTTCTGATTTCTACACATTTACATGCATATTCTCTGTGGACTATGTTGCCTCTTATCAGTAATGGATTATTCTATAGGCATAGCCAATTGAATCACAGAACAAAAGAGATCAGCTTCTGCATGCCTTTGAGAGAATTGAATATTTTTCTCCCCACAACATTTTCTTATCCCCATTGTTTGAAGCGAACCGTAATCTGCTGTCTCTAGTCTCTGTCAAATTAACTGCTTAGTAATTAACCCTCGCAGTTTAGTGCTAGCTCCAACACTTGAGATGGAAAAAGTCTGAAAAGAGGCTGTCTCTACTTCCAGAAATGTACACTCAAAGGGCCTTGGGATATTTAAGGACAGACTCATTTAATCTCAAGATCATCCAGCAGTCTATAGCAGCCTATTGGAGTCACGTGTCACGAGTGACAATATTTGCACTCACGTAACATTCAAATGTCTTATTTTGGTGCATTGTTAGCCTAACTCTTGATGGTGTGCCAGAACGCATTATGCACAGATATGAATGGCAAACAGAAGGATCTGATCCAACAGACGAATCTCCAGGTATTATAATACTGTCGAGCTGCCTGCTGTCTGAATTATAAAACATGAGCAGAAACAAAACACATCTGCGGTCCCAGCCTCTCCTCTCTGAACTATCTCTGTCAACCTATCAGCAGTCACGACATTAGCACCTTTAAAAAGGAGATATTAAATGTCATTCAGACATTTTCTGAAACACTGGGCTGGCAAACTTACTTCACTCTGCTGCCATCAATGACCTGACACCTGTGGGTTCATCGCCATCCACTTTAGAAGTGAATGTCAAAATGATTCAGTCATTCACATACTTTCCTATTTGTGCCCAAGCTGGGATTTACAGGTTAAAGGCCTACTTAAGGCAGATGTTTCAAACATGTATGTATCCTCAAGGCAGTGGTACTGTGGTACTCTTTGGGTAGTGAGCAAAGAGATTTTTGCTCCCCCCCCCACACACACACACACACTCAACTCTAGCATCCCACCCAAAACAGTTGTCACATGCAATAACTACACCATCACACATTGTTTGTGGATACCACACAGGGAAACTCAGAGCTGCAAGGTCAGTTAGACATGGCATATGCAAGGGCTATGCTAGCACCAAACTGCCTGACAAGTTGACTTTTTGTGGCCTTAGGGGTATATTTTGTTAAGTTGTTTTTCTATCTCGTCATTTTGACATTCTGGAAGTATGTGTACCTGACAAAACCACCTAAAATAATACATCCATCCGTCTCCACTGCACCAGCAGTCTATGAAGACTGTCAGGTTGGAATCAAACCCAGTGTCACATACCTATTTAAGAAATATGGGCTATTAAGTTTTTCATCAAGTTAAACTTCGAGTAATTATTATTTGTCAGCACGCTTATGCAGTCACAACTAATATTTAGGCACAATAATATATATCATTGTTTTATAACAGTTAATGTCATGTGTTTCACAGTTCATCTTTTTGTTACACAATAGTATAACATTTATATTACCATCTACACTTCTATTTGGTGATAAGAACCAAAGAAGCATCAGGCCTGGTTAATAATAAACACACTTTGATTTTGGAACAGACTAAACTTCTTTAGTGTAGTGGGATCAGTTCCAGAGGGCAATCTTGTATCAAAGTCAAACTCAAATCTATTGTCAGTTCTGCCATATGTGTAAGACACACAGACAATTAAAATGACATTTCTCCCTAACCTACGGTGAGAGTACTGTGACAGTACCCATGGTAACAGTAACCACAGGAAGAGCTTTAAAATGAGCAAAAAGTAAGAAGCTGTCTATAAGATCTATGGGTTTGTGTGTGTGGATAAAGTACAGTGGATGCACAGTGAGCCCCAAGCAGCATCCTTTTTTGTTTTTCAAGTGACTAGTGGGGACTAGTGGGCACTGGTGGGGGGGTGGGGGTGGCTGAGAGGGCGTTCTACATCCGTGCAGAGTGAGGGATGACGCTGTTCCTCAGTCTGGTGGTGCTGGCACAGACAGTCCGCCACCTCCTCCCTGATGGCAGGAGGCAGAGGAGGATATCTTATTCAAGCATCCTTTGGTAACATACTGGCTACACTTTAAGAGTTTGATGCAGGGATATTAGAACAACTAAAAAGCTACTTCTGTGAGTTCTTGGTCAGATGACATGACTTCAGCGAAGGTTAAATCAGATGACATGGCTGCATTTTCACATATACCAGGTCTGTAATAATGGAAAAAGAGGTCTATTGAATTTGAATGCCAAGTGACTTGGCTGTCCCATTTGAGGGCTGTTTTGTTTTGCTGAATGGGATTAACAGAGATACCTGTCTGCTCTGGCTGGCCTCCCTTCATGGACAGCCCCAATAGGAAGTGAAGCCCTGTCTCATCCCACTTCTGTTGGACTGCTTACTTCAATTTGCAATGGGAAGAGTCAGTGCCAGAACACATGCCTCAGCCTCTTTTACAAATGCAAGGTTCACTGAAAATGATTGGGATAAAATATGCAGTTGTTACCCTGCCATATCTACAATAACCATGATGCACTACACATTCAAATACATTTCAATTTGATGTATTTGGATGCATTTGGAATGTGCATATTAATCCTTGCTGTTTTGTTATGTGGTCTTGCTCTGTGGAGAGTTAGAGCATCCTCCATTAATGTTTTTGGCTTTGCTCTGGCACTTCCAGTATTCCAAGCAGATATTATGTGCTCTAAATGCTTTTGGCACTACATACATTTCAGATGAAATATGCAAGTTAAGTTCAACTTAACTTAACATAGCAGGGCTGTCGTTAAGTTACCTTGTTAATAGCAAGTAAACACAATCTCACTTCATCGCAATTAAAAAAGTGTTAAAAAAGTGTTGCCATTAACGGCAGGTATTTAATAACAGTAAATTGGACTCATCTTTGTAAGGAACAACGCAGATTTTTACTGGTGACTAGCATGCAAAATAAAGCTAGTTATAACATTGGCTTTGTGGTAAAATGTAGCTTTACAACCTGCCAAATGAGCCTGCAACATGGCCAATGAAGTTATGTAGCCTACATGCAATGCGATACTTTCACTTTTCTGGAGAGTCCCATGGTCGATGAACCGATGAGTTACGATCATGAATGGATACATTTCCTTACTTTCCTTAAACTTTGACGCTGTAGATAAATTCTGTTGTGATGTCCAGAGCTAACATTTTCCATAGAAATGTTCGATGGGTAAAGAAGTGTGCTTTTTTCTTGTGATGTTGCAATTAATTGCGATTAACTACATCATTTTGTGAGGTTAATTGCTAATAAAAATGTTTTTAAGAAATTGTTTGACAGCCCTAATCCATAGTTAAAGTACTAGGAAAACAATACTTTATAAGACATTAAAAATGAAGGCGATTTTCACGCTGGAACCATGAAAAATCAGCAGGAGAGCAAATCCTTGTCTTTCTGCTTGAATGACTCACCCAAACAAAAGAGGCAACACAGCACAGGTTAGGACAACATATCAATCATTTGTGCTAATTGTCAGACAGTGCTCACAATGGGAGTTGCTGTACAAGCAAGGATCATTTATTTGTTTTGGTTTTCATTTGCTTGACAGAGAAGTGCTCTAACTGGAGGATGTGTCATTGAGGATGACTGTGTGTGTGTGTGTGTGTGTGTGTGTGTGTGTGGTGTGTGTGTGTGCACTGTTATGGGCCCTTTTGTTTCCAGCAGAAGGCTCTTGAGATCCATTAATGCCTGTTTCATTTAGGTATCTGCATCTATTTTGAGTCAGCTGAGTAACACAGTCATGTAAGGGTGACTAATCTGAATGGTTTACTCATGCAACCTTGATTTAGTTTGGGATGGCTATCCTGTTACTGATACTGAGGTGTAGTAGACCGCTATTGCGTTTAGGACTAATGTTTCTGAATCTTTGCTCAGCATTGCAATGTTGTAGGTAGTTGATTATTTCGTCCAACTGAGCTGATTTTCTGCTGTTGCTTAGGGTAAGATAGTCGTGGGGTGCTTTCTTGGCCTCACTATTGTTATGTAGAGTTATTCCACTGATGTATACAACAGAGCCACTGTAGGCAGACAATCAATTCTGCACACAAGCGTGAGGCAGAGGTGTACAGCGAATAGAAAAGTCCAATAAAAGTTGTTGGCACAGTGCAGAGTGTAGTAGAGTGAGTGGAGAAAGAGGAGCACAAAGGCGCTGAATGGACTCAGGATGAGCCAGGGCATCCTATCCCTCTGGGCCTGGCTGTCTCCCTCCCAGGAGAGTGAACCACACTGGGTAGTCAGCTTGTCTTGCTCCTGGCCAACAGATCTATTTCTGTTCCAAATCATCTGTAGCCTCTCAGTGTTGTGGTGCAGTTTCTCCCAAGTGCAAGCCAACGGGAGACGCCGTGTTTGTGCTCCACAAAAATTCACTTGACATTTCCTGCTGTCTTGGGAGAGACAAAAGCCCTAAACTGTGGGCCCTGCAGCCGTGGCTCGCTCTTAAGAGAGAGAGAGAGGAAGAGAGAGAGCGAGAGAAAGAGAGAGAGAGAGAGAGAGAAAGAGAGAGAGAGAGAGAGAACAAGCACAGAGAAAACAATCAGCATCCAGGTCCAGGCCTGCAAGGTTGTGTTGTGGTGCTGTGTTGTCGCTGCTTAGTTAGCATGCTGGCGGGCAGCCTTCCCATGGTCAATCCTGTGGCAGCTTGGACAGCAGTCGTATGCTTTGCGGTTTAGTAATGCCTGCTCCCGGCTGCCAAGGCACGTGGACCAGAGTAAGTCTGTCTGACCCTTTCCTATGCATGTAGGCTACCATGACTTGTGTATGCACAGAATAATGGAAACCAAAGTGTCCTGTTATAGAGTTGGAGCCAAGACACAGAGAGTGCCATGATTGAGTAGCCCTTGTAGCTTGCATGCTAAGCTTAACACAGAGCTCTGCAGAGATGTTCCCCCATATGTTTGTGTTAAGATGTCTTTTATTGTACTTGTTTTCATTTGTGTTTCTGTGATGGTAATTCTAGTCTTTAGGTTTTTTTTTTTTTTTTTTTTTTTTTTTTTTTTTTTTTTTTTTTTTTTCTGTATGTAAATGTAGTCTTTAGCTTAACCTGTGTTGAGCACACAAGCACAGTCTCACTTGACCCATATGTTAGCAAGAAGCTTAATATCACATAGAGCACCATGCTATGGTCACATAACACTTTCTATAACCCATTATTAACCCACTATTAACACATTTATTAAGTGTTGTAGCGCATTCATCAAGTCAAATAATTATTTAATTGTTATTATTAACTGTTTACACATTCTTATGGCTCTACTCATAAAGCACATTATAACCCCTTTATTCATCTGTTCATAATATCTTACATTATTCATCTGTTCATAATATCTTACAATATACAGGGTCCATAAAAAGTATTACCTAGTTTAGAAAAAAATTGTATATTACTTTTCATTTTGTCCCCTTTTCTTTCCCCCACACCCTCCTTTGTGTATGTGTGTGTGTTTGTTGGTGTGTGTGTGTGTGTGTGTGTGTGTTGGTGTGTGTGCACGTGAGAAGGTATTCACTAAATGTGACAAATATCTGAATTACGTACCATACTGAATAATCTGAATTACCATAGCTCTAAGTAATAGTCCTTGAAACTGTATGCCTTTGACATGACTTGCCTCAGTCTCAATCCTCTCAGTTCTCAGAGCAGCTTAATTACTGTGGTGAATAAATCAGAGCAGTCACAAAGAAGTTACTCCAGAGACACACTGATAAGGATGGATCACTTTCAAATGTACATAGAATACTGTCTATTACGCTTTACATTTCGATGAAAACACTGGACCTCACCTCCATTTCCCATACAAACACTCTACTGCAGCTTCTGCTTCATTTCTCCCAGCCAGTGTCTCAATAATCTGGGATGAGTGCTGGGATGTCGGCCATGAGACTGCCTGGTCTTTATTCGGTAATATCTGTGGAGAAACCCACACCCACTGCAACTACCAAACTCAGACCCCCTTAATCTAGAAACAATGATTAATCAGCCTCATCAGGAGATGATTATTGTTCATTACACATTTCCTGTAAAGAGGTTGTTTATCACATGGGCGATATGAGGGTGGCTAGGAAATAAGGCAATGAATGTGATAAATCTAGCGGCGAGAGATTTTTTATCCGCTCCTGTTAATCTGGCTGAATTTAATTGTATTCATTGGAAGACAATTCCCTGAATGAATTGGAAGTAGATTGGCATTCATAGCCCCATTTGTGTAAAACTGCGGCTAAAGATCAATCTTGCAGGAGCTTCCCACTAATAGGTCTGTGCATTCAACCCAGGCCTTAGTCTTATCGCTAAGGTGACAAGGAGGCCTAGAATATTGCCTTCTGTGTTTACCAGTTCTATTTTACCGACCACTGAACTCAACCAGCCTCATACTAAATCAGACTCCTGGTGCAACTTCAATTAAATCCTCAGCACACCACAAAGAAACAGAGTGAAATCATCACACTTTTTTTCTTCACTCAATAATAATTCCCCGATGTGAGCATTTCCGAGGCAATTGTTAAACTGGTTGCTGATAGGAAATTAGTCATTCATTCCGGAGGCTCTGGAAAGCCCGCTCTAAACTACACCTCCCACCAACATGGTTGGAAGCCTGACGGAACAAGGTCATTAGGAAGCAGAGGGAGGGAGGCGTGTGGAGGTGGTTGCAATCCGGGGGGAGTCGAGGTGCTGGTTACTGAACGCCATCCAGCGCCGGAGTGAGTGGAGTGGACCAGGCGGCAGCAGGCGGGCAGGAAGGCAGAGCTGTTATTGAGCGAGGCTGGCAGTGCACTGGCTGCTCTCTGCAAAGTTGCCATGCGGCCCTAATGACCTGACTTCCTCGGGAGTCTAGTGAACATAATCACACTGGGAGGGGATTGTGGCCCTTGGGGAACTCAAAGGCCGATAACAAAAGGGAACAGGTCCAGAGTACATAACAAAACAAAGTACAGAACAACTGCTGCAGCGTCTCCTGCCGCCCAGACAATAGTTCCACAGACAGTGGACAGCACTGGGGAAGATGGTCTGAGTTATGTCCTACAACTGTGGAAACAGCAAGGAAAAAGGAAAAAGAAGGACAAAGAATGTGAGGAGATAACTGGATTCCTCTGTGTGAGACACAGTATTTTGAGCAGACCCAGTACATAAAAATCCCTATAGTCAGTCGGAAGTAGAGGGATTTGTTGGCTTTCTCTTCCAGTATAGCTCCCTAATATGATCCAACCCAGGAATCGATCATTACACTGAAAACAAAGCAAAAAGGCCAGCATTTAAACAGCTGACACTGGGAGCCGAGTACAGAGAGCAGCCATTTGAGGTGACATCACTTATTGAGCGTGAAGGCTATTTTTAAATCGCACAACAAAAAACATGCAACGTTTGACTGGCCCTGGTACTTAGGACCCAGTCGGAATGCCAAGAAAGTCTGAAGGCTGATATGTTTAATTTTCTCGTCAGAGTGTTGAATCATCCACTGTTCCAATCTGACAGGCTCTTTGGGGAACACAGTTAAATCTATATTTAGAAACATCCACATTATGTATTCTAGAATTATTCACAAGGCGGCCTCAGCAGCAGGGCTGGAAGGAGCCTTCTGTGCCTCTAAGCAGAGAGAAGAGAAAAAGGAAAAAAGAATAATAATTGCAAAAAATATCTATAATATTCTCAATTTACTTATCAAAACACAGGAAATAACCTTTTGTTGTACTCTGTAGGTGGGATTGTCAGCTTTGATGTAGACAAGCGCTATCCACTACATTCCTCATATCTGGGCAATCTTGCAGACCTACTTGTAGGCCCGAAGGCAAATTGTAAAAATATATATTTATGATCGTGATGGTGGAGCGTGGGATGTTCCGACTTTAGGGAGAGAGATTAGACAAGTAACTGTTTCTGTTTTCCACCATCAGCTCCATCAGTTGCACAATAGCCTCTTTCTGTTGTTTTTTTTCTCAGTGCTTTAAAGAAGACAGGGATGATTTAATAATTGTGAGCAAGTCAGAAGCATGAACAACAGGTGGATCGTGCATTTTCTAGGAATTGATCTTAATAAATTAGCATACATGCATTCCGATGAGCACAGCGTGGAGCCGGGGAGATGGAGGAGGAACTCTGGTGTGGGGAGACAAATTGTCATAGGGCAGCCCACCTGATTATCTCTGATTGGCTCTGAATAGCTCCGTATAATTCACTAATGTAGAACATACCGAGTGAAGGCATCACACAAAGCGATATGTTTAGTAGTAGCAGTAGCAGAATCCAGAGTGCTGTACAACCACCTCTGAGCTATCCGTAAAGTCAATACAAAATGAAGGGGGAGAGGGTACTCAACCAAGAGAAATTGGATGTTGTAGTGTTCGAACAGCTAAACTTTAAGCACATCTGAGGTGGTAATGAAGACCTCAAAAAGCATTTTGTGAACACCATGGAGTCCATAGAGTCTCAGTCATATGTTACAATGCTGCCATCATGGACGTTGTTAGGTCCATGAAGCCCCCCAAAATATCCCTAAGCCTAAATGTGTGGAAATTTACATCTATTCATCTCAGTTAAATTGCTTGCAGTGTTTTTGTCACATAGATACCCTCCATATATCATGTAAAGGGTTTGCAAGGTAATTGACTTTAAATGTCAATCAAATTTCTTCATACATTCTGCAGCTCTGAGGCATTTTTAGGTTCAATAGTAACAAATTCACATGATGAACCAAATATCAAAATACACAGGAGAACTTAATCTGAAATTCAGGTACAATGAAATAGCCTAATCCAGCAAGAAATTACAGCAAAATTCTGCATATTCTCCTCCAATACAAATCAAGACAAAAAAGGTGAGGGTTTGGGTTAAGAGCTTTTATTTAAGATATATATTTTTTTATAAACTATATGCCACATTCAGTCTGTCCTGTCCTACTGGTGGACATATTTGCTAGCATCTTTTTCATGGACATGACCTCAAACATATAGGTTTAATAATACCAACTTATTTAGGCTGTTTTGACATATGTTTAAAAAAAAAAATAAATAGAAAGACAGAACAAAGTAGGTGTATCTGGAAGAGACAGGAGAAGAAAAGCTGGGGGGAGAACAATGAGTCAGATAACAGGCCTTGATGAATGCTCTAGAACTAATGAGAAATAAACTAACATTTTTAAAGGAGAAATCCAGCGTGAAAAAGAAATCCACAGCCCTGTTGTTCGAGGTCACAGAGTGCTGTCTGTAGGAAAAAGAGTTAGAAAATTTTATGCAACATGGACCGAATAGCAAACCAGCAGCTAAGTGAGTTACTATGCCCCATTCAGTGTTAGCTGCAGGTTCATTGTTATATATGTTGTATCAAACGTCCTTTATACCAACAGCACCCAGTGATCTTAAACAACAGGGCTATGGATTGATTCACAGAATTCTCCTTTAAGTATGACCAAATTTTTTTGGTGCGCACTGCGCACGCGCATGCACAGTTATGTCCAAAGGGCCCCTGTCTTTCAAAGCTAGTGACATACCTGGTTGCCATGCTATACATGTCTTTCAGAATGCAACATGAGAGTCAGTTAAACTTCACAAGTTTTGTGAATTGTCAAGTGTAATACAGGCAAGTCTGCAAACATCTGAAAGTGAATTGATGTTCAACCAGGCAGTCGTTTAAAATTAACATAATGATAGAGTTTGTCACACCGGTAACATAAAACACATTACAGAAATCTTGAACCTGGCCAACTTAAATAATATAATCTACAATTAAACTATACAATGACATGGAAAAACAGAATAGACATTTATATTTACATTTATACAGAGTGTCTGTGGGTGGAGAGGCCATACAGATACATTACCATTATTGACAAGAAACACAAATATAGACCATAACATGCAATGTACATAACTTCTAAGTTAGCTGAAAGTTTTAAAGCCTCTTGATTACATGTGTAGTATGATTAAACCACCACTTGTGTGTGGCTGAATAACCTTTTCAAACTCTGTTCCTCTCAGACAGCTGTGAACTGAAGCTTGAAAGGTTTGAAAATAAAAGCCTCTCCAAATGAAGGGCTTCACCAGCGGCATGTCAAATGAGTATGTTTAGTTAAACTTGCCTTTATCGGGAGACGAGGCGCTCTGATAACATTAAGTGCCTAAAGGATTCCTTAGATGCAATCTGTTTTCACTAATAAGAAAATTGAGTATGATGTCCATCATTGATTATAATCAGGTTAGTCATTTTCTAAAATCTCTCTCTCTCTCTCTCTCACTCTCTCTCTCACACTCTTTCTAAAAGGGCCTGTCCTGTTTTAAGCTGGCTGTTTGCTATGGCTAGGGTCTTCAGGCTGCCTAAAGGATATTAATTCAAGAGGTGCGACTTCAGAAACATCTGTTCTCTTTTAAGGCCACTTGAGTTTGCTGTCAACTTCTGATGCCAACACTTCAGAAACACCCTGCCAGGAACCACTTTGTCACCGAAGTGCAACACTTGACTGCACCTCATATTTTTAATGTCATTTTTATTTCATTAAAAATTTGGCAAAATGTGTTGTGTTAGCTAGCACTCCACATAAAGAAGGTTTTAATAATAGGTTATAGAAAGGATATAAAACAGAAATTGATGTCATTTAAAAAGCATTGGAAATGTTCCCTATCCCTGCATCTAGTTTGCAGTACATTATATATAATTACATTATCATAGTTTAGATTTTACTTTTTAATTGATGTACATCAAAGTAGATTCTTTAAGTAAGCAATAAACCAGGAGAGGCCGTGGGTTATGCTGGTTTTACCATGGCTAGGGGGAGTTGTTAGGCAAGACGGCTTAGACCAACATGACCTACTGCTAAGAAAAGCACAGATTTAGCCATAGATAACAATTCCTCTGCCATAGAATGTATTTCCTATAGCTGAATGGTTGCCAAGTAACGCAAAAACGCAGCCATCGTGACTTTTGCATGGCACACCAATAAAGAATGTAATGTGGTTTTGAGCCGTGGTATACTGGGGATCGAACATCATTCAACCAATCATAATCAAGGACCAGAGCTACCCATTCTTGTTTAGATTTAAAAACGAGTAACACAGGAGGTGTGCACTAGTATATGACCTTGGGAATAGGAGATCGCTCTGCACTCCAAGGGATCATTCACAGGTGTGCGTCCAGCCCTAATGAAATCTGAGACATAACCCCCAGGGATTTTAGATGGAGAGTTTGCTTCCCTATTTGTTAACTCAATCAAGAGAAAGTCTAGATCATTTTGCCCTCCTGAAAAAAATATATAAGTCTTTATACAGTATATAGACTAAACACTGCAGTAGAGAAATGCACCTTTCTTTGTGTTAAGACCATGAATTTAGTTTCTCCTATAAAATCCTAAACATCATAATAACAACAAATTTGCGAGTATGGGCCAACATCTCTCAGACCCACTCAACCTCAACATTACTTCCATATTGCTGATCTACTGATGTAAACAGTTAAAATGGCAAATAACTCAAGTTTCTAAACAACCAAATGGTTGAGTTACCCAAGTTGTAAATGTTTAAAATGGAGTTGTTCTCACAAGAGAAAATTATGATGACTTTTCAACACAAACACACGCACACACACATACACACCACACAAACACACACACATACACACACATACACTCACACATTTAACAGAATATGGCTGTTCAGAGATAAAGCCTGCACAAATATGAACAGCCGAGTTGTGCAGAGTTGTATAATTATTGAACATGTATACAGGCACCATAAAGGCCTAGTGGCACAGCTGAAAGCAAACATTACTGGCCCAGTTCTGCAAAAGCTAAAATCTAAAAGAGACTGCCTCCTTTTCAGCCTGCGTCTGCTTGGCTTTGCTTCATTGCATTCTAAGCAGAAACGACAGCGCACCACGCAGTGACTATGGAGGGAAAATTATCGGTTGCCATCTCACTCACTTTCTGAACTACAGGAGAAGAAAGCACAGGAGAGGCATGATGGCACACTCTGGTTCTTTCAGTTTTCTGTCTATCCACTCAGCATGGAGAGAGAGAGAGAGAGAGGGAGAGAGCGAGAGAGAGAGAGAGAGAGAGAGGGAACCTGATAGAATGAGAAGACCATTAACCTCCAGCACTTATTTCCTCTGACTATATCCCTCATAAGGCCTACACACACACACACACACTTACACTGACTGTATCCCATAAGGCCTACTCTCACATTCCACTTCTACTGAACTGCTCCTCTCATCTCCTGACTGGGGCTTACGATACCTCATCTAATGCACTGCCCTTCACTCCACTTCATGCACTCTGTAGGCTACAGAGGTTATTCTGTTCTATTACAACATACATGTCATTTCATGCACATTGGAAGAGATTAGAGTTGGGATGATGCGTCAACACAGTCACCTTGTATTTGTCCATTAGCAAAGTCAGATTTCCCCAGCCATTGCAGCACCTTCTGGATTTCGGATGTAAGGGCGTGCTGATTTCAAATTTTAGTTAGCTGCTTCTGATTGATTGTTTTAAACTATGCTCCAGTTTCATTGGATAAGCCCGTCAAAATTATACTAATTCATTTGCAAGCTGAGCAGAGCCCAGCTTCTTGACTTGACATAGCTACTCAAACAACCACGTCACTTTTTAGGTTGAAGATCTGTCTGTCTGTCTCTCATCAACAACACAAATGTCTATGTAATATATATATGGTATAATGTATTCCTGACAGGATGGAAATATTTTTCCTATAATGACTGGCGGACAATACATTGTCCCAGAGCAAACTTCACACAAACGTCTTTACATTTACTTTACATTTAAGTTATTATCATTTCGTGGCTTTCGCAAATAAACAAATAGTTCACAACAAAACTTGAACTTGAAACATTCTTTAGAACGCAGGTGATCTCCTTTCACTTCCAACACACTCCCATTGCAATAAGTGAATAATCTGTACTCGTGAAGTGATATGAGGATGAGGATGTGAACTGAGGCACAAAATCCACTGCCACTGACAGCAGTCTTGATACTTTCACAACATCCTGCTGCATTCTGGAGAGTCGCATAACAAAAAGATATACATTTATATACTGTATATAAAAACTTACATTTCTGTTTATCACATTTGCACATTTATTAAATAAACACATATTTCATCAACAATTTTTTTTGGTAACACTGTATAATAGCTTTCATTAATATGTCATTAACAAACCATTATTAGCTATGAACAAATCATTTTAAGGATTTGGGATTGTTTAAGGATAACTTGCTGTACAACACATTATTTATTTATGAAAGGATATGCTGTAAGAATGCCTAAAAATACAGTAGAAATCATTTGTAAACATGCTAACAATCACAATAGTGTCTTTCACTGACATGTGTATGTTTAGGAATTGTGATTAAGTAATGATTTGTTCAAAGCTAATGCTGGTTTGGCAATAGATTTTTAATGAAAGTTATTATACAATGTTACCCCTTTTTCCTCTAACACCAGTGTCTATGTCAGGGGTGTGATAAAAAGACTTCAAGGTCTATCCACACCCTTAGGAACCAGCTACATCTCCAGGCATGGGCAAGCTGTGATAATGTTTGGCTCTGATGGTGCTTGAACAGTGAGAGGTTGTGGTAGTATAACAGTCTCCCCTTCCTATGTCGGATCTTTGCATTTCCACTGACTGCTGCATTCAACCCGTAAGTCATAACTCCATGGGTTACCACTATTCAAGACCACCCTTTAGACATCTCTTACATAACTACACATCTGCATGCACTTACAGTATACCCATGTGCAGGCACAAAAAGTGTTACACAAATGTCCCCTCTCTAGGATAAATAAAAAATATATACTACTCGCCCAACCAGCAGTGGCAGTACCACTGTGTGTATTATAAACTGCTCTATACAGATATTTGTACTTTCTTATTTTAGGCCTGTGCTATATCTTAATATTTCAGTGATTTCAGTCGGCATGGGGACATTTTGAGAATATCCAGGTTTTCATAAGGAGGAACTGCAGATTGGTTGGGCAGACAGATAAATCCCGTCAGGAGGTGCAAAGCAAACAGATGGAGAGGTTTCCACTCTGGCAACTGTCCTTGCTGGCACAGGGATGAGGGCACAGAACAGGTAGCAGATTTTGATTTGTTTATTTTTTTATTTACCACTTCTGCAATTCAGCAGTAATTGAGTATCACAAAACTTCAGCGACCAGCAATGACCTAATATGTTTACACTTCAGTTTTAAAAGCTCACTACCATGATGAAGGGTGTGTGTGTGTGAGAGGAGGAAACATCAAAGCCACTCTCAATAACACCCAGATCATGGCCAGAAGGGAACAGACAGCACTAGCTGCTAAGAAGACGGCTGAGGAGATTACAATGTGTGGCAAGGCACACACTTCGCCTGCAGTGCTTGAGGCATCGCGAGAGCAAAAAAAAAAAAAAAACACACACACACACAGACACACACACGTACACACACACAAAAGTGGTCACTGCGCGTTTAGAGGTGGGAAGAGCCTGAGAGTGGTGGAGCATGCCAAGAATCAGGGCTGCAGCCTGCAGGCACCGAGACACAAGCCTCTGCAGAGGGGCAGCTGGGGTCAGGGGAGACTCTGAGGACAAGCCTACAATGAGGCACACAGCCCTGCCCCCACTCACCTCTGGAACCGGACTAGCACTAGCTACAGGACTCTCACACAGCAAATTAGGCAGTGTATATGTTACTCTATAAGGGTACAACATTTGGACAAACATAAACACCGAAAACAGTGTAAAATGTACTCCTAGAGTAACGTATACACTGCCACTACGGTACAAATACGAATACACTACGAATACATTAATACACTACGAATACACTACAATAAACTACGAATACACTATGAATACACTATTAATAAACTATGAATGAACTACGAATACTCTGTGAATACACTGTAATTCTTTCCTTCCATTACTCTTCTCAGTCATGGTCTAGAGTGTGACATAGAGCGGCTCAGACTGACATCAGAATTCCAGCAGTGACCCATTGATCCGTGAGCCTCTTGGTGAGACTGCAGCTCCCATCAGGGGCTCCATGCTCTCAGTTGAAAAGTTTACATCATGAAACCTCTAACCTCTTCCTTCATGTCCTCTGCACACTCTCGGGAGCTTTGGTATATTTCATGGGTATTGTCCTGGACAACTCCTCTGAACCAATTTGTATTGTCCTGTGGAAATCAGGCATGAGTTGTTGAGAGCTTGTCATCTCCAGTCCGGTAAAAGCCTGCTGGTTCTCTAAGCCTAATTGGCAGGATGTGTGCACTCAAGCCTGTGCTCGCCTCTTTCCATTTCAAATATGGTATATGGCATTCAGAGCAGCAGAGAGGGAGCATGATTAAAGATGTGCCTGCAAAAGACTAATTTTCACCTGAATATATTTCGCTCGTCAACTTAAAAACAGTAGGTCAAGGCTATTCTATTCTACTGTTTAAAATGCTAAAAAGATAAAGATCATTACCAAGGAGATAGACATATTTTCTCCAAGATCTTGTATCAGCTTGAGAAACATAATGATTCTTGTCTATTCAAGTGATGGCTGCATGGACATGGGCGATGCTTATCTAATCAAAGACACCTGATATAGTATTGATCAGCATAAGATCAGCATAATGGTTTATATGAGCCTACAAAAGATGTTACCATACAGTTAAAAGTCAGGCATTCTCTCACCCATGCTAGGAAATGAGGCTTAATGAGGGGAAAACAGAACAGCGCTGTGGGCTATGAAAGACTACCCCAACAGAGGAGTGTCTTTTAATCAAATCTCCAACCATGTGAATAATCATTTTACTTGACAGGTAAACAGGGCAAACAGAACAAAGCAAAAAAATCTACACGCACTGTGGATGGGTACGTGTTGCAATGGTCTCAGTGGTAGGTCAAAGCTCGAGGGCAGGCTAATTAAAAGCATTATTCACCATTATCCAATGGAGTGGATTTGTGGCTGTTAACGAGCCAGGATCACCAGAAGCTGCCTTAATGTATGTGGATTAGGACACATAATGGAGGACACACACATGCACACAAACCCCCCTCTGTTCCTCCCAGCTGCCCAGCACTGAGGACAGACGGGATCAACATGCAATCTCCCGGCGACTGGGTCTCCCAGTGCATGTACACAAACATACACACACAACCACACACAACACATACACACACACACACGCACACACACACACACACACACACACACACACACACACACACACACACATACACACACACACACACACACACACACACACAGTATATTTACACACACACACACACACATAAACTCACACACACACGCCTGTGCCACAGATATAGTGGAGAATTCCCCAAAGCCTGTCACTGCTGCTCAGTTACCTGCTCAAGGACACAGAGGACGCAATCAAGGCTTGGAGCAGTGGGTCTATAATTCCCCAGTCTGTGCATTTCCACCCCACTGTAGCGGTGCCCTACAGCTCTGGGAACAGCTCATGTAGAGTGGCTGTGGAGGCAGCCATATTTGTTGCCTAGTGTTATAAATGAAATTCATGCACAAACTCTTCATTGCCAACCAGACAACCCCTTTACCTCCACACACACACACACACACACACACACACACACACACACACACAAAAACATATGTGCACACATGTACACATATACACACACACACAAATAAAAACACACATGCACACACACACAAACATATGTGCACACATGTACACATACACACACACACACACACAAATACACACACACACACGAATAAACTACGCACACACACACATACAAACGTATGTGCATACATGAACACATACACATGCACAAATACACACACACACACATGCACACACACACACACACATACACTCTCTCTCTCTCTCTCTATCTACCTCTGACTAACCTGTCTTGCACAGTGAAAGACCATGAGGCTCCTCAGTGAAAACTCATGAGTCAGCAAAAGCGCATGCCAGTCCCTCCCATACTGTGGGCTGCACACTGAGCCAACATCTGTAGCAACCCAGCTACTAATAGCATCTCCTCCCATTCCAGTCTAGGCAGCATTATTACAATTAGCAGCACAGACAAAGCGTCTTCATTTAGCTGCTCATGGCAGAGGTACGTATGGACAAGGTAGCGTAAGGTCAGCAGAAACAGAGAGAGGCAGAGCGGGGACCATATGTTTTGTTAACTTTAGGACAAGCCAAAGGGACAACCTGTGAGGAGGACGCGGCTTTCAAAGACAGTGTTCCACACGGCATGCTGTCAGACGTCCGGCACAGGTCATCGTCTAGTGCTGAGAGCAGCTTTGTGTGGGACGCAAATCAGGACACCGCTGACCTCCCATGAATAACACTGCCTCCAAAATATGGACACATATTGGTACAAATATGGCCGGGTCAGTGAACATTAATAATGGATTCACTGATGTAAAAAAGACCAGGAAATTAGAAAAGACAGGAAATGAAAATGCTGTGAGTCACCAGTGGATGTGGTTCTCATTTATTTTTTAAGGTTCTCTGGACCATGGACACACTTGTCCTCCTACGGTCGCTGAATGGTGTGTGTGTCTGTGTGTGTGTGTTTTTTTTTCTGATAACCATGACTATTTTTTTTGTCTGCGCATGAGCATGTGGTGGGTCCAGCCCAGTCTTTGCCCTTGATTTTCATTGTGAGGCATATTGCAATTAAGTCCGGTGGGGTTACATCCTAGCGAGTCAGCCATTGCTGCAGTTCTGCTCTGTTTCATGAACTAAGAGAAGACAGCTGCTGCTGTCGTTTAGTTTGTAAACATAGCTTCAATTATTCATTGTCTGGTTGAGAATTGGGCTTTGAAAGGAAATGCCGTGCCGTGCCGTATCCTTGTATGGGAACACTGTATGATAATAAAGAGCTACACATGGCCAAACAAAGTAATCTAATCGCTACAAACAAATCATTTAGCTTTCTCTTAAGTGGGTCTCATCCTTCCGCTCCCCGCCCCCCACGTCATGTCATTGTTGTCTTTATTGCTTTAACTCATTACAGGCCCAGTGCCTGTGATTACAGTCATTCACCAAAAACTTGTGATTTGATCATGATACATTATAGTTAGTTTTTTTAATCCCTAAATGGTATAATCAATAATTATGCCTCCTGCTGCTCTTTTAATGGTCCTAATTGCATACAAAGGGAATATCTGGTGTGATTACACTATAATGTAATGTATAGAGGTGTAGTTATGCAGGCTTACTGGATGTACAGGATTTAAATGTGTTATTGTTTACAGCAAATAGCTTACATTGGTGAGACACTTACACTGCCATTATCTCAAACAAACATGTTTACAAAGGCCTCTTGTGAGTATAAACTAAATGATTAATTGTGATCTACAGAAAGCAATCAATTGATAGAGAGGGAAGGAATTGTTCTGGACTGTAAGTGATACAGTGACCTTGGTTTCAAACAGAACTAGATCTTGACTCTACATTTTGAGTAGTAATCAATAGATATCAATAAATCAGTGTATTTTAAGTTTGCATGAATCATATTAGCTTATTGGATACTACAAATAACAACAATGAGTTCAGAGCAAAAAAGTATTACAGTATGGGGAATGTGAATGTGCGCACCATTGATCCCGTTCATGGCTTATTAGCCTTTTGCTGCTCTAGTTGATCAGAATCAATGCTAAAGGCTTTAGGCAGTACAACATAAGGCATGACTTGCACTGTGGTTAATGCTGCTCTGATGAGGCGCTAAGTGAAATGTTAAGGTAAGAATACAGACATGCAGTGAGAGCTCTGTTGCATCAAAACGAGTGTGTGTAATATCCACAGGACATACTAGCATACGTCTGCCAGACCAGGACCAGGTTAGGCTTGGACTGAACAAGTGAGTGCTAGTGACACCATGACCACCCAGCAACTCAAATGAAGCTCAGTGTTCCCCACAGTAACACTGTGTAAACATACAGTAGTCCCCTGAGTCAGCCTAGTTCTCACATATGATCTGCTATGCATCTCATTCTAGCCAATTTCATGCCATCTCCAACTTTCATGAGGCGGGATTAACAGACATAGATGAAAATGCCTCTGCAGCCAATGGATATGCCTACAACCAATTGGACCAATGATGGCAGAGTGGAATGCATCAATTAATTACTCAATTTTAAACAAAACATGCTCAGTCCACCTCCATAGTGTTAGGGTTAAATCCAGGTTTTGTTTGGTTCCTGAGATGTATTTCCCACAAATATGTGTGTACAAAGTGACTTTGTAATGAAGAATGGTCTGGCAAGAATAGCAGGCTGTTATGTGGGCATGTATGTGAATGGAATAGAAATAGTCTGTTGGTAGAGGTAAATGAAACCAGTCAAATGTAGACTGCAGGAATGGTGAAGGATGCACATGACCAATTAATGACAGGGTTGTATGAGAGTTTTAGTCTATTCTGAGCTTAAAACAACAGGTGTTGGCTTTTAGCCAGGCGATATATGCTCTACCCTCAGTACGATAAATTGCTTGTTTTCATGACTACAACCCATTGCACGAATAAACCAGCTGGACCATCTTCAACCCCTTGCATGAATAAACCACCTGGACCATCTTCAAACCTTTGCTGCCTTGTTAAGGTCTTTGCCATCTTCTTTGAGCATCCTAAAATCGACTCAACATTTCCTATCTCTGTGATACCTGTTCTTGATTAGCACAGGAAGCCAGAGAAGGCTATCCCTGACGAGGTTACCTTGACCCTCACATGTAACCTACCTAATGATGATCTGAGTTTGGAAATGTCAAGATGGCTAAAATCAGATAACAGTGTCTCCTAAATGTGATGACGAAGGATACATGTTTGGAAAGGTAGAAGCAAGCCATTCACCATTGCTTCCTACTGGATGAGTGGAGTGGATTGTGGTGCCCTGGGTAAATAAGGTCATACCAATTTGCAGAGGAAAAAGCCTCCAGGTGAACAGCTCGGAGCTGAGAATTAGACTAGAACACTAATCAACAAAAACTGAGTATATTATGAACACGTTCAATGTTTTTCTGGATCTTTTGTTTAAGCAGGTTATCTATAATCTATGAACATTAGTATTTATGAATCTATAGACATTCTATCAAGCTATAAAGGAATCTATAACAATTGATTAAGCTACAGCTGAGAAGGTGACTATTTTTGGTTACACTTTCTATGAACTGAGTATTCAAAAAGCTTTTAAACACGTTAGATTGGTTTTCATGCATTCATAAAGTCTTATAAGCAATGGCATTAGTGTTCATAACAGTTTATACATTCTAATAACTGTACTCATGAGGCATTAAAATGTTATCACATAAGCCTTTACAACTTAAAGTGTCACAAAGCATCATAAAGCTTCAGTTTGTTAATTGTCCAGTTGTAACATGTCCAATTCTTCATGCCAAATCATGAAGAGTTACAAACACTCAATGCATACTCTAAGTAAAGGGAGGTGAACACAGAATTGCTTATGAAAATTAGTAAAGCACCATTATAGACAATAAGTGAAGTGGTATTTTTCCCTAGTATCAAAGGCCAAGCTTATAAGTGGAAGGCTAAATTTACTGAAATCTTCATTTTCGTCTGGCCGATGTCAGGCCCACACAAAGACTTCCCGTTTGCCCCTCCATAGGAGGCCAATGACCAATAAGCGCCAGCTTATTATATATAACATATACATAGCATATTATATATTGTCATGTTTGGTCTTGACCTTGTTCTTGTAATGTGGGCAGTAGTCTCATCATAGTTTTGTTGCAGTCCAAAGTATCTGTACATTGTGCACTAGACTACACTGTAGTCTGTATACTAATTTGAATTCACACCTTTCACTGGCATAGGCCAGCCAACCAATTACAGACTGGTTAAGGCAGCACTGGCTTGTGCCAATGGGCCAAGTGGAGGATAGGTGACACATCTCATCCATTGTTCAGGACTTTACCTTTCCTCTCAGTCTTTGCTCTCTCACTGTTGCTAGAAGGCAATCTCTCTCTTTAGGCCTTCTCTCTCTCTCTCTCTCTCTCTCTTATGTTTGTTTTATTTCTTTACATTCTTTGTTTATTCTTGTTTTGGGTTATCTGGTTATCTCATTTGTCTATGTTTCATTTGATTATGACTTGCATTCAGTTTGACTGCTATTGATACATGTGAGTTTGTGGCTTACTGGTAAATAAATCATCCATTACTCCACCAGTTCACATATCTCTCTTCCTCTATGCCACGACACTCTTCTGCTTTTCGCTGGTAAACTACTTGGTAATCTTTGAGGTCAACATCTTCATTTTATGGAGTCAGAATAAATCCTTACTATTACCACATGCTTCTGTCCTACGCTCAAGACATGCTTTTTAAGGCAACGCTTACGTTCTTTGTTCTTCCTGTCTTACATAAGGCTTTGTGGGACTTCAAGTTGTAAAGACTTACATGATAACATTGTAATTCCTTATGAGAACCGTCATGAAAATGTAACAGTTATGAATACTAATGTCATTAATTATAAGGCCTTATGAATGCATTACAACCCTTTACAGATGCATTTATAATGCTTAATACTGGCGTTATAGAAAGTTTTACCCTATTTTCTCCTATGAGAAATTGACATTTTTTGCTCAACTTAATTAAGTTAAAGATGCAGCTTACCTGTCTGAAGCAGCAGCAAGGCATTTTAGTTTGTGTACATCAGCCATGTGTGAGAAGGCCTTATCATACAGTCTGTTGTGCTAATCAAAGCCCATAGTGGGATGTCACGCTGGGATGAACCTACTAATTAATCTATATCCTGCACGCAGCAGCAGCCATTGCTGTTATTTTGTAACCCCTACAAACACTGCTACTGACTCAACACTTTTCCTGAGATAAACTCATTTATCACATCTTTTCACAACATTTTTTAACACCTGTGGTTACCAGATGTTCCCCAGGAAATAGAACCAACCCCATATTGGTCTTAGAATCTGTCCATCTTGTTTTCATTAACATTAATGAAATATAGGGTAAGAACTCCACTTCAGGACTACTGGAGCTGAACACATGAAAGCAAAACAGCATTGTCCGATCCTCACTTACCAAATGGCAGTTAAAACAGGCAGCAAGTAATAGAGTTGTATGCATGCTCTGATGGAACTTTGTGTGTCTGTTCACTAATCTCATGGAGAGTGCCGTCTACGCTGTTGATTAAAATGAGGTGTGCTGCGTGTCTCTCCCTGCACATCATATCAGGAGGCCAAAACAACATACTTGAGAGAAAATTCCAAAGATAATCAATGTAGAAGACAGACAATGACAGTGATGCAATACACTTCAATTAAATTGCTGTCATCATGAAACTATGCAGTGGAGTTTTTCGCCAAGCTTATATAAAGGCTGGAAAAATGTTTTACAGGTTGCTCTATACTGCTTCAATGACTGAATCACAAAGATTAAAGGCACCATTTTTTGTTGTTTTCAAAACAGATGATTGAAGTTGTATTTCAAAAGGAAATGTCACTTTTCTCATATCTCAATTTAACAGCACATCATATTTCCTCCTCATTTTAATTCAGCTTGTGTTGAGGGGATTTCATCACACAATTTACAGTTTGGGGACCAGGATGGTTAGTCTTTGTGTATTGCTCACCGCCCCTGGAGAGTTACACTGGACTGATTCAGCAGGCCTACCTAACCACTCTCAAGTCCCCAGAGACGCAGACTGCAGCAGAATTGCCAAGTTTTAATATGAATTTTTAGCACTAACATTTCCAAGGCACATATTGCATTCAAGTTAATACTCTGTTACCTGCCCTGACTCGGGCTTCTCAGCTGAGTGCTAATAATTCTAACAACCCCAAACACCACTTAAGACTGTTCCACTCAAAATATCCCCAGGCCTGTTATTTATAGAAACTTTATGTCTCATTACGGTTAGTACCAGTGTGGGAAGAGGGGAGAAATTACACACACATTGGCTGTAATAATACTGTTGTGCCCACACACTAAAGGTGTATTCTGAGCCTGTGCCGCACTGGGGACAGCTTGCTATATTTCATATAAACATGTACAGTACAAAGAAGCGATGGGACCACAGGGAAACAAGCTTCAAATTGAAATGTTCTCCACACTCATACGAGTTCAGGTTCAGTTCAGTATGTTTTATCAGACACAGACAAGCCAACTGGTGCACTGGAATGTGTGCAACATTTGTAATTTACCAACCAAAAGCGGCATTAAAAAAAAGAGAAATTGAAAAACATTATTATCTTCATAATGCTCTCTGTGCAGTAGTAGGTGTTTTAATTCTGTGCTGAAGTAAAAGTTGAGGTTGCCATCTTTCTTTTTTTCATACAGAGGAAATAAACAAGTGAAATCTTGGCTCAGGCAGTATTGGATGTGCTCCCTCAGGCTTTTGAACAGGCATTCAAAGGACACCTACATTAATGGCGCCCACCTTATAACAACCACAACACCAGTGCTGATCTCATCCTTGATCTCTTCCTAAGCTGGGCGCAGGCTTCTTAATAAGTGCAAATGACCCCACCACTTCTCTCTCTGTCCATGTCAGAAGGGTCTGGTACTGTCAGTGCTTGTCTCAGTACTTTTGGCCCATGTGTCAGTATGCTTTTTAATGAAATGGAAAAAAAAGGAAACAAGACAGGAGTCCTGTTTTCAAATCCGTGTTCAGAAGCCGTGGAGCTCTTTGCTGTTGGTGAAGAGAGTAGCTCTTTTCAATGAAATATGAGTTAGACTTTTGTGTGAAACATAATGCCCCCTGTCGTGACAGATTACAAGCATAGAAAAACTTTTTGCTGTCACCTCGCACCACATGGTATTCAGGCCACAGACAAAAATGTAACTTGCCATAACTCAGATTCACACACATGCAGTCTAATGAAAATGCATGTGACTGTTTTCCAAGTGTGGCTGCCACTGAGGTGGTTGCAACGACAGCCATGTGAAACAAGCATGAGAGTATCACTTAGTTGACTATCACAGCCCACCCAGGGCGTCCAATGGCTGTTGACAAAACGTGTCACGCGAGCGGGCGTTTTTGGACAGGGTGGTAAAGCAGTGCTGGCACAGAGGACGGGCGGGAACAGCTTGTGTTTGGGACACTATAAGGCGGGGTTTACACAGACAGCTTTGGGGTTTGGTAAATGAGGCTCCACAGCTAGTTCAAAACTGCTTCCCCGCTCAGCTGTGGTGACAATGTGATTAATATTTGCGAGGCATTAAGCCAATTTATCATGGCTGCGTCTAAGCCTTTGGCAGAATTTGACTGTCACATGGATTCAGGGCCCAAGAAGAGTTTCCAGGACTTGCCAGCCATGTCTAGTGGCAATGAGTACCTAAATAATATGACTAATAAATGAGTACCTAAATAATATGACTAAGAAATGCAACTTCTGATTATTAAGCTTCTGATGAATTATGTGCACGGAGTCAATTCAAATGTGCTAATGAATCATTTATATGTGGGAGATTTATACAAAGCTGCTTACACAAATGAATGGCCAGATATTCTGGCATCTCTAGCACCAATTTCGGCACCATGAATAAAGTCTGTAATAATGAATTATGTGTAGAAATTGCGCACGGCAACAGAGAAGGTTATTTATTTATTTATTTATTTATTTCTATTATTCTGTCCTCCTCTATTCCAGCTATTTGATGGTGTGAGGAATGACGAAGTACATCTCTCTTGAGTCCCGAGGCCAGCAGCACCTCTTAGCATTAGTTGTATTGTTCATATAAAAAGTGACAGAAGTCTATAGAAAATGGCCATTTCTGAGGATATTGTCATTACTCTTCCCTGCTGATGTGTGCCTTGATGGCACTGTGCTAGAAAATGGTTTAGAAAATGGATCATATGATGGATCCACTGTATGGGCTGCACCATTCTCAAACCAGCAGCCCACGCAGCTGGCAAAGAATTCCTCTAGGATGGAATGCATTAAATGTACTGGTCTTGGAATGGGATAGATTCTAGCCATTCAGTGATGAAATGTGAGAATAGAGATGCCTGAAGATTTTGATGGATATAAGTGCATTGCCCTTTAATGGTCTACAGATACGCAAGTTTACATAGAGTACATGCAACTTTCATAAATATTGTTTAATAAAGTTGCATTATTGTTCATTTTATAATTTAATGAATTCTATTTTATCCTTCAAAATGATGAAGAACTGGCTAAGGAAAACCGAGGTAAGGTGATGTAAGAGTAAAACATATAGAGTAATTTTTTATTTTCATATTTTTATTTTATAAACACAATTTCAAGCTGTCTTTGAAATAATCTGAGGTGACATAACACTGTTGTCTACTGAAGAGTACTGAGCCCAGATAGATTTCAAGGAAGGAGCATCCAGGACAACAGGGCGCTGTCCTTCACAGGAGCTAACCACACAGTCCGACCATAGCCAGCCAGACAGACAGACAGCAGGCCTTTGAAGCAGCTTCCCCAGCTCTGCAGGACTTTCTTTCAGACTGACAAGAATGACAGGAATGCTAAATACGCCGCCAACATTGTCCGAAAGGCCTCCAGCTCCCTGCCAGAAGTTTGATATACAAATCTATACCAAGTTTGACACACCAAACAAGATTAGAGGCAAACACTAAATGGAAGACTGCACCAAATTACCATCCCAACTTTCACTGAACATTTTCCGTCTTAGAGATCTCCGAGGGGCAGTGTTTATGCTGCACGGAAGTGAAGGCTGCCGCTTGGCAGGGATTAGGTCGCTACTATTAAGATGCCACTGCACTGCTGTCATGGGACCTGAGATTGTAAGAAGGAGCAGAAGCTGTAACTCATCTTCCTTGGTTGCTCCTCTGGGAGAAGCGGTTTAGCCCCTGCCTCAGCCTGCACCTACCACATCAGTCACAAACATTAGCGTCAGACGCTAAGCCAGCTCCTTGTAGCACATTAATGCTGAAACATTTGAAATAATATTTTTTCACACTGTGCACTGTGTTGTGACACTGAACTCTGCCGAAGTCAGACTTTAGTGTTGCCACAGACATTCAATAATTTTACATGTTTGACTGAAATTCAATAATTTTACATGTGTTTGACTGAAGAGGGAACAATGGACAAAAGAGAAAAAAGCATAGGCCTTCATTATATAATCCCAGATTGGCATTATGATAAGATATGATAGAGGAGATAAAAGACTTTATTAAGAGTTTATTTAAAATAATATAATATTTAATAATATAATATATATAATATTTAATATAATGTTATATAATGTAATATATGTCAATTCTCACATGGTCACTGAGCGCAAGACAGTAGAATTGGCAACATTTTCACATGAAAATTTCTACAGGGTAAGTTCAGTGTTGGAGAGATGGCATTACATGGAAATACAGCATTAGTATGAATTAATAAACAGATAAAGCTACATATAAACAAAAACAAACTATACGAAACATAGAAACTATATGATGGCTATCATGTTGATAATGTAAATAAGCCATAATTGGTAAATACAATTATGCAAAGCCTGCTTCCAGTGAAGGCATAAACATTTCTTTAGGTTCCTTTTTTCTTTTCTTTACTTGTACAGAGCACCACAGCATATGGATATGAGTCAAGGGCCTTTAGAGCCCATCTTGGCTTTAGAGTCCACCCAGAGCCCACCTCTGAGAGCCAAAACTCATCATACAACACACTGCCTAACTGGTTTTAGTATGCAGTACACGCCGAGAGACACTGTGATTTGCATTTATATGCCCAACTTACCTAGATACAGCAAACCTCTTTCACTATCACAGACATCTAACTACAGTGAAGTTTGCACTGCTGAGCCTCTGCAGGTTATCTTAGAGAGTATCATTTCTCTTTCAGAAAGTATTTACTGGCTTTGTTGTTTTCTAGGGAGAAATGCCAAACTCTGTCTCTACGCCATGATGAGAAACCCCAGCTCACCCTCCCATAGAGGCCTGTGGATAACACAGGAGCACTGGAGAGGGGATCCTTTAATGCCTGTGAGTGATATGGCCTGGGAACTGACTTCTGAAGTCCCTAAGCCTAAGCTTCCCTCGACCAGCAATCCCTCCAGCTTGCCTTAGGCGTGTTCATAGGCATTTTCCCATAGTGTTCAACCTACAATGTAATAGTGATTACACAGGGGTTATCATAGTTTTCACGCCTATCGAAGTCATCCTTCCCAAAAACAGCACAGACGGGGTCAATCCTCTGTACTTCCAGCGTTTTCAAAGCTTAACTTATCTGTCAGCAGTGAGAGTGATGAGCGCAGTTGCCATGGAAACAGATCAGTCCCAGTGGGATGTTGTGCTCTCACTTTCCCAAACATTGAAGTTTAGTGCATCGAGGTCAGGCGAAGAACACTATTCCGCTGATGAACTCCACTCATTTGAGGTTCCTGCTAATTCTGCACTCTGATGTTTTCAGACGCAGAAGATTTGTGCCGATTCTGATATAATATCTGTAACTAAGACGGCTAAAATTGAGCAGGCAGGTGTATGCATCCAAAACAGAAATCAGTTACTAAAGAATACTACTGGCAAATACAGGTGTACACTAAAGCATACTACTGGCAACACAGGTGTACACTAAAGCATACTACTCTACTACAGGGTACAAAAATACCAAACAGGTGTACACTAAAGCATACTACTGGCAACACAGGTGTACACTAAAGAATACTACTGGCAAATACAGGTGTACACTAAAGCATACTACTGGCAAAGACAGAACTGTAGGAGAGGTTTGCTGTGCAACATGGGATACCTTAGACCTCATAAGTTATTGATGAAGTAGCTGGATATTACAGTCTATTACATAAACAGCTTATGGAATCGTTACGTAGGTGTGTTTTCCTCAGATTGCTAACTACTTTTTTTTACTGTTGTACACTAAAGCATACTACTGGCAAATACAGGCGTACACTAAAGCATACTACTGGCAAATACAGGTGTACACTAAAGAATACTACTGGCAAATACAGGTGTACACTAAAGCATACTACTGGCAAATACAGGTGTACACTAAAGCATACTACTGGCAAATACAGGTGTGGACTAAAGCATACTACTGGCAAATACAGGTGTACACTGAATATTAGTGTATCTTAATCTTGTCTTTAATGTGTGATGCAATGGAGACACTCTGAAAGCTATTTTACTGTTGCAGTGATCATCCACAACATTTTGCTCAGACACCTGACAGCTCCGGGACCATGTAGGCTGGTGATATCTTCACCAAGGTAACAATAGTTTTCTGAAAGAAAAGACAGCAGTTTACTGTGCTCACCTCCCATCCAAATTTGACTATTTTAGTGTAATGAGTTACCCTCCTTTGATTACATCCTTGCCAGACTGAAAAGACAACTTTAATAACATAACATTTTGAGGTGATTTTATAAACCGGCTAAACATGCACCGATGTCACATGACCACTTAATGTCTGATCAGACTAGAATGTTGCTGCATGTAAACAGACGACTCCGAATTTTTTATCAGAATAGTTTAATTGGTTTAATGAGCAGAAAATCTATCCATGTAAAGACACATAGCAGTAATTCATGCTGAACAGGGATATTCAGTGTTTGCTGATGCTTAGTGCCGAATGTTCTGGGTACAGCAAAACACAACATGAACAATCATGAACATCATCACTATGTGTGTGTGTGTGCTCGGTTCATCGGCTGTTGGGGAAATTCTTATGTTAGATTAGAGATTAGACATGATTTGTTGTTGTTGTTGTTGCTTTGTTTTTGTTTAGTAATTCTATACCCCCAAAAATAGTAATAACCAAAACATGTGACATTTGGAATCATGACATTTGGCGTCATGTTTATAGGTGTTTAATTCTTGATAACTTGAATATGTAGGTGAACACAGTAATACATTTTTGGTTTTGAACAGGAAGGAATTTAAATATTGTTCCTCTTTGCTTGTTAAAGATTCATTTTACCAGGTAATGAACTTTTTGACATTTAAAATCTCAAAAAAGGAAAAAATATTGTAAATGCGTACACACAAAACAAATAACAAGGTCAAATTAATTAGTGAATAAAGAAGTAAACAGTGGAGCACCATGTTGCAGAAACGTTGGCCATTAGAGTCACCCATTATGAGCAGGAGGTACCATCTTAATGAGGAACGTGAACTCGTGTCAGGATGTCATTGAGGTGAGTTCCACGTTATTGCAGTCACCTTGAAATAAATTTCCCCAAACTATAAAACCAAGTGTCAGCAGTTGGCCTGTCTTCCTGCAGGTGTGATAACCAGACAGGATTTAACCCACGGCTGCTGTTCTAGTAGCTGTATCCACCTCCACATGTCCACAGTTTACATTCAATAGATGGTATGATTGTCTAGTCTTGTGTAACTTTCTGAAGAGACACTGGCTGCTTTCCCAGAATCCCAGAGTCAGAACTGCCATTGACTCTGCTTTCACTTTGAAATTACCTGTACAGACTAAACAATCACATGCTGCTTCACCTCACCTTTGCTGACTGATAATAACAGGCAACTACTGTCGGACAATTCTACCAACTGCAATTTTCTTTCATGTTTGCACTAGGGTTGCTACTAGTCATACTATTTTCAATTGTTACTCTAACTTCATCCTCTCTGGTTGCTGACTGGCCAGCCCTTTTATGCGGTTGTTGGACAAGCAACAAGGACAGAACAGTGTTTTGAAACTGGGACGGAAGTGAGTAGGGTCCGGTGAGGCAGGGATAGCTGTGATTAAAGGCTAAAAGCTTGAAATGTCAGTTTAGATGAAGTATGTGCCATACTTAAGTGAAAGCCTGAGAGTTGTATTGAACTGTGGTATGACAACAGTTGTCCTAAAGAAAGACAAAATAAATGAAGGAAGAAATAAACTGTGGAAGCTATTTTCATTTGTATATAGCCAACCATGAGTTTATAACAAGGAATGTAGAATGTAGAACTCTGTATATTGTAGAACTTTCCCATACCTTAGAATCCAAATTCAGTGAGGTCTTTACAGTGTTTTCATCTTCCTTGTTGCCAGGAGAGAGTGTATAATTCTTACACAGCTCTTCTCTAGCACACCAAAGTGCTTCCAGTCTTATACTGCTCCCCCTGCCTTCCCTTAACGGGATTATCTGGAGTGAATCAAGCCTTGTTGTTTCATGTTGTCAAAGGCTGTCAGTAGGTAGCCTATAAGAATGAAAGAATTTGGTGCAACACAGACCAAACAGCAAAACTAACTGATGAGAGCAAGGAAGTTTTGTTTTGTTATGCCCTCATCTGTTAGTGTTAGCTGGCAGTTTGCAAATTTGGTCTAAGTTGTACAAAATGCTGTCATTCTTATACCTACCGACAGCACTTGGCACTTGGCTCAAAGAACAAGGATATGGGCTAATTGACTCCGATCTTTCCTTTAAGCATGAGACTATGAATGTCTGTAACTTCAACACTATTAGCCTTTCCAAGGCAAGCATTTGGAGACGAACAGAACAAGTATTCTCCTTCCTTTGTAACGTTGCTATGCAGCACTGAACTGAATTCAATTTTGTAGATCATTTAACATTTGGTATTGACTGAAATGTGATCACACTCTCTTCTGCTCTGTGTTTGTGTGTGGCTGCAACAGGGGCTTCTTACTTCATACTAACCCTAGGGAGTGTATCTGAGGGGGCTAGAGAGGCAATGGCTGTCTCCTGGCAGTGTATGTCTGGCTCTAATTGGACGGCTCCCTCTCTGGCATTTCCATGGCTCTGTAGTGAGTCGAGGGAGAGGGGGAACATCCAAAGGGCATAATTACCGGCAAATCCCTGTGATCCTGCCATGACGGTATTGATGATTTTATGGGCGATATTTGTTTTCTGGTGGCATCGCTGCTCAACCCTCATTAACACCTTTCACCTCTGCGGCAAACATGGAGTGGAAAAACAAGCAGCAGAACCTCCTCCTTCTCAGGCACTCCGTGGCAGTATGCTCTAGAAGCAGGCAGAGGAAATAGTCTGCAAGTGTGCACCTGTGAAGCACGCTCACTTTCATATGACATTATCACATGCAAGCAGGTAACACTTGCAAGCGACCTGCTAATGAATGTGCAGCCTGCACTCTGCTTAGTGTATCTGCTTTGACTCTCTCACAGTGTAAGACAATCAGAGGTGCACAGTGCATACAATGAGAGTTTGCAGAGTGACATGAGTAATGGTCCCACGGTCAATCCCTCAGGGCTCTAGATACTGTTGGTAGATTGTATGTTGTGTTTACTTATTTATCTTTAATAAACAACAATTTGCTTGCAAAATGCTATATATTAGCATTTTGCAGAATGCCCTGACCCAACTAATCAAAGCCTAGGTTAATTGTATGGGGGGGATTTTTTGAAATCTTTAATGTTTTTAATATTTGTGTATTTTTAATAAATGTTATTTTTACTGGATTTATTTCTATGGAGCACAATAACACATATGTCTAATTGTCCAATTTCAAAGCAGTGGTCAGGGCTTCAAAGTCTGTGCCATATTGTGACCATGTTTAATCTCTGTTGAAGTGCTAAGTAAATAACTAAATACGTTTAAGCCTCTGAGAAAGACCAGCAATAAAGGTTACCAGCAATAAACACTCTTCCATTGCCTTGCACTGTATCTATTACAGTGACACACGCGGTGCAAAAGGGTATTTACAGGAGAGCCGACAGGCACAGTATTGCCATTCTGGACTAATCCAGGGAATGTTACCTTTACTCACAGACCACATTACAATCTACAATCATCTTCCCTCACATCGTTGAAATTAGATAGTCATTTACATAAGTAAAGTAACACTTTACTTAATGTCTGTATCCATACCCTAGTATACACTAAACACATTCACAAAGTGTTATGATGCATTCATAATGACTAATGATTGACCTAAGCTAGAACCATTTAAAAATAATCATGACTAGAGTCAAGTGTTGATGTAACATAAGCAAACACCCTGTCCACAATATTACACTTCACAATGTCATCGTAACCTCTCCTATATAACACTTCACAATGTCATCATAACCTCTCCTATACAACACTTCACAATGTCATCATAACCTTTGGAACTGCACTCATGTCAGTAATTATAAGGCATTGTGAATCAGTGTTGGCAATAACAGCATTAGAAATAAACACCATTAATACAGAGTTATTTTTTTCAGTAATGAGTAATCTAATTAATTACTGTTTCCATCATTACAATGTCATTGCCATTACAGTCAATGAAATGCGTCACCTTACTATAGTTTACACATTTCTTGTATAATACTGTAGAATGCCTTATTCACTTCAGTTGGACTTCCCAACGTTCTAACAGACTGCTGTTGAGGTGAGTCAAACAGAACATTGCCATAACCCACCAGTTGATCTCTGAGGAAGCTATTAACTGCCTTAATCATTACAATCATAGATATTATATAATAACCTAGATAACGCATTGGGGTCCAGAACGTACGTGAATGGTGCCACCATCTTGCTCTCTGAGTCAAAATCAAATCAAAATATTGGAGTTGTGTGTTGGGCATGGATGATATGACCACCTAGACATGTGCAGCAGGCCAAGACATGTAAGCATGCTAAATACGCATTTCGCTGTTCTATTTGAAGAAGCGTTTTAGGAACAAGATGCAAGTTGACAAACGGTGCAGGTAATCATTTTCTGAAGCCGTTGAAAACAGAACAAGTCGCACCGTGTGGTCATTTTGAGCAGGGGGTTGTAATGAAAGTTGCTAATTGTCAAATTTCCTCATTTATTTACTATTCATTTTAAAAGATTGCTGCCAAAACACAATGGAAAACATCCTTATGGTTTTGATGCCACATAAGGTGCTGGTGATCTGTACCTCTGTGGACCTACAACACTTTGCCCTGGCCAAATTGCTGCTATCCTTCTCCTGTTCAGATTAAGAAATAAAACGAGTCAATTTGACAATTACAACTTTTCTATCAAACCTTTAATAGACACCACCACCAAAAACAAGACCGTATCAGGCTCCATAGCCTCATGCTAGGCTAACCGGACCTGTCAGCAGGTGCACTGTAGGTCGTGAAAGGCAAGTGCTCCTTCTCCTGGAATGACATAATCAAATAACATTTTTGCATGATACAGATATGATATAAATGATATCCCTTACTGCTGTAGCAGAGAAAATGGCATAATCACCCACAGAACATGATATCCCCATAGCCACAAAATATACACTTGATAGTGGTGGCAGGAGTTGTTCAGAGACACACAACGTGAAGTATGTCTAAGCAGTAATCTCAAATAACACCTTTTAAAATGCATATTCATAACACTTAGTACAATATGATGTTTGTATGAAGTTTACGGCATTCGAACCATGTGTTTAATTTGTCCTCCATGTTTGTTTCAAACGCCCCTACCAGGAGGGATGAATAAAGCTATGTTGCCACATATCAAAACAGAGATCCTCCCGGTTCCAAAGGTGATGAAATCTCAAAATTTCTAATATTGTCTCCAATCTCCCCCACGATGTTCACAGGCCATCCGTGAGTGACTATGTCAAACTTCGTAGGTCTGTGACTATTTTACTCCCATTCATTTCTATGCAATAAACAATGCACAAATGATAAAAAATCAAGACAATATTTGTGTGAGGACATTTCAGCAAATTGCTAAGCCACAGCATTATCCCACCATTATGATTCGTATGTACGACATGTATGGAAATTCTGTGATATTATAAATGATTGAAAGTAGCTAATTGAGTCCTATCATGTCAAGTCCAATCATGGGCAAATTCATGAC
The DNA here is from genome assembly GCA_015244755.2 of Tenualosa ilisha. Classification (NCBI taxonomy): domain Eukaryota; kingdom Metazoa; phylum Chordata; class Actinopteri; order Clupeiformes; family Clupeidae; genus Tenualosa; species Tenualosa ilisha. Next base: position 526,698 of record PYXC01000946.1, read on the forward strand.
ATTTGAACATTTTAAAAAATTTTGCTCAACATTTGCTTTAGTTACTTAACCTAGTAACTAGTTGCTTAACAATGCGATAGTGCAGTTACTTTACAATGTAGTACTGCAGTTCCTAACGGAAGTAACTAGTAACTATAACTAATTAGTTTCCAATACTGTTGTGAATGCTTCATATTCCTTTTGAATATGTTTATAATGGTTTATAAATACAGACTTTAAGTAAAGTGTTACCATTAATTTTCACAGTTCATATTGTCCAACGATGCAGCATCTTATTGTCAAAATCTCTCTATCCAGTGATTTGACCCTCCTGGGTCAGAGAATCTGAGATATTTCATTTGTGGGTGTGTTGGCTAACATTTATTTGTCTGAGGTCATTTCATCTGGACTGTGTGTTTGCTGCTTAACTTTTGTCTGAGACCTGAATCCTGCAAGGCAATCAGCAGATATCTGAGGATGCTGTACAGTAAGCTGCATAGGTCAGGTAGATCTTGGCATCTGAGCTTTTGGAAAGTTGCTGGGTCTTTGCTGTCCAAAAGACATAACATCAAGCTGGAAGAAAACCAGACCATGACCACATCCCTTGACACAGTGGAACTTCATATATCAGATATCGTCATCACACAATAGCTATGCTTACAAATTCTTCTGTCACCCAAAATCTAAGCAATTTGATTCAATCAATGTATTCAATCAGTGGCAGTACTGTCCACTCTGAAGCTGGTTTGGGAGCCATTTTAATTAATATGCAGCATTAGTAATTCATTAACGGCACTTATGAGACATGTTTTGCTTTAAAAAAAAATGTCTGTTACTACAAAATTTGAAGAAATGCTGGCCACATATGTAATCCAACTAGTTTTATATTTGTTTTATTGTTTTGAATTCAGTGGCAGGATTTACCGATTGTACTGTGACCAAATTTCATTGTTTTCAGTGTTTTAAATTCAGTGCGTCGCCAGCGGGCAGTACTTAGGCAGTCATGAGAAGTTTGCTTGTTGGCATAACATAAACTGACTGCCCAGAAATCCAGTCTACGCACCATAAATCAGCCAGAGAGCTCTGTCCGGGGATAATAGAGTTTCTCTTTAACATAAATACAAGCACAGAATACAAGCAGAATGACGGTTGCAGATGCTTCATAAAGAGTTGAGGGACACACTGAATGAGAGTGCAAGAAAAAGGCCAAACCACGGTCAATTTGAAGCAAGGGGGAGTGTGCAGAACTTGTGCGCCTGGAAAAAATCATGTGGTCGGTCACCCCTGTCATAGACAGCCTGCGGCAACTGCACTTTTCACATTGAGGGTGTAGGAAACCAAGAAGCGACACTTTGCTGAAGCCTGCTCTAACCGCGGGCACATGTGACAATCTTTCTTCACAAAAAAATAAAGGAGAATTCTGGAACTTTAAATGTGGGATTTAATTGTGATTAATCATGATTAAACTAACATTTATATTCTGATTAATCAGTTATTTTTTTAAATAAACTGACACCACTAATTTTTATGTTTCTTGACAATCACAACCATGTTCACATGCAGTATGAAGTATATTGGTACTAGTATTGTATAGTGTTGGGAATTCTGTAGAAACAAGTAATATATGTATGTGTGTATACAGAAATAGGATGGAGCATGCAGCAGAGTGTTGTGCTATAAAAAGAAAGTGTAAGCACCAGTAAGAGAGTTATGTGCATACCAGTAGATTCCTCTCTGAAAACTGTGTTGAAACCATGTTTAGAGCCTCATCGTAAAAGGACAGAGACAGGCCTTGCATAGGATTGGATCTGTGCCAGCTACATCATCCACTGGCAGGAGTATTTAAGATAGATAGATAAGGTGTAAGGTTAGAATGGTTGAGGATTACCACTGTTGTAACCATTCTCCAGGTGAACGCAATAAAGACTTGGCTGAACAAGACAAACTTCTCTGCTACTTTGGGTTTTTCCAAGAAACTTCTCCACAGTAGCACATTGTTGGCAGCTGTCAGCTTGGCAATTTAATCTGCCATTTAACATCAGTAATTAGAAACTGCATGTTACATTGTGAAATTGAAGGGTCTATGAACACCCACACAATACCATCAAAAACATACACGTGCTTATGGTAATACACCCTGTGTAGCATCCAGGTGAATAAGTGAATAAAACACAAAAAAACTCAATATATGCAGTCGGAAAGAACAGAGTGTTGCAGTGGCTGTTTTTATCCCAGAATGAAATGAAGCTGTGCAGGTGTGAAACACCACTTATTCCTCCATGACACATGCTGAGCACAAGTACTCATAAGTGTGACATGAAGTTCTACATAATGAGGTGAGACCAAACAATACTGAAGACTCTTGAACACCCATGTAGCAGAAGGGCATATATGACTATATGTGAGAGCAAGAGCTTCATTACTTTCTCTTCTGGCTTTACTGCATTGGCTCACTAGATCGCCTGGCAGCCTCTGATTGCCACTGCAAGACTGTAATTATACAATGATCCTGCCAATGCTTGTCCCTGCTGTCTCTAGTGCTGAGCAGTGCAATTTGGCCTACATAATAGCTGAGCCTCATTGGGCACAGGCTCTTTCTGAAACCTGGAGGTGGCGAGGGAGCCCAGATTTCTGCCTGTGACAATGAGACAATAAATTCCCACCCGAAAACAGTGGGCTACATAATTAGACTTTTTTTTTTCTCTCGTTTGCAACAAAAATATAAATGAATAAATAAATAAATAAACAAACACAAATGAACAGCAGTCAGTCTCCTGAAGAAGTGAAGAATTGTGCAGTGGGAAAGGTAGACAAAGGAGACAAGCAAGATGAAAAAGAGAAATCACTTGAGCGCACTGGCTCTCACTGGAGAAATAGCACTAGAGTCAAAATATGCAGATTTGTGGCAGAGGAGCATAACAAAGGAATAATTATCCTGAATACTATAACCCAGATACATTGCAACCAATGATGTGATATGTGCGTATTAGAAATTATTTGGCATCATAGCTTCTGAAAATAATTTTCAATCAAAAAAAGAATGCACAGACACGAGCATGACGCAACATTATTACACAACAGAATGTCTTAATTTAACAACTAAAATGTCCTTTTAGTTGGGGGGAAAATGTGCAGAGATACTAGTCTCTCAGAAGAACCATGATTTTTTTTTTTGCATTGAAAATCCGCTTGGATGAGTGTCTTTAAACACATCAAGAGCTAAATAACAATAATATCTTAATCATTCAAAAATTATGAGGGAGGTCAAAGAGTCTGGGTGTAAATTAAGGACCCACTAAGGACCCTTTCATCCGCATTAAGGGGTCCTTGAAAACTCTGACCAGCACATGAGCACAAGTCTCAGTGCTTTTAGGGACAACTTGCGGCCTGCCAAACAGCACTCCACTCTCATCTGTCTCTGGTGTTTACACATTCATGCTGAAAAAGAGCACCACCAGCATGATACTGTGCACAAAATGTGAATATGGTCATTTAATGGACAGAGTGCATGATTAAAGGGCCACTCCAGTGAAAATTATAGGGTTGAGCTCTTTAGCAGCCTGGAGAGTCTTCCTATGGCGTTGGACAGATATTCACTCGACTCTCACAGTGTTGCCGAAATTTCACTGAATTGTATGAACTATCCTAATGCTCAGAAGTCATGTTTTATATATTATGTGTTGACTAGTAACTATTAAAAAAGAGGTTTAATTTTAAACTAATTTATTTGTGTGAGCTAGCCTTGCAGTCTGCACCACTTGCTCGTAGACAAGTGACTAACAAAGATCTCGCTGTGGCAGAGTCAATGAATGCAGATCAAAAGGCCTCTGTACCCACTGGACAGACTTACAACCAATCAGACCAATGATTCAGACATTTCCACAGACATTTCCACAGAGCAGGCATGTCATAACTTGAAACAAAACACACGTTAAGCCCCCCTCCATGGCGTTAGGGGTAAAAGCTGATTTTTGATTGGTTCCCTATCTCAGGCAAGTTAAAAAAAGGAGTGAAAATAAGGCTTAGTGGCCATCCTGAGCTGCAGAGCAAACTTAACCCACCAAAAACAAAACTGAAATCAAACTTCAAAAAAATATCCTTTGGTTTAAAAATGTATCCTTTGGCTTGTAAACAAATGTACTGGAAGAAATTAAGTAATTGGTGGTAGATTTCAATAAAAGTCTGTAACTGCAGTGACAGCTCTATAGTTGAAAACCCCCAGGACTGCACAGTGCTGCCATAATTTACTGTCTTTCATTGGGTCGGTTTTCTTCTCCAGCTAAGGTTACGTACAGACAGACGTTTCGACCACATGGCTCAACGTGGCTTTTGGTCACATGACCTGAGAACAGCTAAGTGGCCAAAACGTCTGTCTGTTTGTTACTTTTGCTGAAACAGACAACAGACAATAATAGACATTGAATTTAATCTGCCACATTTTGCACTGAAAAAGATTACAGGCTTACATCTGCTGTAATATTACAGTAGATGTTGCTATCAAATGAATGTATACATTCTGTTAAGGTATCTCCTTGTTTCCCAAGTCAGCACACTTACCTAGTTATTCCAGTTACTGAAATGCACCTGAAATGTGTACTGTTAATCACCATGCGTGTCACAAGATGGCTAAATGTTGCTAGGTAAGGTCACTGTTCATTTATTCTATTCCTTATGCACAATAGAGTGCTTTCAGTCCAGTATCCTGTCAGGAATGGAATGGGTATTTTTTTTGACCTGCTCAGAATACTCACTGGGCACATGGCACCTGATTATAATACCAATTTCTGCACTAAAGGAGCAGTCATGCATAATGCATCGCACCATAATGATGTATGTGTATATATGATATACATTTTTAATTCAAAATCATACCATTACACAGTACATTAGCCTTTTATTTTACAGACCAGACATGTTGAAGAATCTTCAGGGCATTGCCATATACAGAAACACTTTCAAATGAAATGGGGGGGGGGGTTGATCATAGTGTTTTGAATCTGGGCTGAAATTGGTGAGCATAAGAGACTTGGCATGTCTCGGTGTAAAGATGAAAAGTTGTTTTCCTTCTTCAGAATTTCATCCATGCTTAGGCGGGTCGAATCTCTGAAATGGTAAGACCTTTTCAGAGGCTGTTAGCATTTGAAGAAAGTGTCTATTATGCAATGTGTTTATGCTCTGGGTGCTTCCTCCCTTATCCTCCCAGAGTTTTTCATTAGCCTACAGCCTGTCAAAAAAGTAAGGACGAGTGGTAGAGGAGAAAAACGAGTAGAATGTGCACTTTGTTTGCAGGGGCTACTCTTCAGCTGTGGGCTGATGCCAGATAAACAGATGATTTCTGTGCAAGTGATGCGGTTGGAGTAGTTGCATACTTCAAAGGAACAGACAAAAATGTAAACACGTTTACATTAAAAAAATGCTGTTTTTTGTGCATGACACTTTGTAAGTGAAACAGACACCGACACACACACACACACACACACACACAGACTGGACGAATAGGCTTTATGCTAAATACAGTTGTATTCTGTGCATTACACTTTATAAATGCACACACACACACACACGCAGACACACGCACACACACACACACACACACACACACACACACAGGCTGCATGAGTTGTTGCATTTGGCTGAGGTGGATCCCTGCTATCCTTAGCAATTATACCAGAGTAGGTGAGTTACCTTGTCAACCTTACTATGCAGAGTAAATCCTTGGAGCAATGAATTGCAGCTGTCATGGAGTATCATTCACTGAGTGTATAAGTAGTTTCCACATAAGCTCATCAGAGATGTAGAAAAAATATGTAGATATACAAAGCATGATAAGTATTGTATAACCACAGATGAAGGTATCATTATTATTGTTGGGACTGTAGTATATGGGACTACAGGCCATAAGCACACAGTGTCCACACATAGCCAATTAGATGGGACTTGAGGTTAAACTGGGTTCTTGGAAAGCTGTGTCAGATGTCAGAGATCCTGGAAGCCTGTTATCTCAATGAGTTTATACTGCATAAAGTTGTTATTCACACCAGTCGCTGAGTCAGTTCCTTCTGCACAACACCCGCACTTGACAGGGATCAATTAGTGTCAGCTGCTGCTTCGCAAACTCAGTTTATGTAGCACTAAATTCTCTCAATCTCTATCTACCAACAGTTCTCAGCAACATCAAACAGGACTATTGATTTATTACACCATATTTCTCCTTTAAGTTATATGTGATGGTGATATGTAGGCCTCCACATCCACAGACTGCCTACGTGGTAAATATGAAGTACCAGACATAGTCATTGTGTATCTCCTCTATAATGGAAGTGTAAGTGTAAGTGATTATTCCATTACTTTACTTTTAGACTTCTTAACCTTGTGGAGACTAACACTAACCCACGCAACCCATCAAATCATGCAATGAGTAGTAGTAGGCCACACAGGACAGATACTGTATACATGCATTAAAACCACATTATAAAATACACTTTACATTGTTTACATAGTTATTCGTTTTTGACTGCAGTTACGTTTAGCATTAAAACATTCTAACAGGTCACTGAAGGTTTCAGTTGCTGTTTCATCTTTGCTAAATTTTAGAGGTGGGAGCTGATTCCGCTGTAGTGATCAGACTAGCCTTCTGTTAAGCTTGCGGTTTGCTTTGCCTCACTGCCTAATTGCCTCATTTCTCACTGCCGAAATATTATCCTCCTTGGTGCTGTAGTACACCCCTTCATAGCCAATGGAGGATGTCGTCTATCAATCTCAAAAACTTTTGTCAGCATCGTCCACAGTCATGGGTATGTGTAGAAATTCATTTAGCAATCATGAACGAGCCACAGTGCATTAAAAGGAACCATGACTATGCAAATAAACTAATTGGTCTTAAGGGAAGAGAAAAGCTTTTTCATCCAATTGAGTTCAATTTAATTCAATTTAGTAGTGGCACAATTTCAATTTAGTGACGGTCTCTGTTGGGTTGATTCAGTGGTAGTCTCTGTTGAGTTTTTGTCTTTTCTCCGTAGTGCACAGATGATTACCTTTGGGTCATTAATGGATCTTTCCAGACAACAAAGTTCACCTCCACTAAACCATATTAAGGTTTAGTCCTTGTTCTTTGCTCAGATCCATCAATTTACACGGAAATCAATTATTCCATTACATTCATTGGTAACCTTATCAAACAGGCAGTGTCGTTGTGAGATTGTGTGGAATGGACCCATCTTGGCCTCCTGTGGTAGTCCAATAAGTGTGAAAAACATTAAGTAAAGTGATATATATATATATATATATAGTATTATAAACACTTACATAAATGGTTATGAACTTTTTGTAATCCCTTATAAAGACTGATATAAGGCATAAGGCTAAGTCAATATAACCATTGAAAGATATATATTTATAAATGCATATAAGAAATATTTATGGTGAAACTGTGTAAATTGTGGTGATGTAAAACCACCTGGACTTGTGCATATACATCAAATGACAGGTTAAGCAATGGCTGTTTTCATAACAAGCAACAACTTTCATACTTGAGAGTGTTCAAAAAAAAAAAAACATGACAGGACTTTAAGAAGTCATTGTTGGGAAGTGCTTTCATTTTAGGCCAAGGAGCAGAAGCAGGTGTGAAGGGGAGGGTTTGACTGGGTTGACTTTGGAAGTGTGGAGGGTCCCACTTTTTGCAGACCAAGACTTTCTTTTGAGCAGAAAATTAGTCTACAGTTTCAAATTGTGCATTTGATGGAGCCATATTGTCCTTGAGCCAGAGGATTGGTCAGTACCATCTGAGGGCAATGAGGCACATAGTGATTTTTGTAATAGTATACCACCCGAGTAGTTTGTAGTTTCCTGAAATACTTTGTAGATATATGTAGAACAGCCTTTATCCACCGAAATATATGATAATCTGCAACCATTTTGGGCCATGGGCTAGGGGGGCTTACAGTGCACCTCTCCAAACCTCTCCACCAAACAAACCTTTAGAGAAAAGTTTGACTATGCTGAAAAAGAAAATTTGGGATGCACTACCTATTAAAGCCTTGCGGGGGTATACTGAAAATCAAGGCAGTTAAATACAGTGCAAATACTGTAGAGGACTAAATATTGTCCATGGTGTGGTAAAAGGCGGGACTTGTCTCAGTGCATATTAAATGACATCTATAGGATGTAGGCTTCTAGAAAATATATAGGTTAGAGTGTTTAACTTGCTTACCCTTATGGTACAGGCCAAAATTCAGATAATGGATGCAGATTTAAGTGTATGATGCCTCATTTACATAAAAATACAGCACATTTCAGAAAACTTGCAAAACAAAAAAAAAAATTACATAATGTAAATAATCAGCTGAGGAAGTTTTGTGGTGATATCTATTGTTATTTTTTTTTACCATATTAACCTGTAATAAAAGATTTTTAGATGCTTGTAATGGACCTAAACAGGCAGATAAAGCAGAAAAGCTACCCTAATGCAATGCTGTCACATGTTTTTCTGACTCTAGGGTGGCCCACCTTTCCAAAAAACACAACGAGACTCTGAGCACCTTTGAGCGCTTCGGATGGGCCAGATTTTAAGGGCCAGATATAGAGAGAGTGAGTTTGGATCATCATTTAACCTGAATGCAAAGCTGTACATACATATGCAGCAATATGCCTGTCGTCTGTCACCTAAAAAAGTTGAAATTATTTGATCTTATCATTTGATTTTGGATCACAACCGTCAAATGTCACCTTTGGCCCTGCATCACATTAAAATAACTTATTTGCAATTAAACAAGCTTTCAGAAATCTTTCCAAAGTGAGACAAGGTTCATCTGGTTGTTATTCTATTATTAATGACTGTGTACAATGTAATTTTTCATCATCAAATGCAAAATGAATGCAAACTGAACAGAGACATTGAAAGCAAAGTCTCAGGCTTTGGATGACCTCTTGAGGCTTGCACTTTGTGGGTGAACTTGAGTTGATTTGGTTAAATGGTAAACAAAACTAGCTACGTGTTTCACAATGCAAATGCAACTGAAAGATATGATCAGTCTGTGTTAGTGGTACATTTCCCGAGTCTTGGTTCTTGGTTAATGTCTAAATAAAGTTCATGTCCTCCCCCTGTCTTGGACAACTCAGTGAGTGGGTGGGTGAACACAAACACTGTAAATTATGTGCTGAGTTAGGCGAGTTTAGGTTGGCGTTTTTATAATAGCCCTGGTCAGACTCTTGTTGTTTTTAAGCCAGCTGTATGAAAGTGTTCAAGGCAGACAAGTATGACAAGAGCCCTTTTGTGATTTTAAACTGCAAAAGAAATAAAGAGTCAGATGATCATTTCAATTGGTTGTTTGAGGCAATGCAGTGGAGGACAGCTAGACTCAAGATGCTAAATGATACTCCAGGTTGAACAGATGATAATATTAGTAACATAATGAATAATTTAGCTTATCCAAGTGGATGGTTCTCTTAAGTGAACTCATCAGGCCTAATTAACGGGTTATTTACATGCTGCAATGAGGATGTCAGAGCATATAGCAGCATAAGAGCCACTGCCTAACTGGAATACACTGAACTTTATAGAACTGCGTTTCCAGTATGTGTGCTCAGCAGGATTTGGGAATGTCTCTGGGAGATGGGAATCAAGAGGAGTCATGAGAGTGTTTAATGGTCAATGAAAGGCTTCGCTGCCTTTTTCACACAATTGTTGTGGATACCTTTAGGGATGCAGTATCCATCCTGCTTCCGATTTCTATGTGATTTTACCACCTCATATACTGTGACTAATATTACACAGGCAAACTAGTTACTACAGGGAAGCAGATGTCATGTACTTCAGTAACATCACAGTCTGATAGAATGTCTGAAACTGGCGAACTTTAAGCCAAACCTTGTTTATACAGTTTTGTCAATAAGTGTCTACCTGATTAGGTCACTTGTGTTGGGTGACTTAAACAAATGCAGTTTATTATGCGATGAGTGCATGCTAAACTGGCACTCAATCACAAGACATGCCACTCCTGCTGCCGGATATTGGCTCTAAGTTTGATTAGTGGCGTCTGACCTATTCATTGCGCATGACAGAGACGTAGTCTTCTGATCACTGTTAGTGATGTGAATTGTGAAAGCCACTGACTAAAAGCAAACAACAGTACATGTTGACATGAATTAATTATGTGATTAAATTTACACCAGAGACCCTGATGTAGAATTCAGGATTGTGCAGAGAATAATTTCCGTAGCTGAGAAATACCATCGCAAATTATAGTCAGACTTTTTGTGGCATTGTTGAAATGAAAAATTAGCATGCTTTCTGTTGCATTGTACAACAATATCCTCGTTATTTTCGCAGTATGTGAAACCCTGCCTGGTGAATTCATAGTGGCAGACTACCTGCTCTGTTTGACTTTTAAAGAAATTACATTATTTTGTCATTCATACATTTTCACTATCATTCTACTCATTGTGTCCAGGAAGCAGGTGTTGGAAGCAAAAATGTGAATGCCTCTGAATGAAATTCTAAATATGGCCGTTGTCCCACTGGGTCTTTTTTTCCTATTAGGTCTGAGATATCAAATAGCCTGAATTCTTAATGTGAATTTGTAATGGTGGGAATGCAGGGGATGAAATGTACCAAATGAACAGGAACTCCCCTGGTGGTCTGTCCACCTCAGCCTGGAGGAGGAGAAATGGCACACATAGCCTCCTTCTCACGATATGTGCTTTCTGCTAACCACAATTCTGACGCTGTCAGTCTCACAGCCTGTCACGGTGAACTCCTTTCAATCCAAGAAGAACACAGTGTCTCCTCTGAGAAAACAGTCTGTAGCAAGCAGCTATTGAGCTGCAGAAATGTTTCAAGTGATGAAGTCAGCTCTCAGCAGTGGGATTCCTGGCCGACTACCGGCTCTCGTGTGCGCGGGTGGCATTTGGCAATTTCACTTTAGGTTTGTGACGGTTCATGGTGCCTATGGTGCCTATAGCTCCACTGACAGGTAGAAACGGTGTCGGAATGACCCCATTCTCATTGTAGAAATGGCAGGGAGAGTGGAGACACATCCAGCCCCTGTTAAAAAGGCATGTGGCTGCTGCCCAGGCGAGGAGTAAAAGTGCCAAAATATAATTCACAGCACATCATTCAGAGCACACGCACAGGGACCTCATGCACAGGCAGTGCAATGCCATTAGCTGCCGAGGACTACCTCTCCCTCTCCCTCTCCTCACTTCATGCTGCTAGATTCACCAGGGTCAAAGGGTGGCCCTGCCGGTTGAGTGGCGTAGGGGGAGTGGTTGATGAGAGAGGTGTGTGGCATATGATCCACAGCGGGGTCCATAGCAAAAGATTAGTATAGAATATATGGACTTGAATTGGACTTGACCAAGGGAACGTATAGACATATAGACATCCACAATTCTGGATTTTTCTTTCTCAATTCTACAAAAAAATACTAGAGATTTTAATACAACAAAGACCGGAAACTGACATTAACTTTATTATTTATAAATAATAATAACGTTGACATTATCTTCCATTTGCTACTTGGTCTATGATGTAACTCACGTGAAATGAAATGAAAATGAAAATGAGTGTTTGTGCCCCATTTGGTGCATCTGCAGAGTTAGCTGCAGATGCACTATTTGGTTAGCGTTAGCTGTTGCTATTTGGCTAGTGTTAGCTGCAGATGCACTATTTGGTTAGCGTTAGCTGTTGCTATTTGGCTAGTGTTAGCTGCAGATTCACTATTTGGTCAATTAATTTATTCTATTTTCTCATTCTTTTTCCTACAGACAGCACATGGTGACCTAGAACAACAGGGCTAGATTGATTCACACTGGATTCCTCTTTAATGATGTGCTGCTACCACACATGCCAGTGTCCCATGCATTCATGGTGGCTCGCTCCTTGCTGTTTCTTGTGCATTAAAGACTTGAACTGATGACAGTTTCCAAACCTCAAGTGTGCAATGCAGTAAACTGACACAATGAGGTGTCACAAAGCTCTCAGACAATAGGCTTCTTGCAACCCGTGACACATTTTTAAAAAGCAGAATCAGTCACAAAGTCCTTCAGAGCGAAAACAGAGGGTTGTGAATATGCAATCAATATATATTTGTTCCCCATACGGGAAGACACTTATCACAGCGGTGAAGTGATATGTGCTGCTTTTCCCTCCTGAGCTGCTGCTGGTATCAGATGGCTTTTTCCTGTTAACTGGATAAGTGATCCACATAGTGAATGGCCTTATCCTCTGTGGAACACTTTACCTATGGGGCTCTTAAACGACAGATACACATCCATCCATCCATCTATCCATCCATCCACTGGACCCGAGTCAATTTATTCCCCCTGCACAGTCACGATCCAAATTCTCTGAAGTGGGAAAGGCACTCTAAATCCTCTTTGGCTTCGCCATACAACACATTTAAATGGCCACTTAGGGGTAGAGGAAATAGCAAAGACCTGTGAAACTGTGTAATGTTAACCTTAGGAGCCGGATGGTCTTAACAAACATGAAGGTTATGTTAGGGTTCATGCTAACTTGATTTATTTACTAAACTCATCACTTAGAAAGGCAAGGCAAGGCATTTTTTTTATATAGCACATTTCATACACAGAGGCAGTTCAATGTGCTTTACAAAGGCAAAGAACAGTAAATAACAGAAAGTAAAATGACATAAGCCTACAAGATTGGCAAAAAAGAAAACTAAATAAGCAAACTAAATAAAATGGATGAAATATAAAAACATAACTTTAAGAAAAGGTTGCTGTAGACCACTGATGAAGCACCTTTCTGCAGAAAATAACAGAGCTCAAACCCACATTGGACCATGCCCGCACCTGTTACAAACGTGTTTAACACCTAAACACAGAGACTGGCAATCTCCCTTTTCCAAGAGCTGATTCTGAGTCAAACTTCACTGACCCAGTCAGTGGAAACAGTGGCCATAACAGCTAGGTCCTCTGACTGTAAGTAGTGCAGTTATGGATTTTAATGTTAGAACAACTAAACACAAAACAATCCCTGGAACAACTAAGCTCTGTGTTAATATCAGCTACATCAGTCAGCCCACTTTACCCGACGAACTGTGACACCCCATGTTACTTGTGGAACCACCTTTTCCACTTGCAGAATCACCTTTCCAGAGAAGAACAGAGCTCAACATTAAATTATATTAAATAAATTCAATTTAATGACATTAAATGAAAAAAGAAAGTAATTGAAAATTACTTAAATTACTTAAATAATTAAAACATGGGTGATAAAAAATAAGGTAATAAATTGAAGTAAACGTTAAGTAATAAGTGATTGAAGTTGAAAAAAAGATACAGCAGTTAGCAAAAGCATCTGAGAACAGTTTGGTTTTTAGTCTAGATTTGAAACTGCCAACAATAGGAGCCTTTTTCATGTCTTCTGGGAGTTTGTTCCATAGCTGAGCTTAATAGTAGCTAAATGCTGCTTCACCACACTTTGTTCTAACAACAGGTTTTACCAGCAAATTCTTTTTCTGTAATCTGAGAGATCTATTAGGTTTATCGTGCTGAAACATATCAGAAAGGTAGGCCCTGTCCCATTTAGGGACACGTACACAAGCAACAGTGCTTTAAAGTCAATTCCGTAGCTTGCTGGGAGCCAGTGAAGGGACCTTAGAATTAGAGTAATGTGCTCTGTTCTTTTTGTTCTTGTGAGGACCCTGGCTGCCACATTTTGAATCAGCTGAAGCTGTTTGATTGTCTTTTTTGGAAGGCCTGTGAACTGTGGCCATTTTTGACATAAATCATCTTAGTATGGCAATGTTTTTCAGGTGATTAAATGCTGACTTAGTGATTGCTTTCATGTGACTGTCAAAGTTTAGCTCACTGCCAACAACAAGAAAACAACAAGATTTTTAACAGTACCTTTTGTTTTAATCCCTATGAGTCTTTCATCCTTTTCCCAAATAAAATTACTTCTGTTTTATCTGTGTTCAGCTGAAGAAAATTTTGTGACATCCACTTGTTGATTTGGTTAATAGACTGATAAAGACATTCAAGGTGGGCATAATCATTAGGTGACAGAGCAAAGTAGATTTGGATGTCATTAGCATAACAATGATAGTAGATTGAGTTGTTCTTGATAATTTGTCCAAGTAGGAGCATATAAAGTTTGAATAGTAATGGTCCAAGAATCGACCCCTGGGGGACCCCACAGGTCAATGGACATTGATGTTGAGGTACAGTTTCCCACATATGTCAAATAATGTCTTTTATAACTTTAATCAGCGCAGTTTAGGTGCTGTGATTGGCACGAAATCTTGACTGAAAGTTATCAAAGCAGCTATATGATATCAAGAAGGCAGTTAATTAATTAAAGACATTTTTTTAAGAATGTTCACAATGAATGGTAGATTGGAAATTGGCCTGTGGTTGTTCAGTACTGAAGCATCCTTTAAGTAGGGGCTTTACAACTGCTCTTTTTAGGGTTGCAGGAAAAATGCCGGTCTCTAAAGAAGCATTTATGATCTGAAGCACATCAGCAGTTATGAGGTGAAGAACAGACTTGAAAAAGTTGGTGGGCAAAATGTCCAATTCAGAGATTTTTTTTTAAATCAATCAGGCTAAATTCTGACATTGCGGAAAGTAGTCTGGGCATTCAAAGTATGGAAGTTTCATGTTTAGGTGTAGCCAAATTAGGTTGAAATTATAATCTCTGATGAGAAGTCTTACAGGTCTATTTCCTTTGTAAATTACATTGTATATGGTATGTAAGGGATATCAAGGCTAACACTTGGAAATACCGCATTAGCCCAAATATAAGACAATACTTTTGTACTTTAAATACTTCTGAAAAAAGGGGGGTCATCTTATATTTGGAGACTAGACAAAAATGATGAAAAAAATATAGAGGGCGACAAAAACATTTTTTTTGTGTTAAATGAACCGCAGCATCTCACTGGCCGACAACTGCAACACATGATGGAGAGGCAAGAGATTGTCTTGAACAAATTCAAAATTACCCTTAACTGGTTTTAAAAGAATGACTGAGTTTACATGCACTTCAGTATCCCTTGATAATATTTGGGATACAGTGTTAAAATATGCACAGAGCCGACACTTCATATCCGATCATATTTGGGATTTGGTAGTCTTTGATGTGGTGCAATGAACTGTCACTGTGTGACTGAATGAGTCTTGCCCAGTGCCTGCACAGATTTTGAGGACAAGCTGTCTTTTCAGTGGTAGCCTATGATGAAACTAAAGAAAACTCACTTATACAGAGCAAACATCAGTGTTTTTTGACATGCCAACACCTGTTAATGTTGCAAAGAAAGATTGAAAATCAGTTACTGTGCAGTGGAAATGAGAGAGGCGAATCACCGTCATGTTTGAGTGTCTCGCAGTCGGACCCAGCTCCCCCCTTTGACATGCAAGGCTGTAGCATCTATGCAGACCTCTATGGGTAATGCATATGGTTTTCTGCCTTGTAGATAGCCTACAGTGTATTGCCTGCCCTTTCATGGAAAATGATCATTCATATGTTAGCCTATACTGTCAGGGTATGTGGCCGTTTAAAGTCAGTATAGTTTTGCGCTGCTCAACTGTGCAGCAAGTTAAGTGCTTCATACATTACATGAGAAGAGAACATATGATATTTTTCTTTTACACAGGTGACTGAAGATAGCTTTCTAAATGTAAATCCAGAGAGTTATTGACGTTACTTGGCTGATTTATGAAGTGACATCTGCCTTTGATAAAACTGCTGCAAATAATAAAGAGATGGTTGTCTAACTGTACCATAAAAGGGAGATGAAGTTGAGCTTTCCAGACAGATGGTCATCAGTGAGGGTTTAGGCATAAGCAAAAGTGTCACAATTTAATATTGGCTGTATGAAGAAGTGAGAAGCTACCTTAACTAGTTTAGCAACAACAGTTTTAGTGTATATTTTATAGATTCTTGATTGAGTATTAAGTGACTTGTCATTGTGTAAAACTCATTCATTTTTTTAAGTCATTCCCCTAGTTTATTGTTGGATTTACACTACTAGAGTGTGCCTTTGGTAATGTCCTTGAGATTACAAAGTAAAGGGCTAACTGGGTGAAGCATAAATTCTGAGGCGTTTCAATCAATATGTCTGTGAATGCTCTGGAAAATGCAATCTGTGATGGTGACCTTTGGGTCTGTCTCTCAGACGATGCCAAGCCCTTTTATTTGTCTCCAACAACTCATTTCTTAGGGTAGCAAGGGGTTTGTTTTTCATCATTATCATACTTTAGATTTCAGAATTCGTAAGAATTCCTTAAATGCAGTTAATTATGAGCATCTGACTTGCTATAAATACACACGCACACACACACACCCCACACACACACATTTCACCATTCATTTATCTCTGTATTCACATAGCATTTACAGCACTTTGGCACTTTTAGTCCACAACCACCATTAGATTTTTTTTGACAGTAACACGTTGATATCTGTGAACATTTTTTAAAAATGGGAAGATTGTTGGTAGCCTTGGTCTAGGCATGCTACCAACTTGAAAGAAACTCCTTGGCAACTGCCTGTTTAGTCCCCACTTTTCTCTTGATCTCTCAGGCAGCTCTATATATAGTCAAACTGTGAATCTCTGCCTATGATACTATACTTTAGGTGTCAGAGCTACCATTTCCCCCCCCGAGTCCTTCTCTTACCCCCAGTCTGTCTTTAAATGGCTAAATGCACATTTATCAATGGTACACAACATTTTTGCATGAGCACGCCATCACTCAGCTGCAGAGTGCAAGGGAAACACCAGAGGAAATTTATGATGGCGTCACAAGGATGCCATGTTGTATTGGCCAAGCTTCCTCAAGACGGCTATGTGGATAAGAACTGCTCACCCATGTGAAATATTTGTTCACATCTATACGGTGCATAAAATCGGTTGACACCACTCTCTGTCAAAACCAAATATTCATACATCGGCTGCATCAAGGACTACCGGTAAACAATAGTGTGTAGGTCAGGTTGTGGTTGATAACTGGCATACATATTGATGGGCAATCCTCATCACAGGATTTTATACTGTGCTGTGCTGTTGCTGTCGCTCTGTGAAATCTTTTTGATCTGACCTCACAGCAAAGAACTGCAGTGCATAGGCTAGGCAGGTATTGGCACAAGGCGTGTGTGTGTTTGTCCTTTGCAAAACAGCAAATAGAAGTTAATTTTATGATGATCTACACAATTATGATGAACTACATAATCATGACAATACTGAGAACAGCTATTCCTCCTTGAGGAAATCTGGAGAATAGTTGTTTATTTAAGTTAAGACAAGGACTTTATTCTAAAGTGAAGTTAAGTATTCTAAAGTGAAGTGAAGTACTCTAAAGTGAAGGACTGAAGTATTATAAAGTGAAGTGAAGTATTCTAAAGTGCAGTGAAGTGCATCCTTTACAGGCATGATGCAGTTCAATGAGGGTGGCATATGAGGCACATTCATGTTAAATACTAGGTGCCCTGCAATGCAACTCATTAATCTAAATGATTTGTTTATGTTGACTTTGATTGTAACCTCTTCCCTGCCAGTGTAGTGCATCACTTTTCTAAGTGTGGTTACATGCAAACAAAAAATCGGGTTTCAGTCTGATAATTCACCTTATTTTGATTAGAAATTGCCAGGTAACTCAAGAAACCCAATTAGAATTGGAGTTCATCAGTGGAGGCGTGTCAAGATTCTATAGAGCACATTAATGGGATCAAAGAAATCGGATTTCTCTGTGCATGTAGGCACACTGAATCTCTCTACAAATGTTGCTATAGAAACAATGCATGTGCACTGCATATTTATGTTCTAAATTGAGTATTCTGTTCAGTTAAAAAAAAAAGGCCATTTGAGTCTGAAACATGATTGCACTTGAAGGCACCATAATGGCCACTAGAGCTCTTTCCCATTAACTTGCATGTGTTCAATACAACAGTAAAAGACATTGCAATGGCTGTGAGTAAGCCATATGGTCCATTTTTATTACAGGCAACACATGACAAAAACAAACTGTTGTCAAATTGTCAAATAGACCATTGTATATTTTCAACAACAAATTGAAGGCCTACATTAGGCCTACAGCTAACAGGCAGTAGTCAGCAGAGCATAGTAGCCTACCCTAGAATAGTTGGAAATTATGGCAACACTCCATGACAAAACACGACAGCCCACGACTAAATTAAAATCGCATTGTAACTTTGAGTTGATCTCCAATAAGAATAGGCCTACTGTATGTGACTGTATGTGAATTACTGCACATTTGAAACGCTATGATCTGCAGCAAGCTCTGTGACATCCATGTTGGATGTTTCTTTTTTTCTCTTTCATCTTTTTAATCTTTAATCACACTTATAAGTGTATCATGTGTACCATGTGTATCATGAGTCATGCGAGGGTATGCAAAGATAGACTAGTCTGTGAGACTTGTCCGTCTCTTGTCCGAGAAGAAACAACATGGTAACATAATACAGACATGGCATTGAACATATTGCAGTAGGATATTGGTTCTCCCATTGCATGTTTATGACAAGATTAATGTTATGAAGAGTCATAATTAAAATAATCAGTAGCCATTTTTTCAGCATATATACATATATATATATATATATATATATATATATATGTGTGTGTATATATGTATATATATATATATATATATATAGATAGATAGATAGATAGATAGATTTGGGGAATAGAGGAGCAGAGGTGAAATCACTACATGGACAGCAGAAGGCCTTTGATACCCGTTATTGTTTGTCCCCGTTGAATCCTTTTGGTTTGACACCCAGCATTATCAGTCCCTGTTGGATCTAGTCATCAAACATATTATCATCAGTCCACTGTCATTGGCCACATTCACATAGTTTATACAGTACTTTAAAGTTAAAGCAGTGAAATGAGTTGCATTAATTAGCCCTGTTGTTGTGTTAAAACTATTAAAAACTTTACGTCCCTCCATTTCACCGTAAAATTTGTTTCATTATGTAGCCCCATAAAAACAGTGTAAAAAAAAAAACCTTTATGTACCACCATTTTGCATGGTACATACAGAGCACACGTACACATGTGTCCATTTGTGTTGTACAAGTGGTCTGAATTTTCTAAAATCAATGTGAATATAATTATCATATTTCTTTCTCTCTCAGGCCATTTGATTAGGCAATCATCATTATATGGGAAAGGGACTCACAGAGGGAGGTCAATGCCAGTGAAGGTCTATCAGAGTCAGATGAGCTACCTTACAGACCAGACCAGCACATGACCAATTATTTGTGGTGAGAAAACACGGCTGCCTTCCCCCCACCACCACCTCCACTGGGACAGTCTTGACATGTTTTAGAAAAGGCTTTGCAGCAAGGGATCTTATTATGCTGAAGTGAGGTGGCCGTGCAGGCCATGTCTTGTAAAAGCATTGAAGCCAAGAGCTTTAGTGCCTCCAGTACTGTCCCTTAGGACTTGCAGTGCTCACTCTACATTAATTGTCTCACCATACCAACTGCACTCCTGATGGAGTGCTCTTATTTAACGTCAAGCGACACAGTGTTCTTTCTCATGCAGGAGCTACAAGTAGTGAATATTGGATAGCAGAAAAGGTGAATGGTCTGCTTCTCTATCTTTAATCATTTACTTTGAATTTGTTGTTATGACTGCTTTTGTCTATTGTCCAGGCATTTTGTCCACACATTTAATTTGGAAAAGAATTAAGCTTTAAATTCCTCTCTGTGACTAACCCACTGTGACCCAAATACCCAAAATAGAACAAAGGCCTTTGGAGACACCTAACACTGCAAATTGAGTTTCTAATAAACAGCTGATAACCAGATGGGAATCTGTGAGGTTGTGGAAGAACACATTTTGGCATTAATAAATATCTCATATAGACCGTATGAGATCACTGTCAAATCTACTGTTAGTCATGTGTTAAAAGTGCTTTGACATTGACAGTGTTGGGCTTGTCAATGTCACTTCTGTCTTGATAGCCAATAAAAATCAAGGAAGGGGCAGGACATACCACTTACCATACCACTTACCATACCACACCATTGTCACCACTATCCGTAGTTTCAGGGGAAAATCTCATTCAGCCCAGTCAAATATGACTAGGTGTGGAAAGTCTACAGCAAACAAAGTGTATAAATTGAAATTCCTAAGGGGATAAGCTTCACTGAGATGCCACATGAACTCATTTTGTCTGTTGAGGTCATATTTGATCAGCTGAGTCCTGATCAATTGCTGCCTTTTCAGTTAACTAATCGGCTAGATAGTTGGCATGAAGCAACATTTTACAAATGCCATGCTGGCAGTTTGGCAACCTAGCAACAGTAAACACTTGAACGAAGCGCTCAGAAAATGAGTTTTTGAGCGCTATCAGTCTAAATAGCACATTTGGTGGACACAGATCCTAATTTACCAATGTTAGGTGCCATCCACCTTTATACATTGTACTACAGTGAGGGTTTGTCCCTGGAGCCTTCTAGGGCTGAATTGACTATATGTTGAATACTATAAAAAGCCACTATGCAATAAAAGAATCCTCCCTGAGTCACAGAGGAGAGAGCTCCCAGTCGACAGGCCTGATGGATGGCCCAGGCAATTACTCTCTTTCCCACTGCATGCAAAATTCATAAAATACTTAAGCAGCGGCTCTGATTTCATAGTCCGGGCAGATTTAACACCAGCAAGGACAAAAAAATCATAGTTGTGCTGATTGAACCATACTGTGGAAATCAGAATAAAAATCAAAGATAGAATGCCCCAAAAACAACATCAGTAACTACCAGTACTACCAGTAATGGAAGATGACCCTGTAATTGCTATGCAGATGCACAGTCTCTCTCTCTCTCTCTCTCTCTATCTCTCTCTTTCTCTCTCTCTTGCATGCATGTGTGTAACCGCGCTTTGTGAGGTTCTTTGAATACTAAAGGTTCAGCTAAAGAAGGATCGACCAACAGCTCTAACCTTTTATTGTCTGAACCAAGGCGGATGAGAATGGATTATTGGCTCAATACACAATCTTGAATTGGAGAGGTCACTTTCAACAGCAATTAGAGACCAGCTGGAATTAAGATTAAGAGATAAAGTGAGACATTGCCCTATAATATCCATCTCTGTTACAAAAAACATCTCATTTGTAGATAATGTCTTCTAATGAAAGAGTAAATAAATCCTTCTAATGTATTTCCATTGTGATTCTCAAGAATGAGAAGTGTCTTTGAGATCTTTTTCCAGAATCATCCCTATGATAGATTACTGTTGTTGACAAGGTGTGAACCATACTGGTGACCCTGTTGGCAATAGTCAGGAAACTAAATCAAGACCTACATGTTAAGCTATGTGGAGAACATGAGGAAATGACCATGTTAACCTTTACCCTGAAATCCTCACAGCATTTTCCATCTACACACAAAAAAGGTTGATGATTAAGGGGTTTGGGGCAGCTGAAGTCAGCATTCACTGTTAAGGAAAAACTGTTCTGGTCTGTAGAGAGTCTGTGGCTGTGAAGCAGGTCTTGGGGGGAATGTTTGAGGGTACATCCAGTTCAGTTTCATACCAGTGTAACTCAATGTCAGAGAACTTTTCAAAGCATTTGAAATGCCTTTGAATGCACTGGTAGCTCCACTCAATCTGACAAATCTAGTTAAAGGATTATGCTGGGGTTGAGATGAGTGGACTTTGAATTTACACACACAAACACACACACACACACACACACACACACACACACACACACACTTGTTCAGATATATAAAGTGCTAGTGGATAGTTCAAAACGCCTTTTATCAGGTTTTGTATTGTGCTTCAACCGGGACATAAAATAAGTTTTCTTTGCTGACGTCTCCTTGGCCCTGTGATATAGATATTTAAAATCTCTACAGAATGGATTGTTAATGCAAGCTACCATTTGCCATTCACAATGCATGTTAGGCACATTGAGGGGAGGCCACACTCAACTTAGTACCGAAGAAATGTCTGATTTATTTTGGTAAGGGTGTAAATGTCTTCACTTATGTTTTTGTGAACATGAAGAGAACCAGTCTAAAGCCACCACTGCTTTTATCTGTTCTCTAGGGTTGCATCCATAAGTTGGTGATCCACGAGCAAAAGACTTGCTATTTGGCAGAGACTTGTAATCAAGATAACTGTAACCCACAATGTGTTGTCAAATGTACCATAAGGTAATGTTCACCAAACGTTCACCGTTACTGCATACAGCCAGTTCTCAGATCTCAGTTTGGTTACTTAAAGTTTTTCTCTTAGGAAGATTTAATTACATTAAAATGCTGTCACTTTGTAATAGGGCACTGTATCTTTTGGGTTTCCATGGTGATGGTCACGCTGAAAAAAAGCCTAAGGGCTGCTTTTTGGTGCATTTTCACACAATAATCTAATCCAGTCCATTGCGTACATATGAAGGCTCTGACAAAAGTATGAAAAATAAGCCAAGCATGGCCTGAAATGCAGATTAAACAGATTAAATTTGTCCGTGGCAGGTCTCAAAGATTTTTTTTTCCAGCTACAAAAACTTCAGACTCCAACTTAATCTTTAAAGAGTTTCTTCTGTTTTAATATACTTAGTATATACATATATTTAGTGATAAATTACATGAATAAAAAGATAGGAAACAGGAACAGTATAGCACTGCAAAAGCTGCACCTTCATTAAGTATGCTGCACTGGGTGTTGAGATCAAATTGTATGTGATGCAGCTCTCTATCAGTAAACTGATTCATGCCTTATAATCATTTGCTTTGGATGGTGCTGCTGACCACCTGCATATTCACAAGAACTGTGCACACAACTTGGCTGCAATGCTGATCAGTGCATTGGTTATGAGTAGAAATGTTTTGATGCATTACTATGAGGAAACTTTTTAAAATGTAAACTCTTTATAACTTATTAGTGGCATTTATCAATTTACAGTGGAAGGTGAACCTCACTAACCACTACCAATTTCTAACTTTTTAAAGGTAGTAATAAGGGACAGTGAACAATTACAGTATACATATACTGACATGGGTCTTCTCTCACATCTCTCCCTGTGTATGTGGCTATCCAGTGTCCTTTCACCCTGAGCATGACCATGGCACCATGACCTGACCATGGATCACCCTGAGTGAGAGTTGTCTGCTCCGCCCGACCCGCAAAATTATGCACTAATTTTTAACTCAACCCGCTAAAACCAAGAGAGAAAGTAAAAAAGACACCAGTGAGTCTATGTTGTGATTTGCGTCAGCCTGGAGAAAAACATATGGGACATAGGCCTTCTTACGGGAGGAATTTGCTCACCTTGCACTGCTGTTTGGTTGCCCCAAATTTCCTACATGATGGATAGCCCAGGCTACTCTATCACTAGTAGGTTGATATGCTACCGCTAGGGTACGTCTGAGTGACTCTCTACAAGGACAGAGCGATGTGATTGGTCCAACTAGACTTGGAGAACAGCTACTGAGGCCCTGTATACTGTTTGTTTCTAGACGTACCTGCATAGCAAAACCATTCATTACTGCTAAGGTACTAGATTTCTAGGCTAGTATAAGAGCATCTTCTGAAAATCAGCCACTTCACTTAGTCAGATTCACCTCACCATTCCCTCTAAATGGTGGCTTGTGATGACCTCTGTCACATAGACTTAGAAGATAAACATCTACAGTCAATATATGAAAACTTTTCATATTTTGATGCCAGTTATTTTCATATTTTACTCTACTTGATCCAACCTTAAGACAATTTCCCATGACAGTCTAGCATTTAGACTTGAGCCATCTGGAGGGAAGATTGAGAGTGTCCATAAGGCTGCCAAACATTAACAGTCCTTTTGGGAAGTGGAAATTATTTCAGTTCATATACACTATATCAGAACACTCTATGGCAACCCTGCACACAGCATTGTGGGATTGCAGAAGCCTTCCCCCCTTCATGGCCAGATAAAGAAACAAACTGCATGACAACTTAACGATGACTCAAGAGGTATGAAAAAGTACACAATGACTATGATATAACAGACACAACAAGGTTTGATGGAGAGATGGTACTTCATATGCAGGTATGGGTATGGCTCTATATTTACACCGAGGGAAATCAATACATATGAAGCATTTACAACCTGTTGGGTATTACTATCATAAACAAAAAAGTTTACCTCATACTGTTTGTACTGTCCAAGCAAAAGTCTATAATTAAGCTGCAACTTATCTACTTAGTCTATTGCCATGGCCTACTGGTTAGGGTTTTGAGCTTGTAATCAAAAGGTTGCTGGTTTGATCCCTGACTGGCAATGGCTGAAGTGCCCTTGAGCAAGGCACCTAACACCTCACTGCTCCCCAGGCACTGCTATAGCAGGCAGCCAACTGCTCTGGGTTAGTGTGTGCTTCACTTCGCTGTGTGTGTGTTTCAAAAA
The DNA here is from genome assembly GCA_015244755.2 of Tenualosa ilisha. NCBI lineage: Eukaryota > Metazoa > Chordata > Actinopteri > Clupeiformes > Clupeidae > Tenualosa > Tenualosa ilisha. The sequence goes on from PYXC01000946.1 coordinate 551,052, forward strand.
TCCACAGTTGGGTTAAATGCAGAGACAGAATTTCCCTCAAGGGATCAAAAGAGTATAGATTATAGGCTTTATATCAAAACTCATCTCCTAAATATTTGATCACCAAAATTAAATGGCAGAATGATGATTTAATGACTGACCCGTGACTTCACTTGAAAAGCTCCAGACTATAGTTGCTGGTCAGCTATGGTTCAGTGGCTGGACTGATTTCTTCAATCTTCCTTCTTCAAAAATACCATCTCACAGATGTGGCCAGTTACCAAACAGCTGAAGGGCCAATCCAGCATAAGTCTGTGAAAACCCAATAGATAAATTGCCATGGTCCACTGACCTAACTCAAATATCAGTTACCAAACAACTGAAGAGCCAATCCAGCATAAGTCTGCTAAAACCCAATAGATAAATTGACAAGGTCCATTGACCTAACTCAGATATCAAGCCTGGGATCAGACTAGCAGATAACGTGACACTAAATCTGCATATGTGACACCAGACCTGCAGCAATGAATATCCATCTGAACAGCCATACAATTCAGTCAGATGCAAAGAGAAATATCAGGCACTTTATAATAACTTTCAGCAATATGTTATTAACAAATCAGTAATAGATAATGAAGAAATAACTTTAAGGATTTGGTAACATGGATTAATGCTGTACCACTCATTATTTATTTACAAAGGTATACGATGTAAGGATTCCTGAAAAGATAGTACAAATGATTTGTAAACATACAGTAAACAATCACATTTGCACTTCTGCATCTTTCAGAGACATTTGTTTATTTTGGAACTGTGATCAAGTAATGATTTGTTCATAGCTAAAACTGGTTTGATAATGGCTTATACATGGAAGTCTTGTACAGTGTTACTGGCAACTTATAAATGGCCCCAAATAATGAGCAAAGTATTGATCTTTTCCTTCAAAAGGTATTCAGGAAGAAAATTGACCCAGTGGATGGTACACAGACTAGCGATTTACAAAGTAGGTAAACAGAGAAAGGTGCTGTGAAATACTGAGCTGATGTGCATCAGTATCAGTGGCAGCCATCATAATCTCCCTGTGATTTTTAATTCAAATTTTTCATGCTTCATCTCCTACCATTTCCACAAGGTGGTTGTTCCTGATAACCACGGTCTGCGTTAAATGATAAAACTACAGATAACTATGGTCAAAGCATAGACCATCAAATTACAATCACCTCATCCGTGGTTTCTGGTTTGCTGCTGATGTGTGTAAATATCTGCAGAGCTGGTTTTTTGAACACTGGGTGTAGTGACACATGTATGTTGATGGATTCAAACTACACAATTTCCATATGGTTAAAAGCAAAATGCAAAACAGTCTGCAAAGTTGCCCCAACAAAAGTAAGAGAAAGTAGGCTAGGCACATTTTCTTGTAATGTGAAGTACCTTCTTGGCCAGCATACACCTCTTGTCTGTGTTCCAAATGTACACATCATGCTATTGTCCATTAAGAAATGAGGGCTGTATCAGTGTCTTGAATTAGGCCATTATAAATGGGTAACGTTCTTGAATTCTGTGTCTTAAGGTTGATATAAGCATGTCATACACATGTTATAACAGACGCACTGTTGAGACCTTTAGTGTGACAGTATTATGTTTCATGGAGGCCTCTGTAAACATAGTTTTAGAAGATCTGTTCATTTATTTTTAATGTGTGCCATGCTATTGTTTCTGGTGTATCTAAATCCATTATGATATGATTGTGGCAGCCTTATGACGCAGGTGTTCACAGGTAAATTTAAGTAAAGTTAAAGTAAATGTTTTTTGTTTTTTTTTTCCAAAAGTGTGAGTATTTGTTACTAAGGCAACAAAGCTCTGATGATTAAATCCATATTGACACTGTCTTGTGATTTCAGTATATAGCTTTACATTTATTCCTTTCACAGTTTGGAAGCTAATCAAGGAACCCCCAACCTAGCCTCAAAATTGTCCCTGCCTCATTGTGTGCAAAGACTGAGGGTATTCATACTGGGACTAAGGAAAGATCATCTCAAAGGAATTTGATGCTTGCGGGAACATTTTTTCCGGTAGAGGAATCTGCTGGCAGGAGGTATTTCCTTAGACAGAGAAAATGCAGGTAAATTGTCAAACACTGTCTTAGAGGATCCTAGAAAGTGTCTAAAAAATATCTCCTAATGCTTGCATGTATTTTGGGCTTTCTATAGAACAAATGACAGAATTAAGAATACATCTTGGTGTTGTGCATTACCTGCATCAACAGTTGCAGCGTATTTGTCTATTAGTTTGTTAAAATTGATCTTAATCCACATTAATCCAGTTTACCTGTGAGAGAATTGGTAAGTCCAAAGGGTGATTAAATAAAAAACATCTATCTGAGGCACAGCTCCAGTTGGGTGTGATGCTTGATTTGACAGATCAAACCGGTGAAAACACAGAAGACCAATACTACTTGGAAATCTACTTGGAAGTGCTGCTTCCTCCATTCACATATTTGATGTACAAGTTGCTGACTTGAAGTATAAAGTGTCATTTGCTGCCTCTGCTCAGAGCTTCATCAAAATATCCATATGAGTGGATAGTATCCCAGTAATGAATGGAAATAATGAGGCCTAATCTGAAATAGATACATTAATATGCATTAATATGCATTAATAAGCTGCAGGTGACACATTTTGACAGAATAGAGACACAGAGTCAGTATTATTATTCTTACAGAGTCAGAATTATTTTAGAACCACGTTATTGAAGTCTGAAGTACTGTCCTTCCAACCATAGTCCTGTCGGTCAAGGTCAAGAACAGTCGTTGGCAGGAAGGAGAAAGAGAAATTTAGTACAATATAGAGCAAATAGTGAATTGGCAGCATGCTGACTGAATGGGACCCAGGAAAATGAAACGCATTGCCCAGCACATAACTGCTGATATTAGGTGTCTTACCACAAGGCATGCTTTAGAAGCATCTTGAAAAACGTTAAGTCATTTCTGGATTGTTAATTGTTACCATGTTTCACCCAATTATTACCATGGTACTAAACATGTATTACCAATCTGTAAAGTGCTACCAAAATGTTTGATAGCATCTCCAGATTATTCTAGACATAAAAATGGCCATATGCGTGTTTATTAGTCTTAAAATTTAAGGAATCTACACTTCTGAACCCTGAAAATGTAAAGCTAAAAAAGAGGATATTTCTCCAATATCATCAGTACATTCTTTTATATTTATTCTCACTTACGTACATACTGTCTTTACTTAGTTTTACACACTTGAGACAAAAGTGCCTATACATAACCCATGTTAAAGCCACATTCATTTTCCTTTTCTAAGAGAAAAAAGAAGCACACAAAAAGTGTGTGTAAAAGTGCAGATTTTTTTTTAAAGCACAAAGATCAATAAACCGGCGAACTTAATCACAGTGCTTACTCTCTTTTTACTGACTCACATGGTTAATATATGTAAAAAAATGCATTAGTTCAGAATGAAACAACTGTATTGCAGATGGCTAACAAAACATGGAAACTGTGAAGTATCCATTTCTGTTCAGTTGATAGTCTTTAAGACCAAAAAAGTGTAATGCAAAAGACTTAATGCATATTTTTTTTTCCCAGTAGGCCTACATGAAACGCATAAATGAACACATACAATTATGTGTACACGTCACTGCATCAATAACATAAAAATGTGCATTGTACCAAAGTAATTCTGATTACTTGCCTCACTCTTAAAAGTCAAAGAGGCAACAAAGCAGCCGCTGTTTTTGAGAGAAGATATCATCTTTCAATAAATAGAATGTCATTCTTCCTCCTTGCATTCATCAGTAGCTGTGTCAATGGATAATCCACCATTATAGGCGTCATTTGGGGGCTGATAACTTGTCAGAAGCAATTCCCTGAGTAAATGTAAGGTCCCTAAAGGACAATCTGATAGACACACAATCAGGGCTGTGGCAATGTGCAAGGTAGCAGAGGAGTCTACATGACACAGGCCGTAAAAACAAGGCACCCGATCTGACAGATCTAATTCCTATTCTCTTTTCACAGCCATTCTTCAATTAAATTGTCAACCATCATTTGGACCATGCCGACAACATAGCAGAGAGAGAGGATGAGAAGAGGGAGAGGAGGGAGACTGGCGCTGGCTAACTACAGCTATCTCTCATAACCCCCCTCCCCTGACTCAGTGCAGGCATGGCCATGCCCTTGGAATCAGGCAAAGTGTGTGCAGATGATGGGAAGAGCATTGAAATTGACCAGAACAGCAATGAGATGAAAAGGAACGAAAAGTGAAGGCAGGTGCCTATCCAGAGCACAGCATCCTTATCTTAACAGGCTTTTCTCTCTCTCTCTCTCTCTCTCTCTCTCTCTCTCTCTCTCTCTCTCTCTTTTGTAGCCAATCCTAAAAGGGTATACAAAACATAGGCTAGCTCATGGTGGTAAGCTCAGGTAAGGAATAATATAAGTCTGCTTGTCATTCTTGACAAAGTAAATCTGCACAGAACATAGAGGATCCCCAATCCCCCAATCCCCAGAAGCTCTTAAGCTCTTAAATAACAAACTGATATGTAGAATATTTTGAAGAAGTAAATGCTTTGTTAAAACAACAGTTATGTTTACTGCAAAGGCTCTAGAAAAACTATAATTGATTGATTAATAAAACTGATAAGATATTATTCATCACTTGCACCGACAGATGAAAGTGATAATTGAACACTGGTGGTCCAAAAAGGTGCCTCTAATTGCAATTCATAACATATTATGAGCTGGACAATGAATGCTGCTGTCTGCTGCTCTTGTCCATACAGTGGAATGGTCAACACTGTGAAAGAGATTGTTTCCATCTAAAGATGACTATCTGTGGGGACTAGTTTCTCTTCTAATTGCTACTTGACCCAAAGAAGAGCTAATTGGTCTCTTAATGAAGTTGCCATGTCACCGAGGCCCAGCTCGTTAGTCATAACAAAGTGTTATCAGCAGTAGCGATAGCAGATATGGAGCATCAGCAGTTGTTCAGGAGCCGAGGAACCAAACAAATAGTGTGTCAGGAGGAATGCACTGGCCCTTCATTTTACATGAGTGCAAATAATCAGCTGACTTTGCGTTTAAAAAGCTTGACTCTCGGAGCCCTAACCATTCCCTCTTTCATACAAAACTAAAATTGCCTAGACAGAGTGCAATTGCTTCAGGGCACAGCACACTACACTATAGGGAGGAATGTGCGTGTGTGTGCGTGCATGTGTGTGTGTGGTGGTGGTGGTTGGGGGGGTGGCAGAGAAGAAACAAGAGTCTTGGCTTTATATCAGGACCTTACCCTAAGCCAAATAACCAGCCCTGTCTGTGTAAGTGAGAGAGATGTGGCTGCATCTCCTTTCTCCATTGACTAAAATGTACTTAATGCTAATCTACCCCAACAGGACGATAACAGGGCCAAGACCTCACCACTCCTGACCTGACACACACTCCTATGTTGGCATACTAAGGCCCCAATCCCCCTTAGGCCACTCACAGTTTCATTCTTAATTCTAACTTAATGTACATATGATAAAAGCTGTCCTGGAATAGCCAGAGATGTAGTACATGTTCATAATTGAATAAAAAGTCTGTGGTTTGTCAGGCCATTAGGTTCAAGCCAACTTGGGGTATGTATTGTTTATAGTGTACATTCTTGCCATTATTATATATTACTTTAGCTTCCCTGTAATGGGCAAAAACATAACTATTTGCATTCAGCCGGTGCTATGTAATAGAAATGCTAAGAGGAACCTGTGTTTCATATTGAAGTAAGCTCTTAGAATGACACGCGGCATACAGCATTCCAGGAGGTAACACATTGTTGTTGAATTGAAGACATTAGCTGTGATCCTGAGGCCCTCTGTCGAGCTGAGCAAAGAGGTGAACCAAGAGGCTCAGGCTGCCACAGCAACTGCAAGTAGTTGGGCCGTGTCCCCCTCCAGTAAGTCCTCCGTGAGCCCTTGATCTTAACAGAAGCTGACAACTTTTAAACAGCTTGTCAGATGATTTTATTCTCATTTTTCCTGCCACCTTCCACATATCCACTATGGTCCTATTCATGTAATAACTTAATAAAGTCTCAGAATTCAATCAAAAAGTTCTGTGACAGTAATGAATCAGTACGTGTATCACTGTTGCTGACTCTCAGCAGATGTATTCTCGCTCGCTAAAATTTTGTTCTATAATTACCCTAGTTTTTTCCTTATTACTGTTTCTAGCAAATGACAAGCACTCTTATTTTGTTGACTGATCTATTCAAACTGTTTACAGTTATAGTGTAGAAGTAAATTAGTCATGAGCCTACAAATTGACTTGAAAATCTCAAGAAATAGAAGGAAATGAAAAATGAAAATCTCTATAAAAAGGGTTCAATTCTTTATTAATGATGATGATATGCTTACAAACACACACACATATACACACACACAGACACATACACACATTCAGTATAGTTCAGTATCTTCACTTTTAATCATACCAACAAACCTATAAATTGCAACATTAATCTCTCTCAATCAAATGCTCAGTGTTGTAGATAACAGACCCCTAGGACCAATTTGCTGGTCAGTTCATCTGACTGTTTCCCAAGGGACAAACCCAGACAGCCACTCCATCAATCATACTTGTCAACTTTAAAGTACTGCACTAGGGGAGGACTAGAATGCAGCTGCAGATAGCAGCTGTCTAGAATATGAAGCCTGACAGTCTTCTTTAACAGTAGTCACTGTCCATGAAATAGATTTTACCTTAGTTATTTGTAAGTAGTACCAGGATAGTCAGGATAGTCTTATAGGATAGTTAGATAAGTGCTAGTACCAGGATAGTCAGGATAGTCTTATAGGATAGTTAGATAAGTGCTAGTACCAGGATAGTCAGGATAGTCTTATAGGATAGTTAGATAAGTGCTAGCCACTTATTTACAATATGTTCACAAAAATGTTCTTTTCTGATGTCTCAAATCGTTTCATATACATGTTGGAAATGCCCCAGTAATATTATGCATTAGGCCATGTTATTGTCAGAGGTGTTTTAAATCATCATTCAAATAGATCTGTTTAGTGTTACAGTTTCACTGTAACCTGTTTACCTTGAGTGTTTACAGAGAGTGATGCCCCACCCCTTTTTGCTAGTGTTGTTGTTGCTGACATGTAACAGATTGGGGTCCAATTGAAATGAAGGCCACGCACACGCAGGGTAGGGCTGACACATTTGGCTGCCTGCCAATGCAGTGCTTCCGGAAAAGGCTACATGTTGCTGTCAGAGAGAGGAATGGATATGGCCTGACCTGCAGAGAACACCTGGCCATTCTGGCCTGGTCTGGCGTGAGCACATAACAGCCTGGAGCTATCTGCCAGCGCGGGCCTCTGCGCCACAGCAGCCCACAGCAGTGCCCGCCAAAAGGCACCTGTTCCCCTGCCTATGTGGAGGGACAGGTTTCCGTGCAAAGTGTTGATATTGTGCTAGTTGAGGACGGGAGGTGGGGAGTGTGGGTCATACATGAAGAGAGAGAGAGAGAGAGAGAGAGAGAGAGAAAGAGAGAGAGAGAAAGAGAGAGAGAGTGAGAGCACCTCACATTTAGGGGGTGTGATTTTGAATGACACCTTGGGGAATTTCAGTGTGATAGGCTGACATGCTACACGATGGAGAGCGCCAAGGGTGTGAGCGCAGGCAGACTTACACCGCTGCAGCCTGAACAGAATGAGAAGCAGGCTGGCAGACGGAGAGGCTACCGGACGGAGAGAAGAGGAGCACACACACAGAGATGTTCTTTCAGGGTGTCAGGGGGAAGGAAGGATATAGTCCTTCTCTTAGAACACTGGAGCATCATTTGCATCTCTTCTCCATCCTATCTGGTGGAGTGAGAGAAGGGCTCCATTATACCAGAGCATGGCCCCACGTGTACAGAGAGAAAAGCTGTGAATAACACACACACATCATGCAACACCCTAAACACTGGCAGGTTTAGGCTACATAGTTGCATTCTCAAGGTAGGGGTGGGAATATTTTCTGTTGTGCTATAATTATATATTACGTAATAATTATTACTGCTTTTCAGGGTTAGCAGTCCATTTCTGAGGATTTCAAATATCTGCTCAACATTTTAATGATAATAGTTGTGTTGTATTGCCAAGTCATGTGTAAAAGTTGTATGCAAAGGTTGTACATAAGAATAGTTCAGAATATGTAAGCAGAAGGGTCAACGCCCAAAAACAGCACTGGGCAAACCTCCTCGAAGGCTACAGTCTAAGTATACTTGTAGAAATGCATATTGCAACATATATTTGACATGTTTTTTCAAGATAGGGTACTGATTATTTCCTGTTGTCAAGTAACAGGCGTGCTATATTACATAATCATTATAATGACTGCTTTTCAATATTATCAGTGCGTTGTGGAGAAACTTCAAATATCTGCTCAACATTTTAATGATGAAAGGGACCCTTTTGGTGTGCTATAGCCTGATGGAATGTGTTGCATGTTATTAGTTTTATAATCAAATCAGCAGTGTAATACTTTGTTACCCCAAATTGTGCTGTTCCTTTAATCTTTTTTTTTATTATTATTATTCAGCTTTTGTTGTTTTTTTGCCATTCGTGCCCATGTGTAATACCACCACACCTTTACCTTATAAGTGTTAATGTCCTCTGCAGGACACTAATGTAAGTTCATCTGATATCTGCATAATCTCTTTCTTACTATGTAACTCCTTCAAAACCCCTCATCTCTATGTTTAATTTAATCTCTGCATTTTAAAGTGATACTCCCAACATCTATGGGAGAATAATAGATTGTCTTACATAAAATCCATTGACAGGTTGAGTTTGCTTTGATGTTTAGGCTTGAAAATTTATATTGTTGAAGAGAGTTCATCCCACTACTGTGTGATCATATTAAAGACTGAACTTCAATTACATCAGGACATCCCTGGAGGGCTTTAGTACAATATGGAGTAGTATTGCACCACACACACACTCACCAAGTATTGTCTGATCTTTTACTGTTATGTTAGAGAGCACAACACAAACTAATTCATGTGCTTCAAATCCTCCTGATAGGACTAAAATACAGTATAGAGTAACCCAAGCTGTCAGTGGTCCCTTGTTTTTCATTGCCTTGTGGGTGCCTTGCCACAGGCATTTGACATTAGAAGTCTTTGTACTGATTTGAAAACTGAAATACGACGTATGATGTGAATGGGGCATTAACATGTTACATTTAATGGGAATGGGGCTCTTGATCCTTTTCACTGTTGCTGAAACAGGACATGATGGCTATTTGATTATTGTAACAGAGTGTTCTCAAAAACATCTAATTAGGATTCTGCTATCGAATACAAATAACACATTTCTGGTGTTTGGTGTTTAGAAACCTTTTGGAGCCCAGTAAAGTTTAAACAGCCTTTGTTTTTGTGGACTGACCACAATCCGCCGCTTCATGAAAAGTTTCTGACCAGAGACATTTGCTTGCATCATTCTTTCAGATTCAGATTCTGTCTTTCTTTTAATGTAGCCTTTGAACAGTAATTCCTTTCGCAGGTGAAAGGTTGATGTAAAAGTTGCCTTTGCTGTCACAAAAGATATATATATATGTATATATATATATATATATATATATATTTCTATAACATTGTAACTCAGATCAAATACCTTTTCTAACATCGAATGGCTATAGCCTGGCTCATTGTGCAGCTCTTTCCACAGAAGTATAAAGACTATTAATTATTTATTAATCAAAAAATGTATATCTATAAAGTAAGAATAATATCCTTTGTCTGGAAATGAAAAGCACAATCAATTCAGTTCACAATATAAATATCTGTTCTGCTTTATGTTCACTACAGAATATGCTCATGGTAGTGTTTCATGGACGCCACGACTGAGCACGTTTATGTTTCTAAGGACAAAAGACATTATGATGTGATATGATTTTGCAGTATATAGATGCATTTGGTTGCACAGAATGCAGTCTGTTTACAAAATCAGATCTGTTAGATCTGGCACTCTATGAGGATTTAGCCATTTATTTATGTGACAAATATTGAATATTGTAGCCAAGCCACTGCAGGTCTGTGACCTGCTGTCTGGTCAAGGCATAAGGCATGCAGGCAGTGAAATAAGAGAATGGCTTCAGCCCACACTCGTGAATCACAGATGATGTGAATTACCGAGCTGCACCCATCACACCGGGGGGCGGGACAAATTAGAAAAGTTCCTTAAAATGAAGCAGGTGGGCAGGATCATAGATCACTCCCTGCAGCTCTTCCCTGGCCACGCCTGAGAGCCATGGAGCTACCAACGGCAGCAACCCGCCAGAGTGAATTACTACCACTGCATAAGGAACTAGTCATCGATGGAAGGATATTACCTCTGATTTAATTATAAAGCCGTTTGATAATCAGGGGCCTGTGAGTCAGGACACAGTCAGGGTGCTTTACTCCTGAGCTCTGCAACACCCTGTGTGGGGAAGGCGCTCACCCACCTTCCTTCTTAGGTTGTTTATTAGTTAGGGGAGGAATGAACAAATGGTTTTCACAGTTTAGAATATAAAACGAAGTTAGTCATATTATCATGGAGGTTGTGGCTTTGCTGTTCTCAGGGCTGAGAGCTACTGGACCAGTATTGTACACATGTATGACAAGACCTTGGCAGGACCCTCATAATGACTGTGTTGAATGCTGTATATTCTCCAAATGCAGTCTCTGTGTGGTGCTCTATTTTGCTTCAGAGTGCAAAAAGTTCAAACAAATGTTGATCTCTGTCTGAACAAAAAACTAGATGACAGTATGCTTGGAAATGTTGGTGTGCCATTTCAATAAAAAAATATGAGGCTTAAGGTTTCTCTGTAAACAATGTCAAAAGAATAATGCCAGGCTGCACATGCAATACACTGCTAGTGTCATAGATTACAGGACAGCAGCTGCTATTTGAAACACGTCTTAATACCACTTAGAAAGCAGAGCACAAAAGCCTATAGGAGAAGGTGGTTCAAAAATGAAACAAGGGGTGTGGCATGGGTTGTGAGGGTTCTAAATTGAGCCACAAAAGGTCTAAAAAATACTATTCTAACTGTAGAGCAGAATTAGTGCACAGGCTATGGTGTAACTTCCAGCCTGGTTGCATTTAGCAGTAGCCTTGATCCAGTATTGTTGTCCAGCCGTAGACCTAAACACCACCTGGCACCCAGGCACGACAACGTAACATATGCCTTTTTTTAGGTCCAAGCATGTCCTTTTAGTTCCACACCTGAGAGCTATTTGCATTCACCCCACAGATGAGCAGCATCATGTCCTGTTTCGACTCCATATCTAAGCTATCACTCCTCAATGGAAAAAAAGAAAGACAGCAAAATGTTGCACAATTCATTTCTCAATACACATTCACATAGTAAATTACAATAAATATATTGGACTAGATAAATTGTATATTAAATGGGACCTTTAAGCTCAAATCTATAGTAGACTGTGTAGAATAAAGACTGACTGTGCAATTATATCATCAGGTGGATCATTAGAGGAGTCTCTTTTTATTAACTATTCATAAACTAGAAATTGATGAGTCGATATTTGCCATCAGTAGTTTCCTTTAAACATTGGTCCTTGGTTTCATAGCAGTTTTATAGTAGTACACAGAAAATATGTGCAAGTTTTATAGTAGTTTTTATTTTGGACTTCTTATAGGATTGGTGTGTATATAGGATTGGTGTGTAGTATATAGGATTGGTGTGTATATAGGATTGGTGTGTAGTATATAGGATTGGTGTGTAGTATATAGGATTGGTGTGTAGTACAGGAATGGTGTGTAGTATATAGGATTGGTGTGTAGCACAGGAATGGTGTGTAGTATATAGGATTGGTGTGTAGTATAGGATTGGTGTGTAGTACAGGATTGGTGTGTAGTATAGGATTGGTGTGTAGTACATAGGATTGATGTGTAGTATATAAGATTGGTGTGTAGTACAGGATTCAAATACTGCTTGCCAAATTACATAGCAAACATACATTTGGGTAGTGCCTATAGTCTTTCCCTAAGATAAATAGAGATGAAATGTATGCAGAGTGGAGATGAAGCAGCCTAAGAGCTCTAACGCTCCCCCAATCCTCTTCCCACTGCTGGCTTTGCTCTGTGCTCTGTCTGCGCTCTGCTCTGGCTCTCAGGGGGCTCACAGAAATGGGAAAGAGGGCCAAGCAATGGCTGTACATATAGAATCATTGGTGCAAGTATGTAAAGCAGGCAGATCTTCGAGCTACAAGGAGCATTACTCAAGGTTAATCAGAGCGGTGGGGAGTGAGGGGTCTGTGCCCATGCAGGGAGGTTGGGGATCTGTATCAAATGCAATTCTGGGGAGGGGAGATTGTAAGGGCACGGATTTAATGAAAGGTGAGAGTATTGCCCAACCATTCCACCATCCCACACACCCTCCTCCTCTCTACTCGTGCCGTCACACAGCTTGACACTGTTGCCCCTGTCTACCTTGGCGTGCTCAGCCGTGACCCCCGGTGGGCTGACCCTTCACCTCTGGTAACAGCTAAATTTATCAGTGGCACGGCAAAACTCGCGGTTCGCTCGGGACAAAGGAAGAGCAGAGACTCCCCTGCTGTCTGGCTCGTCAGTCCTCACAGATGCCAACGCCATCCGTCTTTTCTCGCCATTGATTGCTGTCAGTCAGCCAGGGAAGCTTCTAGAAATATCTGTTCTGTGCCCGGCATAGCAAACACCTCTGCTGCTTGTTGTTCTGTAGTATTTATTTATTTATTGTTGTATGTATGCAGTAACAGAATTCTATTTTCCCCTTGAGAAATTCATGGTTCCAGATAAGGGAGGGTTCAAGCTTTCTTTGTCTTCTATAAAGGCAGTCTAAAAAGCCACAATGTTTTATGTATGGCATACATGCAATTTGAGAATGAATACTGCAAATCGTGTAAATAATGAAGTATAATAATAAGATAATAAGTAAATAAAAACAAGTGTCTATAGGCATCTGCTAACTGTCTTTTATAAAGGTTACATCTGTGCATCTATTATAATTTTATCATAATACAATAAAGGCGCCTGCCAACACACACACAGACACAGACACACACACACACACAAACAGTGATGGGGGATGGATTTAATTTCTTCCACAGGATGGATGGCTACCATATAACTGCTCTCAGTGGTATAATTCAATGTGTCAAGTAAACTAATTCTGTGCCAGGGAATTGTTTTCTGGTGATGGAGTTCTGTTGTTTGCAGCTGGGATTTGACTGCTGAATGTAGGACAGTCATTCCAGGCCACTGAGGCAACTATCCCAGAAAGGGGTGTATACAGAGGAGAGAGAGAGAGAGAGAGAGAGAGAGAGTGAGTTGTTCTTGGAAATGAAATCCTATGATGGTGATGAAAACTTTGCTACTGTTTAGTTCCATTTCAAGAGGGACAGAGAAATGAGGTTCAGGTTTCTGCGTGATGCCTGCCTTTTTTCTGATCTCCATGGCCATGGTCAGCCAAGGATGTTGAGCAGCGTATGTAATAGAGTTCCCTGGAAATACAGGCATGTTTCGACCATTTTCTGTGTACACCAGGTCGACCATCCTCCATGTGGCCAGAACTTCAGTCTATAGGTTTCAGGCCCTGAACATGCAATATGAATCCATACCAAACATTTAAGCGTTACTGCTGAAGGACAACTTGCAACCCTGGTCCATAGCAATCACACAAGAGCCAAATATATTGACATGGTTGACATTGGTCAGTACAAACATATAGACATCACATGCTTACTGTTTCAAAACCTAATTCCTGCAGGATGTCAACATGTGTTAAACATTTACACATCTACAACACAAGCAACTTGCATATATATAGATAGATAGATAGATAGAGAGGATACTGTACACTTATGGGTTGTAAGTTGCAAGTTGACATTATATATATATATAGCTAGCATCATTGTCTTGTGTTGTAGATGTCTTTGATCCATTTGAAAATGCTCATTGCAGTGTATCCCACTATCACAGTGGCTGAGAATGTGACTTTAACAGAGGGCACGTAAAGAAAAAGGAAAGATATTGAAATATTAGTCTCCTCTTCAATGCCCTCATCTCTATCAGTATATGTGGAATTAGCAGGGAGGTATTGTGACTGAGCTTTCTACAGGCTGCCAAGCTTGATAACAGATTTGCTTGTCTAATTCTGAGACAGAGCAAGGGATGATATTTAATGTTCACACACACACACACACACACACACACACACACACACACACACACACACACACACAGATGCTCACACATTACTGTGCTATTGTGCCAGTGAGATATTTTAAGGAACCTGCTATAGATAGGCTATCGGCGGTCTGTTCACAGGAAATGAGAAAATATGTGTTCAAGTTGACATATTTCTTATTTTCAATTCTTGCTTGGCTTAATCTGGTCTTTAATGTAACATATTCTCAGAGAGACTATGAAAGAATTACAGTGTACTTGAGTATGTACAGAAACTCTGTTCCTGTTGTCAGCTGTCAGCAATAAGAGCATAACCTCCTTGGTGTAATATCTGTCACATATCTACTCTTCTACTTTTGCATGGCAGATATAATTCTTCTGTAAGCAGTAAGCCACGAGAGGCCATGGTTTATGCTGGTTTTACCACAGTTAAGGGGAACATGTAGCAGAGTCCGAGCTGTGGTATACTGTGCATTTTACAAAGCCCATCATAATCAAGGACCAGTCTATCCATTTTAGATATGCATGCACTTTCACTTGTCATGTGTAAACCGTCTGGGATCCCTCAGTTGGCATACATTTCCTTCCTCGAGGGCAGATGCTTTCTGTGAACTATAAAAATATTGGGCATGCCAGACTCCTCTGTTTGCTGACTGACCAGCCAAAAATTTGTCAAAGGAAACATAAGCTTTTGAACTGAGTTGTAGCGAAATGTGACATTGAGCAGAAGCACCAGGCAGTGATAGCTTGGCCAGCAATATGTGAGATGAAACCTGGATTTCTGATGAGTGGCACTGGATAATCTAGCTCATCAATTTGAAATAAGTCTAACACCTTTAAAAAGGAGTAAAACAGTGCATGTACACTAAATCAAGTAAAGTAAAAGGTGATAATCACATAATATAAGTTTGTGCAGCAGGAACACAAGGCATAAAACACTTTCTGTTCAAGCCTGCCAACACTAGTAGTGTATGCTGATGGTCAGTTTCCAAAGCTCAACATATTTTCTATATATCTCCCCTCTGTATTTCTCACACAGGTCATCCGTGTTTTGACATTCCTCAAGCCTGAAAAGTGAATTTGCCTCAGGGTCTTATTGACTGCCTCCTCTTTGGCCTTCCAACTCTCGTACTCTCATTGCTCCATCACCACTCTGATCATCTCTCCACAGAGTTCTGGCTCTGGTCTGGAGGCACTGCGAGTGACCCCCATGGAGACCTCATCTTCCCATCCCGCCCATGACATATTGGATGCTAGTCACCAAAGACCATGAGAAAAGTGAGTGAGCACTTACACAACAGCAAGGCACAATGGGAACAGACATGAATGTTGTGGTATGATGTAAGACGTGTCAGTGTGTGTGTGTGTGTGTGTGTGTGTTGCTGCATGCACTGATCTGCACTTCTAGTTATATTTAACAAAGTCTTGCTTTGTCCAAAACAGAAAAAATCCTGTCTTCGAAGGTACCAAATTATGTAGTCAGCTGTTGGTCTCTTGACAACGGTGCCTAAATAATTAAATAAACAAAAAGACAGCATTCTAAACACAGTTTGAAAGTCGGTAACTTGTTGGACAGTAAAGCAGCAAGTCACTATCTTCCCGTTTCGGACACAGCCATTGACTTTCATTTATCTATTTGTATCCCACGTTAGCACAAGCGAAGCACAATTGTCATGTCATAGATATCACGTTGGGCCATTTAGTTTTGAATTTTTTGTAAGCCGAATTTTCATAAGTTAAATCCTTATATAGTTTTATTTCTAGCCTTTACATCTATCTTAGGTGCAGGTACACTTGACGCAAGTATCCAAAATGCATAATAAACGCATTCATAAAAGTTATAAAACACTGTGTTATTTCATACTCTACTATTAGAGAACACTTAGGTCTGAATGAGCTATTTAATAATTTCTAATTGGACGAGAGGCATTTCATGGGTGGTCATATCTCAGGGCATTAGTCCGGACATTAGACTCTTCATCACTAGCAATCAATCCAAAACTGTGTAAAATAAAATGAAATTTCATTCATTACTTTCAGAGTGGGCCCTAATATAAATGCTGGACAAGGAGTGAAGCCAGTCAGTGATCAATAATTTGTAAAAAATTGTTCTTTTAAATAAAGAGTGATATTTTTTTAAATAAATATGCATGTTGGTGTTTAAAAATGTCAGTGTCAGTGTGATGCGAATTGTTATGTAAAAATAATGAGTATACACCCAGTCCAACCCTGATTTCCTCATTTGATATAAGCTGTCATTTTCATAATCATGATAAAGTCATTGAAGGTTACCTTGCTGCACAAACACCTTGATTAATTAATCGTACTTCATTAATGAATGTACTCCCTCAGGATGCTCTGTAATGCACTGAGATCACGATCAGGGACAGTTAATTACATGTTTCTCACACACCAGAGAAAGGGAGAGAGAGAGAGAGAGGGAGAGAGAATTATTGAAAAGCCCTGTTAACACATGGTCATTAGATGCATGTTGAATACCCTCTGATTACATTACAACGTATTGTTTTTGCACATTTGCGTTTACATAGCAGCTCATTTTAAAAGGTAGATAATCAAGTCATCCTGTAAATCACGCCTTGGCTGGGCATGTATTGAAAGTAGTACATTATATAACAAATAAGTAATGGAACAGCTAAGCAGCATAATATTGAACACTAACAAAATTCCATTCAATCAAGTACATTTACCACATTCATCCATTACACCTGATTACAGGATTTCTTGAATATGTAATCAGGCACAAATGTATGTGTGTGTGTGTGTGTGTTTGTGTATGTGTGATGTGGCACTCTGATGTTTAAATATAAATAGATGATCTACAGTTAACTGGCTATGCCACATTTGGGTTAAATTAGGTCACCATTTGAGAATGGCACATGTGCGACACACACACACACACACACACACACACACACACACACACACACACACTCACACAGGCAGAGGCTCCTGCTGGTCTGTTAGCGCCAGGCCTCTCCAGAGCATGTCTGGCCCATTATGATATGTGTCCCCACCAAAACATTTTAATTTTGCACTGGACATGACCTGAATGTAGAAGTTGCTTTTCCAGTGTCACTGTGCACATTGGAGAATTCTTGTACCAAAGTGATTAAGGCATGGATAGAGTTTGTCAGCAGATCAATTTCTATTTATTTATCACACACCTTGCTAGTTTCCTGTTGTGGGGGTGAGGGCTTCAAAAATTATCCATCAATTTAAATGCTCAGTCTGTAACTGTTTGCTAGATTCAGCCTTTAGAGCTGGTTCTTCTGTTGCCAGCTAATTAGTTTTAAAGTGAATTTTTAAGAAACACTCGGAGTAATGAATGCTGAAAGTGATTTGAGCATCACAGTTTTAGTTGTTTTCAGTACAGCTCAGCTGCACCCCAACACTGCCATGTTTCCACAGAAATGGGTACGTGGGATCTGAACCTTTTTCCCGTTCTGACCTGCTATTGTGCTTCCTGAGCCATCTTTGCCAAGCATTTGGGATTCCGTGTGATGTTAAATCGGGAGCACAGGTACTATGCTGATGGTTGGATACAAAGCATCAGTGCTGTGCTCTGTCTGCTGTCCTTATCATGACATCCATCTTCAAAGTACTTCAAAGTCCTTCAACAGGCCCAAGGGACGGAGACTGCTAGCGGGATGACCCATATTTTTCACACTCCAATCTTCATTCACTTTGCTCCCACACTTATTTATTCATTCATCAAGGCCAGCAATAGCATCCTCTCTTTTCCACATCCATCATCCCTCTTGTGCACATGCCATGAGAACACACTGCTTTAGTTTAAGCTCCTCAGAATGGATCCCCTACATGGGACCTGTTTAGTCTCCTTCTAACAGGCCTTTTATCCCACTGATAAATGGCAGCAGCGATCGAAGCACAATGGCAATCAGGAGATTCTCCTTTTTTTTTTTTTTTTCTTCAGATCCATTGACACTCTTGGAGGTCCCTCGGCCACCAGCGCAGAGGTCATCCATCATCATGAATTGGTTTAGCTGGCTGTGTAATGTCACTATAACCATAGCCGCTTTATTCCTGTGTAGCACGTGCATCAGTAATCCTCCACCCCAGTGCTGTTATAGATGTGCTAATAAGTGAACAGACTATTAACTAACACAGGACTATTAACTAACACAGGACTTCTAGCTCACGTGCTAGCATGCTAACTTCCCAGGCATGGTGCTCTGAGTTGTAGGTTTGAGTCCAGTCAGAACCGTGCTGTTTAAAACATCAACATGGAAGAACAATGGGCTTCATTCCTTAATATAAGGAAAAACACTGGTGAAAATTTTGTAAGTGGGGTTTGAGTGGGGTTTGAGACTTCTTTCTGTGGCCAGGTATGGCAAGTGACTCTAACTATGGAAGAGTCAAATATGCAACAATCTAAAAGAAGTGTGCCAAAAGAAGTTCTCAAAACAATAACATTAAGGTAATAAAGCTCTCAGGCTTGTAAACAGCGAGAAATGTGGTTCTTCAAAAATAAGCTTTAAGCTATTTTAATAACAAATTGTGCATCAGGTCACATTTTTTCATCACATTCAGGGCTTTCTGTAGAAATTCTGGCAAAGCTACAGCAAACAGCCATTTTTTGGGCACTTTGCCATTTCCTGTAGTAAAGAAACAAACACATTCAATCACGCCTGTAAAAGTGGCAGGAAGGCAGATAACACAGACAAATAAAACAGAGGTAAATATAACACTAATATATGGTTATAACACCTAGAACCACGACAACCTAAGCAAAATGAAAACATTAACTTTCTCTAACATATATGCATTAAATTGTGGGATTGATTTTGCACTCTCTCTCTCTCTCACACACACACACACACACACACACACACACACACACACACACAATAGGAATCGCACTAGACTCTGGCACATTACAATATTAAAACCATATTACGGTCAGAAAAATCTTCGAAATTTCTTTTCTTTGATTTGTTGTGGGTAGGAAACTAGCGCAGATGGAACACAATATTTATCTACTGCTGGTGTACAAGGAAGGCATTAAAAATTCAAAGCAGGTCTAAATCTGAGCAGAATTTAATCATGGTGGCCCCTGAAGACATTTGTCAATATCATTTACAATTCCTCCCTCACTACCCTCTCAGCATTTCTCTCTACACACAGGTTAGCCATGCCACACCACAAGTGGCTTTTTGGCAAAAAAAATGGCTTTGACTTGAAGATTTGTTAGAGTTAGAGTGTTTCTATGGTAAAAACAAAAACAACGCCTGAAAGCTCTATTTCGTTCCCAGACTTCTTCCACCACATCTCCATTCGCATCAAACCATATGAAGCCATATGAAGCCATATGAAGCCATATGAAACGTTTAAACAGAGACCCTGTAGGAACAGCCATGACGCAAATAATCAAGCTCTCTCGACGCGTGCACCCCGATGCTCGGACTCATGTTCCAATATTGTTTAGGTGCAATTATGCTATGCTATGCTGTGCTGATGGCTTGTATGAAAACGCGTGCACCCCGATGCTCGGACTCATGTTCCAATATTGTTTAGGTGCAATTATGCTATGCTATGCTGTGCTGATGGCTTGTATGAAAACGCGTGCACCCCGATGCTCGGACTCATGTTCCAATATTGTTTAGGTGCAATTATGCTATGCTATGCTGTGCTGATGGCTTGTATGAAAACGCGTGCACCCCGATGCTCGGACTCATGTTCCAATATTGTTTAGGTGCAATTATGCTATGCTATGCTGTGCTGATGGCTTGTGTATGAAAACGCGTGCACCCCGATGCTCGGACTCATGTTCCAATATTGTTTAGGTGCAATTATGCTATGCTATGCTGTGCTGATGGCTTGTATGAAAACGCGTGCACCCCGATGCTCGGACTCATGTTCCAATATTGTTTAGGTGCAATTATGCTATGCTATGCTGTGCTGATGGCTTGTATGAAAACGCGTGCACCCCGATGCTCGGACTCATGTTCCAATATTGTTTAGGTGCAATTATGCTATGCTATGCTGTGCTGATGGCTTGTATGAAAACGCGTGCACCCCCGATGCTCGGACTCATGTTCCAATATTGTTTAGGTGCAATTATGCTATGCTATGCTGTGCTGATGGCTTGTATGAAAACGCGTGCACCCCGATGCTTGGACTCATGTTCCAATATTGTTTAGGTGCAATTATGCTATGCTATGCTGTGCTGATGGCTTGTATGAAAACGCGTGCACCCCGATGCTCGGACTCATGTTCCAATATTGTTTAGGTGCAATTATGCTATGCTATGCTGTGCTGATGGCTTGTATGAAAACGCGTGCACCCCGATGCTTGGACTCATGTTCCAATATTGTTTAGGTGCAATTATGCTATGCTATGCTGTGCTGATGGCTTGTATGAAAACGCGTGCACCCCGATGCTCGGACTCATGTTCCAATATTGTTTAGGTGCAATTATGCTATGCTATGCTGTGCTGATGGCTTGTATGAAAACGCGTGCACCCCGATGCTCGGACTCATGTTCCAATATTGTTTAGGTGCAATTATGCTATGCTATGCTGTGCTGATGGCTTGTATGAAAACGAAACGCGTGCACCCCGATGCTCGGACTCATGTTCCAATATTGTTTAGGTGCAATTATGCTATGCTATGCTGTGCTGATGGCTTGTATGAAAACGCGTGCACCCCGATGCTCGGACTCATGTTCCAATATTGTTTAGGTGCAATTATGCTATGCTATGCTGTGCTGATGGCTTGTATGAAAACGCGTGCACCCCGATGCTCGGACTCATGTTCCAATATTGTTTAGGTGCAATTATGCTATGCTATGCTGTGCTGATGGCTTGTATGAAAACGCGTGCACCCCGATGCTCGGACTCATGTTCCAATATTGTTTAGGTGCAATTATGCTATGCTATGCTGTGCTGATGGCTTGTATGAAAACGCGTGCACCCCGATGCTCGGACTCATGTTCCAATATTGTTTAGGTGCAATTATGCTATGCTATGCTGTGCTGATGGCTTGTATGAAAACGCGTGCACCCCGATGCTCGGACTCATGTTCCAATATTGTTTAGGTGCAATTATGCTATGCTATGCTGTGCTGATGGCTTGTATGAAAACGCGTGCACCCCGATGCTCGGACTCATGTTCCAATATTGTTTAGGTGCAATTATGCTATGCTATGCTGTGCTGATGGCTTGTATGAAAACATTTCTCTAACGGAGCTGTTGTTGTCAGTGAAGTGCCTTCCATGAAAGTGATCCATTTACAAAATTGATATCAAATGGTTGCATTTGAATCTCATCAGAGGATAAATCCTACAGAGGCTGCCTGTGACACTTGAAAGGAAAGTGTGAGGTGCTTGTCATAGTGTGATGATCCCACCTGACATTTGCTTTCAGAGCAATTTGAACGCATGTCAAATTGCATGCTTTTATCCCTTACTTTGTCGTGATTTGTCACGGGGCTTTATCTTAGACTTTTATGGGTTATCAGTGATTGTCAGTCCATTCTATCTCTGGCAGATATGCCATTAGAAGAATTGATAAGTGTCTCTGCCACTAAAGAATCCCTCTGAGCCAATTTCCTTCAACCCCTTTTGTGCATCACTTAACCTAAGTCTTTCCCTGTGGCTACAGTCCTTGAATCTTACGACATATTTCAACCTGCATGTATTCACAACTTCATTGTAACAGTGTAATGACAAATATTATTAGCTTTGGTCGCTAAGCTAGCATCAAAAGCACACAGTTGTACTATATTCCTAAGTATGATTTTTTTTTCAAACCACCCCTTCACAGAATATACAACCAATGTTGACAGTTCATTGGTCAGTGCATGCTATGATCTCGGTCGCATAGTAAATCAATGGGACACAGATTGATTGCTGAGACTTTAGTGGTACAGTGACTACGACTAGACGCCATTTGTTATTTTATCTGTTGCTTCATTTGTTTTACAGCTGTCTGATCAAAGCTCAAGGATCCTTCTTCACAGAGTCTGTTCAGAAAGGTCCCCGTTTGTATTTTGTGTGATTGGGGTTTCAGGTCCCCTCCATTTAACGTCTCAATGTATGTGAAACTAGGAGGCACGCCAGGTGCAGAGCAGAAGACTCAGAAGTGCATGCATGGAAATTAGTCAGACAACATCGTCTTTGTTGTTGTTAGTCTGTTCCCTTTCCCCTCCCAGTGGCGAGGGGATTGACACTTTCCATTAAGGCAGCTTGACAGAGCGAAAGATATCAGACCTTGTGTCTGTTGCCACTTTCATGCAGTTTCACTTTGTTGTGGGGGGCATTCGTGCAGAACTTGTTTACAGTGGCCATTTGAAGCTCTTCTCTAGGGGTAGCCGCCGAAGCCCGGGTGAGCTGGTCGCACACATGGCCTCATTTCTCTCCCCACATTTGAGTCACACTATAACCTGCAAGCTGACGCCTGTCCAGGTACTTCTTGCAAATGCTCCTTGTGGCTAAAAATATCAGTGTAGTTAGAGCATAAAGACTCACAGCCTCATACGTAATGGAGGGAATCTGTTTAAAAAGGCCGTCAACGACACACCCCCAGAAATAACAAATGGCCATTTGTAATACTCTCCATGCACCTGCACCATGTACATTTGAAACCTCCCTCCTAGCCCATGGTACATAATGTAAAATCAACTGAAGAGAAGATAGAGCAAAGGTGACATGTCAACTGCAGCAATAAAACATTTTCTCTCAGAGACAACTATGCCAGCCAAGTAAAATTCATTTCTATTCATATTATGTAAATTGCAGAGGGGTGCCATTGTTATGCTGGAGGGCCTAAAAATACAATTATCTGGAGATCCAGTGAAGGAGTTTAAAGGTCATTAGTCATTTGGGCTTCTTCAGCGCAGGAGGAGGAAAGCTGCAGTATGCATGAGAGACCAGGATCTCCTCATTTGCTCTGTACATTTGCTCGAACTGCCAAGGTTTCTTTTATTCGTAATCATTTAGGGCTGTCTAAAGCAGAAAACAGCTCAGCAATTTCCCATCCTCAAACACGGCATTGCAAAGTAGATGGGGTAGGATGGTGTGGTGGGAAAATAAGATGGGGTGTGGACTATTTGTCTCCATTTAACATTTCTAACAGGATGTAGTGCATGTAAAAAAAAAAAAAGAAGAGGAGGAAGTGGTGACAACAGCTGCATGTACTGTAGTCATACTAAAGGATTTGACCAGAAGCTTCTAGAACACATCAGAGGCTTCTAGAATATGCTGTGGGCTTCACTCTGTTCCCAGGGAACAAAGTCAATGATTGATAACTGGTTATGTGACCTTGCTCCTTTCCAATACTTCAGGCATCAGTGCGCTCAGCGGTGCATTCAGCAAGCCACTTAATGGTACAACACCGGCAGCATGGAGAGCTGTCACAGCTAACAAATGAAATAATAATAATAATAATAATAATAATAATAATGTTTGTTAAATAAACAACTATACTAACATGGATTGAAGGTAATGGAGCACAGTCCTATCCATTAGCACATTAAATGCATTCCCCACAATTCCTCATCAAAAATGGTATATAAAAGAATAAGGATAAACTATTTTGTGCATCTTTATATCCATTGCACTGAGCAGGTGGACTGCTCCTCGTGGGACATATCCCCAGTAGAATAATTATTTGGCCCAGATTGTCTGTTACCAGAGATGCTTTCTCAGATGCTTTTTTTCAAAGTATTCTTTTCACATGCAACTATCTCACTAAACCAAAGTCATCAAATTATTATCCTGTGTGACATACTACATATTATTGTTGTTTTCCCCAATCACCATTACCTTTAAACATGTTGTCAGTTGTGGCAGAAATGACCTCTGTGCTTTGTATCCGAGGTTCAAGGTCAGATTCTAATGTTCTAAAATTTTGACATCTTCCTGCTCTGTCTTTCCTTTAATGACTCTGGTCTATCCATGTGGACTTTTATGTAGGTCTACAGCCTTACGTCAACAACACACACCATTACAGACAGAGAATTAGAGACACTGGCATATGTTCACTCCATGGCGGGCAGATCGCCATGCTCTGCTTCAACCAATTGCTACTGTTTGGTGGTGATGGGTGTTACACGCTGAAACTCACAGTTTGAATTCAACATTAGCACTTTCAGCCCTTCCTCTGTTTGCTGATTGGTGATTGAGATGATGCAAACCAAAGCCTACAGAAAACTCCCTGACCAGTGGTGGAGCTAAAAGACAACTCGAGCAGAAGTTGGTCCACATGAACTGAAAATATGGATAAGCTTCACCTTTTATCATATAGGTCACTGCTCCATATAGGTAAGCTCTTGCCATTACCTACATCAAAATCTGTAATGGTGGATGTAAACATATTGCCAACATATCCCAAATCATATTTTCTAGATAAATCAATTGGTAGATGAGTGCCACAAACTAGCTTCAAGGTTAAGAAAGTGTGCCTGCAAATTGAGTAAAAAATGTGTGAACAGCATTCATGAGATGTTACAAATCTGCTGGTCTTGGAGACAGAAGAACAGAATGCTAACGTGTACACATGAAGAACACAGAGCAGTAATGGAGGCAAACATCATGAAGTTGCCATAGTAACCCATGGTGAAGACAATCAACTCAAACGTGACAGAGAGAGATAAATTGCCTTCTAATAGCAATTAGATATTAGACTGCAGCCTAGTTTAAAGTCTCACCCACTAGCATTAACTAGAAACAGGAAAGGTGACATTTTGCTCCTATAAGTGTAGCAACCATGCAATGTATGGTTGTGCATTAGACTACAGTGCTGATATCAATAAAAATTAAATTAATACTACATTTGACTGAAACCTTCCAGTGTGTGGTCTTTCAGAAGAATTAATTAAGTATAATCCATTATGCATGTCCTGTGTGACATACTACATACATACACACATTCTTGTAATTTAATACAGATTGGATAAGACTTAATTGCCTCCCAAGTATTGCCACACAGACTAGTCAGCATGTGGTCTCCCACAGACATAATTTGCATGTGCTGATGTCGAAATGAACTTCTTTTTGGAAGTGATTCTCCAAATGACTTAAGGTGCATTGTAGCATAATATCAGTCAGATGATCACCAGTCTTTAATTACATTTGTTATTTAGTTGTTATTAGTTATTTCCATGTTATAATGTGCCAACACCAAATAGAAATGTCATGATTTATCTACTGAAATATGTGATTTTAAAAATGCCAGCCAAATGTCTGTGACCTAAGTAAGCCATGTAGTAATGGAAACATATGGAAAGACATCTATATTATATGATGGAGAAAGGCAGAGTGTGTTGCTGTTGATGGGCATACTGTATTAGGTTGTGGTTTCAATCAGCTGGCGTTGCCCTACTGAGTTGTAAGCCTTCAGTTCTGTAAAAGAAGGCTGACATCAACCAAACAACTTGAAGCAAACGGGTACAGTACATGGCAAAGCATTTTCTTTATGTTGTTTTTGTGAACCTAAAAGATGAAACGCTTTATCAAACTCTTCCCTTCTCTCTCTGTCTCTCTCTCTCTTGACCTGGTTTGGCGTTGTGAATGAAGTCACGGGAGTATTGCCAGCATTCATTCACCTGAGGCACCCCCCTTGAAGTCAAGGTGTGTGTGCCCTTAGGTGCCAAACCATGACACCACACAGGCACAAATGGAGGAGGTGCATGCGTGGGGACCTCGCCGACTGCCACCTGTATGTGCAGATGGTTTCACACTGGCGTCTCAGTCTGCCCCGTGCCCAGCGTGAGCCATGTTCTCTGCAGGCGTCAGTGACAGCATCACGAAACACGAGGCTCACAGGGCTAAATCAGATTAGGGCTGGCCTGATAGTGGCAGAATGGGGTCCTCTAAGTAGCGGAAGCACCTGTAGGGTCTCCGTAATGCCAGGAGACAGGGTTTAATAAACACACACACGCACGACTCCACCAAAGTTCGCTCCCAAGTACACTGCTCCGTGTTCATTGATATGGCCACTTCTCCAGGCTGGAAGCAGCCGTTTGTTGAGTAATCAACAGTAATTAATGAATCATGCCTCCAAGGCTTTGCCTCAGGTGGATTTTGTTATCGACAAGGTCTCCATTTTCAGTGCTTAGGAGTATGGACACCGACATAAAATAACATACTAACAGGCTGACAGACAGTTCATAAATCCCATCAGACACTGTTGTTGATTATGAAAACTGTACTACCAGATAGGACAGTATGTAGTACTCATTAACCTTTGGTGAACTGTAAGTGATAAAAAGCTGAACCAATTACAGCCTATTTACACTCCTAACACAACCACATTTTTTCTGCCATCTTTGTCAACGTTTCTCTCTTTTTTAACCTTCATTTGATTTGTCAGGTTACGCATCTTCCGTATTGGGTTCTTTTTGGGGCCGAATATTGGCACTTCCGTAGCAACTTAGAATTAACTATGCTCATATTGCAGCCTGTGTTGTTCACAATACAAAACACAGCATGCAATAATCTTAATGCACCGACACCCCTTGGTGTATTTTCTCAGGAAATCAAGAGTGAAATGGCTTTATCGATACGAGACCAAACTTTGTGGCCCTTGTGTCAGAGCTCTAGGATGAGCACAGCTGCAGGATTGCCACTTGCTGTGATGGACAGAGAACAAAGCAGCTCAGACACAAGTGCTCTGCTGACATCAGTGAAACGCTGTCAAGCTTGAAATGCCAGGCCTTCTGTGATCTGACAATGGTACCTCAAAATAAGCAATGGGGGTCGGACAACGAAAAACCAAAGCTTGGCCTAAACTGTGAAACAGCCAACTAAATGTTGTTGTCTCTCCTTGTTCAACAACAGATTGCTAAATAACACCATTCAGTGTCTGAATACTCTGCTACCTTAAACCTGGAGCATAGTATATATAATGCAATGCAAAAAATGCAATGCAAACATGTCTTTATGAGCATGTACTTTATAACTTTCTAGTAATACAATAATGTTGCTTGATACCTAACAATAGTGTCAATGTGAAAGAATACTATAGCCATTTGAGTGATTTAGTGGAGGAAACGCTGAAGTCCTCTCTGGGAATCCATCAAAACACACTGATGACCATGAAGAATATTCCAGAAAGCCTGTTCTTATAATTGGTCAGTGCTTAATGCACTAATGGAAAAAGAGCAAATACACGTCCTATTACAGATAAAATTAAATAAAATAAAAGTGTGATGTCTTTGATGGTAAATGCAGTCAAAAGGGTATTTACAATTAATCATGACCGTCATTAATTACAAATCAATGCGGGAATGGACAAGACATTGTCATTTTAGTCTAAGTAGCAGACACTGTTTCTGTAGAAGTCTAAGAAAAAAACATAATTTATATAGCATTTTTCTGTCATTTCAAAGCATTTCACATATAGAAGGAAAGAGAACAAAAAAACATACTAATAGGTCTGTGCAAATGCTCCTGGAATGACTAAAATCAGGGCATAACGCTTTTGAGCAGTCCAGGTCAGCACATCAGGCCGTCCTTGCAGAAGCTGGAAAGCCACAGCATACTAAAGGTTACAATCATGGATATATATTATAAGGCATTACATAGATGAGGCTGTTCATGCATTATGCATGGAGAGTCATCCATATTCTATGGACTTGCTTAATGCATAACTGAAGGAATCTATAGTTTTTAAGCATGTCTCGTCACTGGTTTGTTGTCATTCACTTTAAAATAGCACAAAAAGTATTAACCACACTCAACTAAACACTAAACATATTTATATGATTGTAATTAATGAATGAATGAATTAATTTGTTTGTTTGTTTGTTTTCATATTAAACTCCACATTCCGCCTTGTGGTTTATACAGTACATAGTATGGCTAATATTTGGAAAATGATTGTAATGAAAAACCTTTTGTGCATGTTTGTTTAAGGTGTAATGATCTTCTAAGCACAGACCTGAGCCTCTAATAACCTCTTTCTTAACATCGTCAACATCTACATCTGTTGGCCACGATAGAAGCTATTTCAGCAGAAGTGTTACAACAACCTCACAGATCAGGTGAATCAATGCAGTGGTCCTGCAGAGGCCCTACACTCTCCTTGTGTTTGCCTTTGGTGTTACCCAATGCACTACAGTCAACAACACCAGTGCCTCAATGTCAGCTCTGTTAAGACACACCTGTGGGTAAAGACTGACTTCCTCACAGTTCAGCTCAAGGCTTTAACCCCCAGCTATATCACTCTTGTGTTTCCAGGCCTTTGTTCTCACAGTGTAGGGAGAGAAACAGCTCTCTTGTTTCCAGCGCCGAATGCTCTGAAATTCTTGGCAAGGGGCAGAGGTGGAGTCTTTGCACACTGCGTGTTTCTCTCAAAAGTAAAGAACTCTCTCTGTATGCTAGCTGAAGACTGGCATAATTGAGGATATCATGTTAGGCAGGTCTTCAACAGCGAACAAGTCATTACGGCAAGCCCCCCTCGTATTTACCTCTAATATCCACGCTTGTATTTCCATATTTTTCCATTTTTAAAATGTGTGCATGCAGTGAAAATGAATGGCGCCGAGGCTCAGAGGAGGTAAATCATACATAAGCAAACCATTAAACTATTGATTCAGTTCCTAACTCACCAGGGTAGAGTATGTTCCTCCCCAAGGATGTATCGAAATGCATAAAACACTTCAAGTAACACGCAGCACAAATAAATCTGGGCTGAAAAGATGAAAATGAAATGTCTGTGCATGCTGTAAATCCTGTAGAGCACACACAGATAAGGGCCTCTCTGTAAGCAATAGAAACGGATTAAGGTTATGTCGAGGAGGCCGGTGTGCCTCCTGACTCATCTGTAGTTTACATTTCTGACTCCTATTTCCATAACATTTAGACACAAATGTTACTGCTAGGGAACACAAGAGCAGCCATGGAAGCTATCGCTCAGTTTAAAAGATAAAAACAACAACAACAACAACAACAAAAAAACCTGGCACAGGAAAAACTGAAATGTTTGAGGATGTTCGACATATGACGTCAGATGTGAAATTGCAGATGTCAACGAGGGCTGGAAGGGATTTTAAGTTTTCAGATTCAATCGCAGGTGTTACTCTGCCAAGTAAACTTTCGGAAATGACTTGAGAATAGCTCTGGGGCTGTGGCAGTATGGTGTGTTAGGAAGTAAGACATGACTCTTCAATCCGAGCAATGAATATGTGGCCATCTTGCCTCTTAAATAGCTTAAATAGCTTATTTATTGAATTCTACTTAATTCATTAATGACTTATTTACAGATGACAAATGGCACAAACACACATTCAGTAAAAGCATATCTACACCTATACCTACACATATTGATTTGTCGTACAGCAGTCTTTAGTGGATGACCAGAAGCCTTTTTTTTTCTGGATAGCATAGAGGCTAAAAGTGTGTTCATGCTCTTCATCTCTATCTTCATCCTTTACTCTAAATGCATACATATAGATCAGAGTCAGCGAGGCACGTCATGACTCATGCCATGTCATGCAAACGGCTGTGTGGCATTTCGACAATTTTAGAGGGCATCCAGTCTTGTGTAGGATAGCTTTTCACTTGCTTGTGGATGAGTCACCGCCCTATATTAATCAAGCGTTGTTGGCACAAACAGAGCCCGACTCCTCTTGCACATGCATTTGGATAGATGTTTGGATTAGACAGATGGTGCATGGGTGAGTCAGGGATGCTGGATTTTATTTTTTTTTTAAAGCTTCTTTATGTGTGTAGCTATAAGCCAGTAGTGTGATAATAACATTAATCTTATGGAAATGTTAATGTTACACCTGCATCGAAAGGATATAGGATTATATATGGGGGGGCTCTGAGATTTGAAACTCCAATATAGCTTTGGTTATGTATGTTATTGTTTTATTTTCTGTCTAACCTATTCTGCTTTTATCTTTAGGTTCGATAGTATGTTTTCAGCTGTGAAGGTATGATATCCATTGTGGGATAAACACTGTAGACGGGAGGGGAAAAAAAAACATTCATCATTATTTTCAAACATATCAAAACTGCTGGCCAAGGGCCGTAGGTGCTCAGGGCAAAGCATTCCTGTGGAACGGGGTGTGGAGAATGATCAGCTACAGCTGGATATCACAGAGTTTTCCTCTCTTTTTCTGCCCTGGCTGAGGCTCAGCTAAAGCTGGGCTGGAATTCCATTTAGGCTTCTCCCCGCACACAATATCTTGGATACGTTCCCTCACTCCACCACTCCTCACACTATTGATCTGGCCCGATCGATTTTTTATGTTCACACAATGACTTCAACCCCCTTTGCCATTCTTTCTTCTTATGCAAGTTGAGAGAGTGGGCAAAATTGTGTTTCTGTGAGATTGATGGCCTGACCCTGAATCCACAGCAGAGACAACGACGATTTAATTTCGAGGGGAGATCATTTTTCTCATCTCTAGGTTTGTCAATCAGGTATTCTCAGAAGTTGCCGGAAGAACTGAAAAGTACAAAAGATGCATATTATGTCAATGCACAGGATCATGGAGGGCCATCTTCAACTCAAAAACACACAAGAAGTACTGTACCGGATAATGATCTAAACCCACGGGGTTAGCCACACGCTAGCTACATGCCATTCAGATCCTTAAAGAGATTTTTATCCCCCAAGACCGTCCAGCTATAAGTACTGGGATGCAACACAAAGCTACCCAAACAATATCTTGACCCCAAGATCACAGCCTGTCATGTATTTACACTTTGTTTACACATTATCTTACTTGGTTTCTTAGATGACTTTACTGAGGTATCAAAACAAACCTGAGAGAAATGTACATTTCTACCACTGAGTGTAACAAGTGATCAGCGTTGTGAAAGTCATTTGTCCTGTCAACTGAGCGACGGTGAGAAACTATTGAAAGCGGATTTTCCCTTTCAGGGACTGCACCGCCTGTCCTCTTAGGTCGGCTGAGCAAATGATAATAGAATGAAGAGAATGAAGGGGATAATGTGTGGCAGTGCAGTTCAAATGCACACTTTCAAATCCTTCCCTTCGTAGTAAATCCAGCAGCAAATTGAATGTTTACTTAATGGCCTTCTACACGCTTTGTTTCATTAGCTTGTGAAGTGAAATGGTTGTAATGTGATCTTCTCCATTCACTTTTTTTTTTCTTTTTTAAATAGAAGCTCAAAAAATATCACCCTGTTATTTAATTCTGCCAGAAAACCTCCCCGGAGAACATCTAATGAAATAGATAGCTAAGAATGGCTACATTTTATACATTTTTCAACATTTTTGGTTAGGAGAGAGCGTGACAAGACAGTTTTAGTCGTTAAGCTAATATCTGTCAGTGGCCTATCAGTGGAGGGGATAAATGCTCTCTCCCCAATCTGGGGCTGGCTAAGGGGAGACTGGGCCATTTAATAGCTTCTGCTCTGTGGTACATACAGTCTAGATTTGTTACCTGATATCGGCATCACACAAGAGGCATTTCAGCTATCTTTCTAATAAGAGGAAACCTGGAATCTACAGACCTAATGTATAACATCAATCACTTATCCCATGTTTTTTAT
This sequence comes from Tenualosa ilisha, assembly GCA_015244755.2. NCBI lineage: Eukaryota > Metazoa > Chordata > Actinopteri > Clupeiformes > Clupeidae > Tenualosa > Tenualosa ilisha. The sequence continues at coordinate 582,758 of PYXC01000946.1, forward strand.
CACTGGAATACCCACTAAGAAAGTCCAAGACATCTGTCTTAAAATTTACTTTCAACCCATCTTTGTTAGATACAATTGTTTTGATACTTAAACTGAAATAGATGTGTGTTTGTGGTCTAGTCGAACAACAACTGTGAACGTCCCACAACATTTCCAAAGTTAAGATAAAAGCAAAAAGTCTCTTGATCTTATTCATCTCCATCATGTGTGGATTCAAGCTCTTATAATCATCTGAGGTGAGTCAGACATTTTATGAATCAGCCTTTGTCTACACAAACCTTTACTAGTTCCTCTTTGTATGACTAAACCTGAAAGTACACAAAGTGAACAACAATCCTGCTTCAGATAAACAAGTTTTCTAATTCCTTTTTTAATTTTCATTTTTGCAATTGTGTTTATGCTGAATGTGTGACTACATGCCATGATCCTAAAGTACAGTAGACCCCTGTAATTTCATCAGTACGCGGATTTACATTCTCACTTGGAAACACCAACAAATGCACATCAATCTCAGGCCTACAGCAATCAAAACTGATGTGAACACAAATCTGATGAGTTTGAGGCCAGTGGATTGACTCTTGATGCACACAATGTGATTGTGGAAGTGGATGGAAACAGGTTTATTTACATATATTCATATTTATTGCATTTTTATCCATATTATACAAATAAGGTGAATGGACATTCTAAGTGTTAGCGAACTAGATACTCACTAAGGTGAGCATGATACAGTGTCCTTTAATCTGCAATATCACAAACAACCTAACCTGGTAATAAAACCAGACCCATGTTCTACACTTTCGTGTCATACAGAGGGTCTGGACAAGTGAGATTTGATGGCTTGCTTGAGGTGTTTAAGTTTAAAAAGATTGGATCAGCCCCTAACTGATAGCTTGCCTTGACTGATAGCATTCTAGCTCTGCATTCACAACACCTCCCTCTGTTCGCTGATTGGACAGGTTAAAATGTCTCCTGAGACAAAGAGCTCAATGAGATCAAATCCAGACCAGCACTGCAGGGTGATGATAATCAAGCGGAAGTGCTAGGAGGGCAGGGCCAGGCTACAAACAACCTGCCATTATTGCATAGTCATTGATGTGCAAAAGTGCATTTGAGAAACAGAAATTTGACCGTTAAGAGTGCATGGAGGGAGCTGATGTGGTAGGAGAACAATAACGTGTGTATCTGTGCTCTGCAACACCAAAGCCTAATGTCTGAGACAGCTCTGTGGGGGAGGGGAGCAAGGGAGGCTGCCTGTCACAGTTGGGATGCTGAGGAGATTTAAGATACTCCCCTGTAGGCTTCCACTTCACACCAACGCAGACTGTGTGTAGCCTGTCATCTATGAGTTTGATAAAGACTCCACATTTATGCACTCAGATGAGGCTGTGTGTGTGTGTGTGTGTGTGTGTGTGTGTGTGTGTGTGTGTGTGTGTGTGTGTGTGTATGTGTGCATTGGGGGTGGGGGCAATAAATACAGGGAACAGCTGTTTAAGGGGAATCTAAGCCTACCAACAGCGCTTTTAACCTTGCTTTGGGAAGGTTCACTCAGAGGCTGTGGACAAGAGGCCTGTAGCATAAACAAGAGAAAGTGATTCTAATACAGATGCCTGTCAAACCTAAAAAAGAGCAACATAATCCCTTACACCCCCCCCCCCCCCCCCCTCCACACATACACACACATACACCCCTCTCTCCACTTCTCTCTCTCTCTCTGCCTCTCTCTCTTTATCTCTCTCTCTCTCCCCTCCACACACGAGTGTAGTGAAACACACAGGAAGATTTAAAGGCAGAGGAAAGTGCAGCTGTGCAGGCTTGAGATCCTTGCCTGCAGTTGTATTTAGAGATCTGAGAGGCTATTTGAGGCCTCAGACCCTTTATGTCCAGTAAGGTCAGGCCTTGTGCACCAGACTGCTTTGTCCTCTCTGTTTCTGCTACTATAAAAGAAAGGAAAGAAAAGGAAATGAAGGGAAAGGAAAGTGTGTGTGTGTGTGGGGGGGGGGGTCATAGTTGGTGATTCTGTTTCTCTCTCTCGCTGTCTGTCTGCCTCCTCCTCCTCAGTATTTTGTACAAATAAAAAACATCAAACACACAATGCCTTTGCAAATGTCAGACTCATCAATTTAACAAATATACTGAATATTGTATATTTTTAATATTGAATATTTTCAAGATAAAAATATGGGAAAGGTACAACACAGAAAAAATAGAAATAAAAAGCATTTAAAGTGTATAACCTGTCATTAAAAAATGCAATGCATTTATTAAGTAACACAATGTACAATGTAATTTTAATGTTAAAATAATAGCTTCAAACTCACTCTGATGTCACACTGACTCTTGACATAGAGAATGGAGTGTCTAGCATTGTGACTTTTGACACTGTTCTTATGCACTGAAGTGTGTGTGGCTGTCGACTGAAAGTTTGGGAAGTTTGAAGATTTGGTAAATGAATGAGGTTTTGTACAGCTGGTGTGAAGTAACAAACCTACTGGTAAAACCCATGTCTTTAGTGAGCTAAATTTAGTTTTAAAGCAGTAGTCTTGAATATAACAAACTGCCTGCATATGCTACCTGAATGAGAAATGAAACTGAATGTGAATTTATGGCCCATTCAGTCTATATAGATGGATAGATAGATAGATAGATAGATAGATAGATAGATAGATAGATAGATAGATAGATAGATAGATAGATAGATAGATAGATAGATAGATAGATAGATAGATAGACGGACAAAGCAGACAGATAGATAGATAGATAGAGACAGAGACAGACAGACAGAAGATAGATAGATAGACAGACAGACAGACAGACAAACAGATCAGATAGATAGACAGATAGATAGATAGATAGATAGATTCATACATACATACATACATACTTTATTTATCCAGACAGAGAGACAGATAGATAGATAGATAGATAGATAGATAGATAGATAGATAGATAGATAGATAGATAGACAGATAGATAGATAGATAGATAGATAGATAGATAGATAGATAGATACTTTATTTGTCCAGAAAGACAGACAGATAAAGTAAGATTAAGGTAAAGAAACACTAAAGACAGCTGTCAGATGATGTCATAGAGGAGGTATGGAATGGTGGAGTTAATGTATCCAATAGTGTTAAAGTACAAGGGAAGTCATGTGCAACACACTGTGTCTGATACAGACGGGTACAGTACTAATTCAGTACAACACAATAGGACAATACAAGAATGTAACATAACAGATATGAAATGTGAAAACACATGGTTTGAGGGACTGGGGCAGTGTACAGTTGTGCAATGGCATGAGTACATTACATAAGACTTTGTTACACAGCTTATTACATTGCACTGCAGAGTGTAATATGTGGTAACTATATACCTATAACAAAATGAAATATTCAGTACATATATTTTTTTTGCAAATTATGAAATCATCCACTATCCCACCATCATGATTCTGGTATTGTTATATTTAACACCACCACCCCCACCCCAACACACACACACACCATTCTAAAAGCAAATACAAAATAGAATAGATGTTTCTTATGACGACTATATTGATTACCATATGTATCCTGTGTTTTACACACAACAAAGTCCTGTATCCAAAGGTACCTGTAAAATGCTGCATAACTAAGATCCAGATGGCCATTGTTACACTTTTTTTTCAATCTACGATTGTCTCCCATCCGGTCACAGCACCAACCTGTATGACACTGTACCGCTCAACCTTGCATCCACCCAGACTCAAATCTACCACTTGCAGCACCATGTGTTTAGACTTGCGAGTGAGCCAAACCCCCAGGGGGCAGCTTCACTTGATTGTACTCTTATGTCTGTGAAGGCACTGGGAGAGAGCTTTACTGACAGGACACAATGCACAGCTACAAACCAGCTGGACACTGTTACATTCAAAGTAAAGAGAGTAAAACCACCCTGAAAATAGGTCCCAATTTTTTTACAAGAAAAACATTAGGTAATGGAATCAAAATCTCAAAATCAAATATCAAAATATCAAAATCATTGGAAATGCAGCAACACCCCCCCCCCCCCCCCCACCACCACCACCAGTACCCAACCCCCAACCACCAAGCACCACCACTACCTTTCACCTTAGTCTTAGTTTTGATCAAAATAGTTTTGCTTAGCTGGTAGTACGTATAGTCTAGTCACTAGTGCTTGTCTTGCTCTAGTCTTGTTTTTGCAAAAGGCATTTGCAAATTGTGGGGTAATTTTGAAACATATTCAGTTGATTTAGGACATTATGGCAACTCCTCTAGCGCTGTACTGAGCATTTCTCCCTCTCTTTCTCTCTCGCTCTCTTTCTCTCTCTCTCTCTGTCTCTCTCTCTCATTCAGCCTCCCATTCCAGCTTGCCTCTCTTATGCCTCCTGTCTTTGTGATTGCAGCCAGCTCCTGGGGCTGTGTTTGTTTCAGTAGTGCTGATGACCAGCTCTGCAGTGCCTGCGTGCATCAGGGTCACCATGCTCCTCTGCACAACTCTCATCGGTGGGTGGAAGAAAGGATGGATGGATGGATGGATGCTGGAAGCCTTGCTCCGGAGGCCTTGAGCAAAGGAAAAAGGCTTGGCACGCGGGTTGGCATGGGATTGGCATCATGCTGATTGAGGGCTGAGCAGAGAGCCTCCAGCAAGGTGCCAGATCCAGCTTACTGCAGCGCAAGCACACTGTATGAGAAACGTCTCCCAGGAAAGCGGCATTTTTCTGTAATACAAATGAAATTAAATAAAGTGCCCCCTCTCCCCTCGACAACCTGCTGTTGGAAATGAATGCAGCAACACGGTTGCACACTAGCGCTTGTTTAAGCTGCCCAACTTCAAACTCATGTTCATTCATATTTGTTGAAATGAGCAGTAATCCTGACTTAAATTACAGGTTGGCATGAGGTGGGACAGACCTGGAAAGAGGCACACAGCAGTTGTCACAAAAACCCACAAGCTAAAGGTGAACACCCCAAAAGTCCCTTTTGTGGGAAATGTACTTCAACATGGACTGAGTAGCACACATGGAAGCAGGCACAGAGATGCCACCACAGCCCAAAATCCCATTCCAGAGCTTTCTTTGAAATGTATATTCAAATCTGGTTGCCCCACTGAGTAGGAAATTTCAGAGTGTGCTCTCAATGCCAATTACAGAGCCACACATTTAGAGCAGAGACCGTGAGAGGATCACATTTCTCATGTGCTTATTTATCTGTCGTGATAAGAGCCAGGATGGAGGAGTCCTCATTCATTTACTGAAGCACTACGAGGCCCCCTAGTGTCCGGCGCAGCTGATGTGTAGTAACACAACAGCCTCCATTTGAGCTGCTCCTGAAAGCTCACTTGCTAAGTCTGAGTTAGAGAAAAAAAAAACATTTTGTTTTTCAATATAGACCTCGGCATGAGAGTGTAACTCTGGACTGCCGCAGCCGCAAAAATGCACATCAGTTCTCTCTCTCTCTCTCTCTCTCTCTCTCTCTCTCTCTCTGTTCCTCTTCCCCCTCTCTCTTTTGAATTTCTTACAGGGTTCTGGCACAACATGTTGCACACTCCTGATCAGTGTAGTGGAAGCTTGCTTTTGAGGGCTGCTGTTTAACAACTGAATGGAGATTCTCTGAAAGGATCCAAGCTCCTTTCAGGGCTGGAAGTGTGGCATTTCGCAGGGCAAATCTGTTGCAAATAGCTTAGCAAGTTGCTAATGCTTTTAATTCCAACCTATGTTTCATGATTGAACAACGTATTTTAGGACTGGCATGACACTAACCTTTATTCAAGGCAAAATAATCCTCTTTTTCAAAATAGTTGATTTCCAGACTTTCATGTTCTACAGGCGGCTGTTTACAGGGCCAGGGTCAGTATGTACATCCTCTTAAGGGCTATGCCAAACCTTTTACTTGTATTTGTTTTTTTTTTATTAGTTTGAAAACAAAACAAATGGATAGTCTCTTGAGGTAGTGATAGTCTCTGAGCACCACATCAAGTGGGCTGTCTGAATGGCTGAAACCTTCACAAACACATTGCAAAACAAGCCTCTTTTTTTTTGTATGATGCATCATTGTGAACCAACGGGCAGCCCACTATATTGATAGTCAACTGCTGAAATGAAATCAGTTGATTTGGCATTGTTATGGCCAAAGTATCCCGCAGGGGTAAAAAAAATGATGAATATCCAGCCCCTACTCCCACACCATGGTCACAAAGCTGTAGCATGCTCTAGCTTCAGAGCTGTGTGTGTATGAATCATCATTGTGGGAATACACAGAGCAGCTGGGGGAAGAGAAAAAAAGCACACATGGAAAAATGTAAAGGGGAAAAAGTGCAAGTCAGGTGAGAAAAGGACTGTTGCGAGCGCTGCGGCGCTGCCCGCAGGAGCAGCCGCGCAGAATTACAATGCAGACGCCATCATAAATTACAATCTGGCTGCCCGGGCACCCAGGCTGCCACATTAACTGAATAACACCAGAGTGTCCAGCTGCATCCTCGCCTCTGATCGCAAGTGGCGCCGATGTGACAGCAACTGAAATAGTGAGAAGGCATCAAGTATTCACAGCTCCCAGAACCCCCTTGAGGTCTGAGGCTCGGCGCAAAAGCCAGTGCCATGAAATGCAGCAGCACAGGTGTGTCTAGGACCGCCACTAGATACCACAAGCTCTTCAGTGCCATGGACATGTTGCAAATATGGTACCTGTGCAAACTTTGTAGATAGCTGGCTTTAAAGGGCAATTTTGGGGATGGCAGTGATACTGTGTGTGCTTGGGGGTTTGGGAGTGGGTTGTGGGGATGGGAGGGAAAAAAAAACTGTTTTATGTTGGCTGAATTGAATAGCTTCATTTAACGCTCTCTGCTCCCTCCTCCAGTCAGACTAATCCTTTCACGCCCACACTGCAGGCGAAAGGAAGAGGGAAGGAAGAGCGAGTGAGACAGATAGAGAGGGAGAGAGGAGACAAGCTACAGACTGAGAGAGAGAGGGAGAGGGAGACAGCTGGAGACTGTGAGAGCCAGGTAGAGTGAGACAGTTCGAGATTGAGAGAGAGAGAGAGTGGGAGAGAGCAAGAGAGAGAGAGAGAGAGAGAAACAGAGAGAAAGAGAAGAGAAAGAGAGAACCCACAGATTAACACATGGTGGGAGCGGCTCTCTCTGCATAAACACTAGGCCTCAAATCAAATCAGCTCCTCAGGAAACAGGTGCTGTGGAGAGGTCCCCTGCGCTGGCTCGCTCTTATTGGAGCGGCTGCCTCAGTCACTCCTGCTGCTTCTAGCATGTCTCACTCCATCTTGGTTTTCTCATTCAGTCAGTATGGCAGACGGGGGTGTCCTTGGGGGGGAAGGACAGCCACCTTTATCAAAGGCCAGTCTGCTGCTGCTCTGCTGTTGCCCAGTCCCACAGGACACATTAAAGAGAGTGCAGAAAGCCCCGGCACCACAGCAAGCCACAGCCAGAGCCAGAGACCAGCTCTGTGTCTCAATTCCAACCCAATTTTGGGAACTCGCTATCACCAGAAACACCCCTGCAAACAGTCGAGATGAAGGAGAAGAGGCATGTTATGATGGAGTCTTTGATAAATTACCTATAGTGTATTCCTGGTGGCGTGCTAGTGCACCCAGTGTATCAGTACTTATGGAACAACCATGCTACTAGTCTCATTTACAAGTTAATACCCACAGGCTTCCATAAGTTATTGTAATGTACATTATTGTGATTTGAACCATGGCAGAGTTTATATATTCATGTGTTACATAAACAACACGCAGGCTGAGAAATGGTCTTGGGCACAAACAAGCAAACATGCACGATGACTCGTGACAGTGCTTCCAGTGAGTATCTATGTGCTGCTGAAGAGGGAGAGGGGTGGGGGGGGGAGGGAGAGGGAGAATGAGGGAGGAATAAAGAGAAAAGGAGGGAGGAAAGGAAAGACTGAGAGAGAAGGAGGAAGTAAGAGAGAGAGTGAGAGAAGGAGGCAGAGAGAAGGAGGGAGGAAGGCAAAGTGAGAGAGAGAGGGAGAAGGAGGAGGGAGGAAGAAAGAGAGCAAGAGAAAGAGGGAGGAAGAGAGAGAGAAGGAGGGAGGGAGAGAGAGAGAGCAGGAGGGTGGGAGAGAGAGAGGTGGAGGAGGGAGGAAAGGAAGGAGAGTTGTTTCCGCCTGAGGGGCAACCATGGAGGAGTCCAATAATGATGCACTAAAGAGCCAGGGCCCCAGAGCCAGGAGCCACACACACACACACACACACACACACACACACACACACAAAGCCATCTAATTAGCTCCTTTAGGTTTCATGTTGCCAATATGGGGCCTTGTCAGTCCCTTGGTAAGGAAATCCAAACAATTGTGACAGGTTAAGCACAGACACTAATTGTGCTCTGTTTTGGTGGTGAAGTTTGCCTCCAGAATCAGACACCTTTGTTGACCATATAAAACTAAGTTTGCAAAGAAAAAAGAAAAACTGTTTGTCATAATAGCTTATCATACACAGTACACCACACATAAAATGCTAATACATAGACTGTCATATGAAGGTGGAACATAGCTATGGTTTCTGTCAGGCTTCAAATGTCAGATCTGGCATGAAATATGATTTCCCTTTCCTTTGGCTTGTCCCATTTCAATTTGAAACTCTAATTCTCGAGTTCTTTACCCTTAGGCCTCAGCATGCCAGACATATTCATTGCGCTACATTTGCGCTAGTCAAGGCTCAGTGACCTCTATTCAGGAAAGCCTTTCGTGGTCAGACTCACTGAAGGAGTCTTGACTATAGCACAGGATCACAATGACACATTGTTATAGATTAAAAATATTCATAATATCAAGTAAGCAAGTAACTTTTGATAATAAAGCCTGGTGTACCAGACTGTACCTGGTATACATTATGGTGCGGAGGTACTACAGTGCCGTGAGAAATAAAGTATCAATCAAAAGCAGGATTGTTGACTAAGTGCTCCATTTTCCATTTCAAAATCAACTGTAAATGTTGGTCTGTAGTTTGAAACGTAAATCTGTTGTGTTTGGTGCTGGTGCTGAATTGCTAAGAGCCTGAGCTTCCAGTCCCATGACACAGACAGGAAAAGGAGAGGTCAAACGCAGGAGCAGGAACAGGCATTCTCACTGGACAGCCCATAGCACGTGACCCTACATTAGCAAGCTCATCCGTTTTCTATTTGTGGTCCCTCGTGCTCTGTGTGGGCGAGGGATGGGATCCAACGTCCGGCACATTCCACTTGTGTGGATGCCGGTAGCGCAGCGGGGCTCTTCTGGCAGTGTTGCGCCGCGCCCCGTCCCGCCGTGTGTGCTCGCTGCCAGCTAGCTCCGCTCACGAGTCTGCTTTTGTTTTTAGTTTCTCTTCACCACACTCCCTCCTCTCGGCCTCCAACCCCCCCACCCCCGCTGCCTCACCCACTCACAGTGGCCATTTCAGAAGCTATGAATAATGAGGATGTGATTTCTCTGAGAAGTCCGGGCCAATAGTACACCTGGCTCACCCACCGAGCTGGCAGGTGAGCCTGAGCCATTTCTGTTGTCCTGCAGGACCCCATGCATGGCAGAGAGTCACCAACTGTCCTGGCTCTGACAGAGACGCAATCTCACCGATGATGTAGCAGACATAGCCGTTTGCCGATATTGGAGGGGAACGCTCGGCTTATTATTCTGTCGTTTTATTGCTGACCAGGCTCGCCTCTTCTTTAATAAGATCCATACATCTTGTGGCTGGACGGCCGGCCGCCGCACCGTTTTGTGTCTCCGTACTGGTACTGGTCAGGAGTGCTGACAGCCACTTTTCTCTGACGTGTTTACAGCGCACAACTGTTACAGCTCCATAGCTAACATAAAAAGGGTTGACTTCGGAAATAAGCCAAGTCTGACTTCGGAAATAAGCCAAGCGTTTTAAAAATGACTGCTTTATGAGTGTCCTATTTTGGGTGCAAGATTTCTGAATGTTCTGGTTGAAACTGAACATTTCTCTTCTTGATAGGCAAACAGCAATTCACACAAATGTAAACCTATAGCATCTTGTTTACTTGCTAAAGCTAGGCAGCTTACTGAAACATGTGTGTGTGTGTGTGTGTGTGTGTGTGTCATATTTTAGCTGACTGGTGCCTTATATCATCATTCAGGTATCACAGAGGAGCATCCTTCTTTGTTTTGACCAGGTGATGATTCAAACTGCTGCCTTTCTGTGTGTGAAAGAGGCAAAAGGTCAAGTTGTCCGTCAAAGACTGACAGAATTGCAATGGTTTCAGAGCGTGGTTTATGAGCGGAAGCATGAAGCAAATCCTGTTTGATTTCTATTTTCTTTTTCTCTGTGAGCCATTGATTCTTAAGTCATTTGCTGTGTCAGAGTTGTATTTCATCTTGGCTACTGCCACCATGTGATGCAAACGCGTTGCATCCTCAAATCAAAAACACTTCTAAAGCCAAAAAAAAAAAAGCCCTTCGGCTTCCAAAACAAGTCAAGAAGATACACGGTTGTAATAGAAACAGCTGTGATGGGAGGCAATGTTGATGCATGGAGAGGTTCTCTCTGTCTCCAAAGCTCCCCCCGCTCCCTGGGACAGGGTTAAAGATTATTTATGGGGGGCTGATTAAAGCGTCACTCTCCCTTTGCTCTGCTCCTGGTGTCAATCTAAATTATATGCTTGCACACACACAGCTTCATTTCCTTTCCTCCGCCCTGGCAACGCTGAGCTGAAAGTCTAGAACTATCGGATGTGTGTGAGACAGAACACAACATGGTCTTGTGCACTGGTGTAAATCGTCAAACCAAAACAACAACATGAGAATCATAATTCCCACTGTCGTTTACGAACAGTTCCTTTCTATCTTTATTTTTTGGTATTTGAACTCAACTAAGGCTCCAAGATAACATTATCTGCAAATCAGGAAGAGACTGTATCAAATATTGCACAGGCAGCAGTTTATCAGCAGGTTGGCTCGTGTATTACACATTAAACTGTAAAAGCACTGCATGGTAAACATGATTGGTTATGGCCAGAGTTTTATAACGCACAGCTTTTCATTTTGGTGAAGTTTTATAGGCCGTCATTGTGAAATGCGTGATAAGTTTCCTGCAGCCGTCTCACTGACTGACGGAGGGCCTGAAACTGCATGATGGCGTGCCAGAGACTGTGATCAACAGGGCTTGCATTTCTCTGTGTTTGGTGTTGTAATAAGGTAATAACCAAGAGTGTCTGAACTAATGTGCTTTTTAAAGCAAATTTAAATTACATAAATCTGATTAATCTGGTAAAAGCAGGAGGAAGATCTTCAGTAAAATTGTTGACAAACAGTGCTTGGCAAGTTAGTTCCAAAATGTAACGCATGATACATGAATTCTTACTGTATTTTTAAAGTAATATTGTTACATTACAATATTACTGTGAATTTGAATGTGTTAGACAACTCATGCATTACTTTGCGTTACTGTCACCTAAAGACATATAGCACAAGAGATACGGTAAGCTTGATGATGAAACAGCAATTACATTTTGTACTGTTTGTAGGTAGAAGAACCAGAAAATTTGTACAACATAGACCAAATAATGAACAGGCAGCTAATGTTAACTGAACTGAGTAGAAAAATGAAACTGAAAGTAAGTCACTGTTCCCCGTTTAGTTATTGCTAGTTGGCAGTTCACTATTCGTTCTACTTAGTCTAGTATTACTGAAAATGTATCAGTAATGCCTTCCATTACTTTGTTTCAGCAAAAAGTAACGCATTACTGTAATCACATGACTTTTGTAATGCATTGTGTTCAATACACAGGGCTGTGCGGGTGTAGTGGTTAAGGAACTTGGCTAGATTGCTAGTAGCCTGGAAATTGTGGGTTTGAATCCTGGCTGCCACTGTTGTGCCCTTGAGCAAACTTAGTCCTACATTGCTCTGGTCCTGATGTAGCTGATAGTCCTACATTGCTCTTGGGGAGACTGGTCCTGATGTAGCTGATAGTCCTACATTGCTCTTGGGGAGACTGGTCCTGATGTAGCTGATAGTCCTACATTGCTCCTGGGGAGACTGGTCCTGATGCAGCAGATAGTTGACATATGTGAGTGACTTTGGATGCAAGTGTCTGCTGAATATAAATATATGTATCACTGTTTACAAAGTACTGCTATGCATCAAAAAATATTTGATTGTATAATACATTATTGGTGAGGAAAAAGTGAGGCACAATAAGGATAGAAGGTAAGGAAGCTGTCTGTCCTATTTGTCAATGTATACGTTCAAACCAACGCAAGGCATGTGGTTCTGAAATCTTGCTTTATTGTTTTCTTAACTGTCATGCCTCAACCTTGATGAATGACCTTGCGTGCACATACAGGAATTAGGGTGAATGTGGAAAGCAGACACATCTAGATAGATATGTACACACACACATACGTACACACACACACACACACACACACACACACACACACAGACATACATGCAGGGCCCACCAGGAGACGTTCCCTTTGCTCTGCCAGTAACGAGAGTGTATGTGGTAGCAGAATCCATCTAGACAGATGGGTAGATGAAGTTTGTCACTTTGTGTTCCCTCATTCCTCTTTGTGTCGGGACATCTATCCATGTGAGGTCTGATGCAGCTTCAAAGTGCGTGTCAGCAAGTGGGGCTTGTTTTGATCCCTCCCTGCTTGGCTTTGGAATAATGGGGAGTTTGTGTGGGTATTGATAGGATTCTCCAGTGTCGTCACCCACCCACAGCCCAAGAGCTATTCATTTCAGCAGCCTATCCCAGCACCTCTCCAAGGGCTACAGAGGGAGGCTATTACGTCGTCCTCAGTTCTCTTTTATTCCTGCCCGCATATGAATGCATTTCTTCCATCTCTCTGGCTGCAAAACTCAGCTCTCCCCTTTACAAGACTTGAGTTGGGGTGGGAGAGTGACAAAAGAAGAAGGGAAATAGAGAGAGAGAGAGAGAGAGAGAGAAAGGGAAAAGGAGAAGTTTTAATATGTGACTGCTTGTGAACCTGCCGTCTCCATGATGGAGCTCCTCTGTGACATTTGGCAGGGGTATGTCCCTCCACATCAGAGGTGAAGCAGGCAGGCAGATGCGAGTCGTTGCATTTCTGATGGGGTTATTTCTACTGAAACGCTCTTGTCATTGTTGTGCCTTTCTTCTGTCTCTTCTGTCTGTTTGTGCTGCATCCTCTGCTTCTCCCCAAGCATTTTAATGATGAAACTCAGCCTGTCTTCTTAGGTCATGCGTCTGTTTGGACCTGAGCTATGAAACCTGACGGGAATTTTGTTTACATCCTTACTTTTCTACCGACACAAATATATTGTTATTTCAGACTGAAAGACTAAATATGAAAGTCCTCTGTCTTACTTCTTGGCTGGGAACTGCACACTAAATGTCTATACTACATCAGTGCTATTGCATTAATATCACATTAGACTACAAGACGACAACACAGCATCTCAATCATTAAACATGTGTATTAAATTACCACCAAATTCATTCAACTGACTAACATGCCCAAGTAAACATTTATTACAAATGGTCAATTGTGTATTGTTTACCTGTCTGAAATAATTTGTATTATCAATTATTTATATGCCTTACACAATTAAGAAGAAAATGCGTTGCAAGTAAAGTTCTCCGTTCTTTCTGCTTTGCTGCCTTAATGAGTCTTCAGAGATGATAGTGTCATGCCCCCAAATGATAACACTTTCATTAAGCCAGAATAAATCAATTTCTAAATGTAGAATTAAAATTACCCAAGTATGAACAATTCGAAGCAACTGCATATTAACAGGCCGTAATTAAAGTGGAATGGATCACCAGTTAGTCCGGGCTCATTATGGTGCGAGACACCCGCACGCGCTCAGTGATTGTCTTAGAATAATGACATTAGCTGACTCTCCTTTGTAAACATCTGCAATGTGTTCAGGCATGTAAGGATGGTATGAATAGTAATGCTTATGTGTTGTGAATGTATGACTGTGTGGTCTCAAATAGACCAGTTTGTCCTGTTCCATGCTGCAAAACAAATCTGGAAGTATGGGCCCACCCTCGTAATTCTCCTGACACATTTAGGTCATACACCTATAACTCCTGCCATGGGAACATTCTGTGTATGAGCGTGCAGTGTGTGTGTGTGTGTGTGTTGTGTGTGTGTGTGTGTGTTTAGTCCTTTAGTCCAGTCTGTTCAGAGACTTGTGCCGCTTTGCTGAGAGAGGTGCCCCATATCTCAGCGGCCCCCCGGGCGGCAGTGGTGTGCCCAGCCATGCTGTAAGGACGAACAGAGCCATAAAAAGCAAGGGCATTTAGCCCCCCCCCTTTCCCAACCCCCGTTCTCTTCAACTTCCAACGAGGAAGGAAATGGTGCATTAAACACTGCAGGGATAGTCATTCCATAAAGTCGCTGAGAGAGAAGAGGAGAATGCCAAACAGCCAAAGCTGAAAGCTCAAGCAGTCTGCCGAAGCTGTCGACGATTTGTTGATTATAGTGCATTTATAACATTCTGCATGGTAATGACACATGACAGACACTGTGCTATGCCAATGATCATAAGTAAAGGATCATGTATTGTCCGCTGGTCATCATAGGAAAATAGTTCTCGAAAATAGTTCCCGAGGAGGAATAAGACCCCCGTGCTGAAAGCGGTAGTGAACGGAACCTCCCTCAGCACTCTGGAGAGCCGTATAATAAACACATGTAATCATATAGCCAAAAACATGTTCCTTTGATCTTCTTCTTTGTTAGTTTTAATGAATTGGGTGCCATTGCAATACAAGCGGAAAAACTGAAGGACTTGAAAGATCAATGTAAAATACTGTTCTTTATTCTAATTGAATTTACTGAATCTCTCTTTTGTGTTTACGGAAAGACCCAGTCAATTCAAATCATTATGAAACTTTATCAGAAACAAGTTGATCTTTGTTATGTTAATGAAATATCAGAGCGATTTTAAGATCTTTATTATAAACAGCTAAACGCATGTAGTTGAGCTGCTCTCCTTTGAGGAAACCCGCAGAAGTAGGAGTCAAACCATGAATTGAAATGCTGAGCTTAATCTCCTTGCCTGAGAAAATTCATTTAATCATTTAAATTTGAAATTGCTTGTTCCTGTGGATTGCATTCACTACTGCCTTGCTTGTTTCTGATTGCTCTCGGAAAACTCTGACCCCATTTACATCCAAGACAGTCTGAGAAGAAGAAAAACAATTAAGTGACAATCACACACACAAAATAATTTGACTGTCTTTTTGAAGAGTGCCTTTGCTGATACTCTGTTTGACATGCACAATAACAGCTCCACATACAAGTCAAGCAATTACACCGCACTGGGAAAGCAACAAGAGAGGACGGTACCAACTAGGGTAGTGTTATTGCAGTTCACGTTCTTTTGGACACTGGATGCACTGACAAATGAGCTCTCAGGTACGTGAAGGACATGGTTGTTTGTTTTCTTTGACACACCATCCAAAACATCCAAAAGGAACATATTTAATGGGAGTTTTCAAACATTTACAAATTGATGGAAGGAATTTCACTTTGGGACACCAGAGTAGCAAAGATGATGGAGGTAATAGAATCAGCAAGCGCTGATATTAGCTTAGCTTGTTTCCTTTCTCAGGGTCACTGCTTCTCTTTTAACCCTGTGAGGCCTATTCATCATTCAAGGAGATGCTGATTTAGGTCAAGCAACCAGCATTTATTTAAAAACTTCAATATTGTTGGATTGTTAATGTTTTGCAGTCAAAAATCAGATGGAAATTCAGGATCTTTTATTTTGTTCCACAAGCCAACACAGAGTTACAGAGAAGTTGCTAATCCCTCAACAGAATCCTTAATGAGCCTTCCATGAGATGGAATGCACTGTGCATTATTTACAGAGTAGACCTGGACCAAGTTTTTAGATGCTGGATACGGTCTCTGGAAAAATGTATCATGGAGGAAAAAATGTAATCTGTGCAACTCTGATCTGAAGCTGATAATATGATACTGTGTAAGGGCATCCAAAATGTTACCAGCAATGGAGAACAGAGTCTGGGAGGTGCAGGGGTCAAAATGTTATTAAGTGTCAGAACTTTAAGGTACTGCAGTGGTGAATATCAATCTGAAATGCAATTTAGCCTCACTGAATTAAATTATTCAGTGTCGTAGAGAGCATGTTGTTGGATAGAACGGAACAATGCGTAAGGTGTTGTGTGAATGGTTAATGAATTAACTGTTTAAAATTCCAACAATCAGTTCACTTAAATCTCATCAAGTCAAAATGAATGTTATTATGATGAGTCGTGTGTGTACAGCTCATTTTCAATAGCAACAAACAACCTAAATAGGTTGATGGCCAATTAAGCCATGCACATCTGAGTGATCAGATAGACCTGGGAAACCTGCGGGCGCCTAGTGAGAGAAATGATGAGGGACAGACAAGAGTGATGGAACAGAAGCCTTGCAATAGAGAGGCTTACCAAGCTTAAAGAAAGACGACAGGAAGCAGCTAACGGGTAGAAACACTCTACAGTGCTTTACGTTTATACCCATTGCCATAAATTACCAGAAGCCAATAGGCCTACCTCCAGGTCATGTATCTCCCTAAATAGCCTAACTTAAAGGTACACTATGTAAGAATTTTACGTTAACTAGCCAGCTGCTCATACCATTAATTTATCCGCCCCTACCGTTTCTTGCTGATAAACCATGTTTGCAAGATCAGCCTCAGCACCACAGAAAAACAAAACAAAACTGAAAGCAACTTATGCGTGAGCCTTATTAAATTATATTCATTATCTTGTCAGTCAACATAACTCTTTTAAAATTAGTACTGCTGTTTCCTATCCTCTGGCTTGTAAAAAAATCCACCAAAAACTGGTGAATGTAGACTGAGCTTCATATTTTAAAAATTCTCATACATGCATAAGTACAACAAGCCATTGAATGGTCATTCATCAGATTAAAAGATAAAGACATAAAGTTATTCTTTAGTCTAACTGTACAACTAGGTACTTCAGAATGCAATGACACCATGCTCAATAATGTCCCACATTGAGGATAGATTCCAGAACAAACATGAAAATACTACACACTTGCACATAACTCAGAAATCACAACCTGTCTGGGCCATGTTGACATATAGAACTCTCTAAGCTACTTTTCTGTTAGCCGTGAAACCCAATGAAATGAGTTAGTAGCAACAGTTGCTGGGTTGCAGGGAATGAAGTTCCATAAAGTGGAGTGGTAATTATTGTGCGGCCAGAGTGCCATTATTGTGAGATTATGTCACCCTTTAGAAGGTCTCACAGTCTATCACACTTCTGTGAAAGCAGAGTGACTATGATTTAATTATATAGCGGTTGCCATCAGACAGGGTTTTATTTTTATCTCGGCATGGTTTTTGTCTTGTTTTTCACTTTTTGTCAGATGCAGAGTTGAAAATTATTGTTTCTTGTTTTTTGTCAGCAGATCCATTGCCTGTCCATTTTAATGATGATGTCCTTGAGCCATTATGCTGTTCAGATGAGATCATCGTCCATGTGAGATAAGGTTCATTTGTGTGATATAACTTACTATAAAGCTTCTTTATGTTGGGACGGCTCAAGCGGAGTGAATGGCTGTACCTGCAGTGCAATGGCCAGATGCAGCCTCCTGTATGCAACAGATTTTATTTTATTATTTTGTCAGAAGGCACAGAAGGGGAAAAAACATAAAACATAAGCAAATAAATAAGACGATAAATATTTCTAATTGCCTGCAGCTGTGGTAATAAACAATGGACCAACGTGGCCACACTGTTCGTTGTTTTGCCTCAAGGCCTCAAAGTCATCAATCACCTGCCAACAGACAGTGTTATTAAAATTATGCACAAACACACACCGACGATTGATGAAGCCACGCTTAGGCAGCCCCTGCCAGATGAAGGGCATATTTTGGTGAAATCTTCCCGTGCTCCAGGGCATTGTTCAGGGCAACCAGTAGCACTTTCAGAGATGCTGCCAGCAAATTCCTTTTCTGTGGGAGACTCCGCAGAAGATGCAAGACTTTGACAACCCACTGGTCACACAATGTGCCCCACACTAGCTAAGCCCTGGGAATGGCAAACCTAATGATGCACAAAATGTCAAAAGCATTTTGCCTCGACATACTCATCCGCGCGTGAGCCTTTGTAATGTGCTCTATTAGATATCGATGTGAATTTTTAATCCAGCGTTGGTTTGGGGAGTGCAGCCGGACGGATTGTCCTGTCGGCCCTCGGACAAGAGAGGTACATGGGAGGAAACGTGTTTGTTGTGCAGACAGAGATAGCGTCAGGGTCTATTGATTTAGCGGGCAGCCCTTGGCATAACAACAGCCATCCCAAAGGCAAAGCCATCTCTGGTCCAGTGCACTCCAATCATATTTGTGGTTGATCATATCCCGAAGAGCTTGTCACCACAGTGCTTTGTGGCACTTAAACACAATATATTTTCCTGGCCCCATAAAATGGAAGTTGACCTTCTCCTACTTAGATAAGCATTATTAGCTGCAGGCATCACTGCCCTCCAACTGGAGGCCCATGTCCCTGGGGAGTTACAGGCTCTAGTAATGGCCTCCAGCAACACTGAACCTCTCACATCTGCTGTGGATGACGAGGAACAAACTTGACCCAGTGCGCAAAGTGGAGTTTACAGTAAGTGGGTTTAAGAGTTTAAAGGGCAAGTTTGTTTTTTATACACTTAAAGCCTTTTTTTCTGATCGTTTATGATTAAATACAGTGGTTAAGATGTATTTTTGATGGATGCCTCTTTTCTGAAACATTTTCAGTTGTTGCTGTAGCACCCACACACACACACACACACACACACCTGCTGCACAGGCGCTGAGCTGAATGCATTAAACACATTCAACTTTAGTTTACAAAGCCCTGAATCTCACCTGCGTGGTCAGTGATGTTAGCTGATAAGCTGACACAAAAATCACTGCAAAGTATGTTTTCCAACAGGTTTTTTGACAATTCATTCTCAGTTGTGGGGCTCGAACACCTCACACCTGTATGTAAACTTCTGCTTGAAAGTTTGAAGCAGATCAGACTCCATGGCAGAGTCCAGATGTGTCTTGGCAGGAGTTCCTCCTTCAAATATTTCGGTTCAAATCGGTAAGCCCAGCTGTCAAAATCAACCTCAAACTCCTCATCCTCGTGGATGAATATCTTAGAATCCATGCCGCTGTTGACACAGACAACTTCGTTCTTTTAGAAATTCTGGATATTGTACAACACCGTGACAGTAGCAAAAGACTACAAAATGACTACACACAACCTCTTTTCCGTTCCAGTGGAGTATCCTGTACAAGCCAGTGAGGTTGGACAAAAATAACAATAAAAGATGATGGAAGTCAATCTTTGCGATGATTTTTGTGTTAGCATATCAGTGAAAATTACTGACCATTTGGTGAGTTTTCACAAACGACATTTTAATGCGTTTTAGGAAAGACTGCAGCTCTGCATCTATGCAGCCATTCTGTAGGTTGGGGGGGGGGGGTTCTGAGAACAGAGACATTCGTCGAAATAAAAATGAACCATTAACCATTGCATTGCATCATAAACGGAGGAGTTAGCTTCATTCATTTCCATGGTTTATTCACATCATTTTAGATTATAGACAAATGATAATCATCAAATGAGGCTGACATTCAAATAACTCAACCTGCTCCAGATGCAGCTCGCGCAACATTACAGAATTTCTGTAATTTCAGGCACTGCTGTAGGCCGACACTATCTGCAAAGACTACACGATTTATTTATGTGTTATGGTCCTGGGCATGACAAGCATATATCAACATAATAGTATTGGTCCACAATGCAAACAATTTACTGTCTGCCTGAAGATCAAAGATGCATTTTATTAGTCTTGTACTTGAGGTCAACACCCATGCTAGCAATCCTTTTAGCATGAGTGTGAATTAAAACTTGTTAAAAGGATTGACTGTATACTTAAAAAAACTCAGCCTTGTGTTTCTTTCATGATAGGACAGTAGAGAGTGACGGGAAAATACCTCAGACTCACACCCAGGTCCCTGGGTTTAAAGTATGGTCTTAGACCACTGAGCTACAGCGCCATCAGCCAAATGTGATATAGTGCAGAGCTACAGAATATCACAAGACTTTGTCTTCCATTTGCAACAAGTTTACATTTACTTTTTGCAATGTGTTTTAGTCCACTGAGAAAGAGACAGACATTGTTTGGGGGAGATGAGGTTGCTCTGGTGGAAGCAGGCTTGCGAAAACTAGATTTGTTCTTCGTTAACTCAAGCTGTCTGCTGTGTTCAGCTTCAGTGAATTCCAACAACCAAATATTCTGCCGAGACTGGGCAGTATCTCTCCCTGCTGTCTGACCACTGCTCCAACACCACATTATTTATCCGTGGCCAGACTAACTCTCTCCGCCTCCACTTCCTCTCTGTCCTTAAGCTCCGTTTTGCCTCCTGTCTCTTGCACTCTCCACACAGCAAGCAGACTTGAATTACAATGGACTACTTTCCTTAGATTATTGTGGAAACCGGAGACTATCTCGCAGCAAACCTGAGGGAGGAGGAGGGTTCAGTGATTTTGGATGAAATGCTTCTTGGCCTGAAAAGGCCTAGCACATCAAAGTGTACTCTTCCATTTTGTTAATTTTTTGTTAAACACTGCTACAAAACAGAATTGATCTTCATTGGTCTCCTGATTGACGATTTGTTGTAAGCCGTTAGGAAATACCAATAAAGTGGTGAAACAGCAACCTGCCCGAGAAGAGAGGGATGTCTGTGAAATGGGGCTTGGAGACCAAGCACGACCCTGTGAAATCATTGACTGATTGATGAGTTGGTGCCCAGGTTGCACCACAGAGACATGGTAGCAATGACATTACCAGCAAACTGTTTATGGTCACTGACTGGTCGCACACCCGTGTAACCTTTCACCCCAAACACACACACACACACACGGACACACAAATGCTCGCACACACACCTAGACACACACATACGCACCCTCCCGGCTTCACCTGCAGCTGTGTGATTGATGGGAGCCGTCAGTCTCCTTGTCCTGGCCAGTGACTCACCTCCTCTCCCATCTCACCTGCCAGCCATGATCCCAGGACCTCCCCAGGGTCTTTCACCGCCCAGAGCCAGATCACCAGTGACAGCGCAGTGTGGCTCATCAATGAGTCAAAGGGCTTCCAGGCCTCAGGCAACACTGGCCACCGTGGCTCACCATTTGCTCTGATCTGCCCAGAGCCAGCCTGAAATATGTTCTCTTTGGGATAAAAAGGGACTCAAAAAAGAGGCCGTCGGACCAGACGGTGTTCCATCATTATCCACCCCCGTAGCAGCCCGCCGGTCTGAGGGGCCCAAGTGATGTTGTTTGCACATTGGACCTTGCAGATGAGTGACAGAACATCCCACTTAAGGCTTAAGATGGAGACACAGCATGAGCCCAGGTGAAATGATGCCTTGCACTACACTCCACAGCAATGGAGACCGGTTTAAATTGAAGTTATGAAGGCACAGTAAGAAAGAGAGAGACGAAAAGAGAGAAAGAGGGAGGAAGAGATGGTACCTTGAATACCATGACTTAATTAAACCGCGTCAGATCACAAAGACATGGAGAATAACATCAAAGAGGGGCTAATTTTACTTTGAGCAGATAGGGGATGTGAGTGGTCACGTTGACGGGAACAGAATGTGTTCCTGCCAGTGTTTTTTTTTTTTTTTTCTTTCCAAATGAAGGGGCTCACCAAGGCCGAGGAGACAGAGATTTATACATCTAATCAATGAGGGCAGTGAGATAGCCACAGAGAGATCACAGACTTAACGTCCCTGCATCAAAACGAGCCAGGCAGATTAAAATGAGCTGTGCAACTGTGCTCTTCATCCAGCACTAAACTCAGATTAAAACGTCACGGATGCGGCAAACTCTGCATGAAATAAATGACATCTGCTTGCACCATAAAGTTGTTATTTATTTTAACATTTACATGCCACTGGAGACTGTAGCTGACCTCACAGCACTCTGTGCATTCACAGTAATTCTGCTCTGTAAGATACAGAAATACCAAGAGCTGGGAACATATGCTCATTGCGATTTTAATAGAGGTCCTTAAAATGGGTTTAATCTGCACATCTGCTTCACACTGAAAATCTTGCTTCACACAAAAAATCTTGGTAACACTTTAGATTAGGGTACACATATTCACCATTAATCAGCAGCTTATTACCATGCATATTAATAACATACTAGCTATTTGTTAATCATAACAAGTCACTTATTAATACATTATACTACATAAACTTATTCTACCCATAGTAGACCATTAACTGGATTTTTTCCAATATAAAGTCCTAATTACTGTTTAGTAAGTAAGTAATAGTAAGTAAGCTAGTTGTTGTATATGAATTGTGATCTCAATATGCTTTGCTCAGGAAGGAGCTTATAAGGTGGTAATGCAGCAAGAGCAGGTATTCTCAGGAACAGTTATTCCCAGTCAAAAAGACGTGATTAGGATTTATGCAGACACTAGTAGGCACTTGTAGTTTGGGGTTTGTTTCTATGAATAGACCATCTTTTCTAAATATTATTGAAGGAGAATAACTGTTCCTGTTGTACTACTGCCTCATAAACTCCATACTAACCAAAGCATATTAAGATCAACACACAATTCATATACAATAAATATCTTACTCACAATGAAAATGCAGCTGGAGAAATATTGGAGAAATTCTGTGTTAATGGTTTACTATGGCTAGAATAAGCCCATGCAGAATAAGGTATTAATAACTTGTAATGACTAACAAATGGCTAGTATGTTTCTAATTTGCATGTCAGTAAGCTTGTGTACCCTAATCTAAAGAGTTACCATAATCTCAATGTAATATTTTGAGCTGTGTGCTCTCTGCATAGATGCAAGCAATATAGTTCTTTATACGGTACAGTTTTTTTTGTTTGTTTGTTTGCTTTTTTGTAGTTCACTATAGTGAGCAGAGTCATGGAGTCCCGTTAGCATTGCTGATTATCCTAAAGGTCAGATGATACTTATAATGGACCTCTGGAAAATGGCAGCCAAGACAGCGCTATGTGTGCTTGCCTGGGCCGGACTTATTACTTTCGGCTGAAGTGGTTGTTTGTACACTGGTGATCTGACTGGTGACTTTTGTCTTTGGGGATTTCAGACATGGAACGTGGATAGGAATGCAATAATGTGTGTGCACTGGAAGGTGAATATGCATCCTCTGCCCTTACCCCACAAAAAGGTCACAGAGCAACAGCGGTCATCTGCTTGATATTGCCAAGAATTTATATGAGAGCGCATGTTATTGCACTTGAATAATAATGCTATAAAAATATCTGGAGTCTGTGTGAGTCACTGGATAACTAAACTGTTTGAAGCTGCTACAGCAG
Source organism: Tenualosa ilisha (assembly GCA_015244755.2). Classification (NCBI taxonomy): domain Eukaryota; kingdom Metazoa; phylum Chordata; class Actinopteri; order Clupeiformes; family Clupeidae; genus Tenualosa; species Tenualosa ilisha. Next base: position 606,115 of record PYXC01000946.1, read on the forward strand.
CATCTAGACTATTTCCTCATGTACCTGAGCAAAGAGCAGAATGCTGTTGCTGCTCTTCTGGATGAAGTATGTTGGGAACAGTAAAAATGTCAGCCTCAAATGTGGTTATATATGGGGATGTGCTATCTGTAGTTGGCTAACAATAGATGCAGAGGAAGCTTGGCAGACAACGCTTTAGGTGAATCAGTCGGAAATGAAGATGTCTCTTTGAAATGTGGCTATGCTCCTATACAGCCCAGAACGGCTACATTTCTGGATCAATCTTAAGACCAGGGATGATTCCCTGTGCTAGATGTACATTTCCAATATGCTCATATCACGGCCATTCACCCATTTATGTCATCATGCACCACACAGACGGAGGCCTGGATCATCTCTTTCCAAACAGGAATTACTGGGCTGATGTCTCTGAGACAGCAGTGTTTTTGCTGACATTTTTCATCAAGCTCTGCCATATTTGGAGACGGCTCCTTGCAAACACACCCACCCACACACACACACACGTGCGTGCACTTGCAACTAAAGGCGGCTGTCAGATACTTCAACAGGCAGCAACGGTGAAACTGAACATGCTCAGACAGCCCTTAATTAAGGGGGAGCATCCTCATCCTCTTCATCTACCACAAGGCCTCTAATTGGCTCTCACCCTCTTATGCTCTTAATTACAGAATCGCCTACCCAGCCAGTGCTTGACTTTGCAAGGTTAAACACACCAGACAGACCTACACCATAGCAACATTGCACCATAACAACAATGCACCATAGCGATGTGAAATGTACCTGGAGCTCACTGGTCTGTTACAGTATACCTGCGAAAGCATTTCAAGCCTGCATGAGCGTTGTAATCACTCCTGAGGGAAGAGCTTAAAACGTCTATCACACGTATGCAGGGTATGGTTGAGGTGCTCAGTGGTTACAGTATGTGTGCGTGTATGTGTGTGTGTGTTAATTAAACATGTGAGGACAGGCGGACAAGATGTGTGTGGTGAAAGCAGGCTGCAAAGGGCACACACACGTTAGGCTTTTCCTTTCACAGAAAGTCATTCTCCTGCCACGCCTGAGAGTTCTCATAAATAAAGGTGTTGCTCAGTGAATTCTCATAAATAGAGGTGTTGTTCAGAGAAGTATCTCACTTTACTGATGTCCCGTCATAGATGATAGGCTGAAACTTGGCTGGTTGCTTGTGCAGGCCTTCAGCAACTGTGCTCTAGGTCCTTGTTCTGCACAAAGTATTTGTATCATATACTTATCCTGTACTTATCCTCATTGGTTATCTTCCTTGGTTTATAGTATGATGTGCATAGTGTAAAGTATAATGGGAATATCAGCGTTTGCTGTATGATCTCATTTGTTCTTTTGTTTGTATATTGGAATTGTTAATGGTTTCAAACAACACCTGGAACAAACTACTACACTGCAAGCTTAGCAACACAGCAAATCAGTTATCCAGTGTTTAATAAAATGAGGCGTAACTGAAGTAACAAATGTTTGTAAGTTCAGTTTGTGGTGACATTATCAAAAGTAAAACAGTATTTACATCAGCATTCAGCAATGACTCATTGGTGCTCATCTTACTGATCTTACTGAATCATGTGTAAACACACTGCAGGCGAAGGCAGATGGGCTCTAGACAGATGTTGTTGTTTGTTTATGTTGATGTCTATAAATACTAATTATTTTTTAAATCTTGTTTTCAAAAATGTTCCCAGACTGTTATTATTACTGTGATGTGGGTTATACTCTGCTGTGACAACTGCTATTGTATTTCTTTCTTAAATATGGATGAACAACTTAACTCAGATGGAATCAATGTCAGACTTTTCCACAAACATCTGAAATTCAGGAGTCAAGAGATTTACTGTTGCCTCCATTTTGACAGCAAGGAAGAACTCCATCCATCAAATCATACAAATTGAAAACCCATCCATTCTCCTGGACAGCTCTCTGACTGGTTTAGCATCAGGGTAAACACAAGTCTACATAGAAACACATATTGTATAGAGCACATATGGTTTGTTTTTTGACATTTCAACAAATTTTCTTTGCTCCTGTCTCTGTATTTTATGCCTGAACCAAAGGACTGCATCCTTCTTTCCCTGCCTTCTAGAAAGGTTTGGATTGTAATGGCGGCAGGTAGCATTGCTATCAATCAGGATAGCCCAGGGCTCCTCACTGCTACAGAAAGGCATTAGCTCTGCTTTACAAGGGCATATTTTACGTTGACGCCTGGTGTAATCATCTCAGTCGATGTCCTGATGGAACCTTGTCCAATCGATTGCTATAAAAACACAGCAGTACACTTTCAGCCCAAATCACTGGGCTAACACCTGGAAATGCTGGCAGCCTCGCGTTAACATCACCTTGCTTTGCCACACCGATAAAATGTCATGGATCGAGTGATTCAGATCAAAATATATGCCTGTAAACATAAGCAGTTTTTGCCCTATTGTGTGTGCTATGGTAAAAGTTAACTTGTTCTTTGAATGATGCTTCAGTCAGCCTCAAGCCGTACAAAATATTTCTTTGGTTTTCACAAGGCTTTACTATACAAGTGTAGAAGACCAAAATTACTTTCTTTATGCTCCATCCTTCTACATATCTGACCATGTTTTCATAAAAATCTCAGTGAGCGGCCATGACAAAGAAAAGAAAATGAGAAAGGAAGTCTGGAGAATTATTAGCCATCACCATGGAGACATCTAAATTAGCAATAAAAAAAAACCTGCAAGTGTCATTCTCCCCAGTGCAGTTCTTGATTCAGGAGTTACCTGAAACAGGTTCATCAAGTTGTCAGTTACTTATACTGTGTGATCTTGCATCTGTCAGAGAAAATGTATATGAGGAACAAAACGCGTGCTCTCGCATCGGCTGCAAAGCTGAGCCAAAATGGAATTACTGGAACAGAAGAATCAGTGGTGGATTATCATTTATGTACCACACTACACAATAAATGAAAAATCAGACCGAATCAAACAGAAAATGGAAATCAGAAATCAGACGGCCACCAATCATGCTCACCGATCTTTCCGTTATATCTCAGTATTTGTATAGCGAGGTTTCCAGGGGAGTCTGGGATATTGCAGGGATGTATTGTTCAGTTGAAAGTACCTTTTTACTTTTTAAAATGTGTCTTGTCACTTCAATGTTTTGTTCTTTCAGATCTTCAAATGTTTAGATCACTGTTGCACACTGAGATGAACTGATTTTGGCATTTTTGAACCAGTGATGTTTTGAATATTTAATCGATGCCTCCACAGTCATGCTAAATTCAACTAAATGTTATTTTCATGTTTTGATGTCCCCCTCCCCCTTTCTTCTTCCTCAGCTTCCATATCCTGTCAGAGAAAGATCAGCACGGACAAAAATGTTTATCTGGGTCCATGTCTACGTGTGACAGAGAGTGAGAAATTGGTTTTGTTTTCAGACAATAATTCCACACTATGAGTCACTCGTCTGCCATAATCCAGCAGATGTTGTCAGGTGTCATCTCATCCCCTCTGTAAAACACACCGAGCTCACTGAGTAGCTCTAAATACTCCGGAGGTCTCCACAACCCCTCTGATGCAGATTATTTGCTCTTTCAAGGCACTGCCTTATATATTTCTGGCTATTTTATCCCCTGTGTTATACTTGTTTCAGGACTCTACATCCTTTTAGGTGATGAAACATACTTAGAATGTCACACTTTCGTTACAGAGGATGGGTTTTCTGTAATGTCTATACTTTCAAAAATAATATATGTGAAATATGATCTTGGGCAAATAAACAATATGTATGAACCATGGATTATTACATCTACTGTGTATGTACTTCTGTACACTGTAGTAGAAGCATACTTAGCCATTCACTTTAGATGGCCTGCATAATCTATTCTATGCCCTAGATTGTCTATAAAGACAGAGCTGAACAGGAAATACGTTTATGGTTGAAATGCAAAACAGTTCAATCGCAAACAGGGAAATGTTCTATGTAGACACCCTGAAGCGCAATTACAGGCTAACGATTGACGTATGGTAGAATTAATGGGTCAGTCAGCGCGATGACAAACTGTGTTAGCGCAGAGAGTCAAATGGTTATTATTGTCTACTCTATAGTGTTGCTTGCCAGACAGTGCAGCTTTGTGAATTGTGGCTCTTGACAGTTTAGTGCCATGGTTGCTTCTCTCAGTGACACCATTCCCTCTGTCACTCACTGACACTCTCTGACTACCTAATGCAGGAATTTATTCGCTGTGTTCCATCTGTGGCTCATGACAACTATTTGCGGAATGTGATGCGATTATTAAATGTTTCTGGCCCATCAGACTTCAGGCTGTATGTATGAAGACTGAGGTCATACATAAACGGATTATGTAGACCATGTCTGAAATACACTGTGATTTATAATGTGGTTTGATATCCTCATTTTGTAACCGTTAACATATTGTGCCTCTCCATTCTGATTCAGACTTTACCTGTGGAGGTCTGTGTAGATCACAACAAATGTTCAGTTCAAATGACTGAGGCATAAAAAGACAACTCTGAAACCTCTGCTTTTATCAGTTGTAGAGGCAACAATTCACTATTGCTTTTGATGTACTTTCCTTCGCTCCCAAGCAAAAGATTGTTTGGTGTTACAGCACCTTTGATGCGTTTGGCATATAGCCTCAAATGCAACAAAAACCTACCTGTGTCGTGACACAGGACAGAGGCACAATATTATTACCCTGACCTTTTCACCATAGAAAATAATTTAAGGCCAATCCGCTCGTCTCAGCTGAGCACACAGCACTGCATTATCATGCAAATGATGATAACCTCACTGATTCATGACTCAGTGTGGAGATTAGAACAATCATCATCATTTGGAGAGGACTAGAGATGAAATTGGCATGAGCATCATCGACAGCACGAAAAAATGAAAAAAAGAAAGAAAGAAAATGAACACTGTACTACAGTCATTGAGCCATCTCCATTAGGTGAGTGTTTAAACTCTCAACAATCTGATTGCAAATGAGTTTTGAGCTTTCCAGCTGCTGGCCTATGACAGACACACTGCCCTCATGCCTTCCTGCTTCAGCTACGACGCAGTGTTGAGCAACGGCGCCCCCTCAAGGTAAGGAGCGGAGTGGCATTGCCCACAAAAGCCCCTCTGCGCAGGCCTGCGGCCGTTCCAGGGGGACAGGAAATGCCTGCCGTCGCCTCCAGCAGGCTTTAGATTAATTTCACGAAGGATTCCTCCGTCGAGCATGGCTGGCACTTAAGGAAATAGGGGAGCAGAGAAAGAGAGCGAGGAAGGCATGGAGAAAGAGAGGAAGAGAGAAAAGCAGGGAGGGAGGGAGGGAGAGAGGGAGGCAGCTAGTGCATGTGCCACCATCAGCCTCCAGTGCCCTGTGTTTGGTCTGAGGCTAAAATTGGCTATGGCGCCATGTTCCCAGAAAATCACCCAGCAGGTTGCAGCAATCTAGGCGTGAAAAAGTGAATGAGGAGGGAAAAAATGCACCCTTTTACCTCAAAGTGAAGACTTTTTATTGCAGGTTAGCTTCATCTTGCGTACAAATTTGAATCTGTACCACATTTAGTTTTTGATTTTGCAAGTTGTGTCAATGGGCGCCTCAGTGATCACCAGCAAGTACTGCAGACTTAAATATAAGGCCACTGTTAAATATAGTTTCAATTATATTTTCTTATTCTGTGCAGCTAAGAGATTTGTTTTGTTTTTATTTGTCTGAGTGAATGTGTTCATTCTTTGTAATGCATTAAATTGAAATAGTGCCTCTCAAACCACTTTGCCACACTTTACACAGTATATAAAATAAATAAATAAAACATTTGCACAGTGTGACAGTGAGATGATTTTTGTATTCATGCACTGTACTGCACTCCCACGTTTTGGCCTTCAGTCAACTGAATGGAGCCCGCCTAGAGTGCCACCCCATTTCAATATCCATTCATAAGAGAGCCCATCGGGAATGTTCATTAGCCACTTAGCCCTGAGCTAGATGATAGCACAGGAAAATGGCTTATCTCACCGTGTGGCCCATGCATTTAAAGGAGAGAGGACCAGGAGAGGCTGCCTAAACCTCAGGTGCAAGTGGCGGTAATGGGAGGCCCACATGCGCTATCTCTGTATACAGCTACATGGAGCTGGAAGGGGGCTTTGCTGGTGAGAGGGTGTGCAAGCCAACCATGGAAGAAGCGAAATGATCACCTTGTAAGGAAAGCTTGTTCTGCTGTCTAATTAGAAGCAATAGAAGCCTCTGAGGACCTGCTGCTGCAAATGTTTCACATCCTGTAGAGGTGAGCAGGAGAGAAGAACAACTTGGCTGTGAGACGCTCCCTGCTTTCAGTGTTGCGTCGCTCCTGGTCCTTACGGGCAACGCGCCAGTAAAGCCCGTAGCCCGGAGAGTTCAAGGTAACTGGTGGTTATGTTACAGAGCAGGTGCCATGTTCCACATGATGCTCTGTGCATTTCCGATAGGCCAAATGTGCTCTTTCAGGTGAACTGCAGTGCCAAGCAGATCTGCTTTTATTTTGCCATCATCACCAGAGTAATGGAGGAGGAGGAGGAGGGTTTAAACAGTGGAGAGGTTTACCAAGGAGCTTCTCCCAAGGCACTCTTAACAGCCCCAACATTACACACACACACACGAAAGCATGCACAAGCACACACACACACACACACACACACACACACACACACACACACACACACACACACACTTCACTCCCTCCACACCACCCCTCGACTATGCTACCACTTGTGATGTTTCATCTGCGGACTCTTTTCAGAGCGCTGCACCTCCCACTCTATCTGAGCAGAACCTCAGGGGTCCTGAGACAGTTCAGCTCCAACATAGAACCACACAGCCCCGCACTTCCCCTTCTTCTCCATACGGTGAGCATATATGAGATGTAGTGATACCATGACACAAAAAAAGGCTTGATGGGGAAACACGTGAGTGAGGCAACCTGGAAATGCATTCAAGGCTAAACTCTGGAGAAAGTAACGATCTTCCTTCCTCTAACCACCACCACCACCACCACCACCACCCCCAATCCGTCTTTCATGTCTTTCTTCAGAGATCTCTGAGCTCAGAGCTGGATTAAGAGAGTAATTATTGACTGGCTTTCTTTGAGGGAGGGAGGAGAGGAGAGGAGAGAAGAGGAGAGGAGAGGAGATGAGAAGAGCGGAGAGGAGAGTGTGGATTGTGTGTATTTGTCTTCAGCCTCGTTTTATTAAGTGCAAAAGGCCAGTGATTGCTTTAGGAGTGACCTTGGAGGATTACCCTGCACCACGTTATGTAATCCAGCCATTGTGTGCCAGCGAGGTGCTTCTCCACACAGATGACCCCTTCTGACACATATTTGAATTATATATTTCAACTTCAGAGAGAGGGAGCAGAATGAAAAATGTCCCTCATCAATTCAATCAGCTTGCCGCAGCCAGCTTATTCAGCCACATTCAAATGCGCAGCGCTGGGCCACAATGCCAGGCTCAGCCAGGCTGAACTTTTAAAGTGCCTGCACAAAGAAGTAGGGAGAGCAAGAGAGCGAGAGCGAGAGAGAGAGGTGGGGAGGGGGGGTGCAGAGATGGTGGTCTGTCACCTTTCCATACCTATTCGGAGGAGTTAAAGCCTGGAGTGAGAGCCTCCATGGTGTACATGGAGTTCTTCTACTTGGTATAAGTCAAACACTGAGACACCCCAGCCTTTCTCCAATCTGAAGGGCTGAAATACACAGGTGTCCAAGCATGTTGTCAAAAGGGTTCATTATGAGGGCATAGCAGAGCGCTGCTGCACGTGATGTTTTTTGTGCAGTTTATACAAGCCTCTTTACACATAGACATTGCTTCTATCCTAGCGGCCTCTTATAACCAATAGCACAGGATACAGTGCTAATGCACACTCTATAGGGAGGTTATTTTCTTTTTTCATCCATCTTTACCCATCTTTCTCTCTCTCTCTCTTTCTCACTCTCTCTCCCTCTTGCTCTCTCTTCACCTGTCTCTCACTCTCTCTTTGGCCGTCTGTAGTGACAGCCTGATGATCAGTGTACAATAGCCAAATTGCTCCCGAATAATGTGATCATCCCGCTAATGGCATCTGACTCGAGTAATGAGCACTGCCCTTTGATTGCCATGAGGAGGCCATCTGGAGCTGAGCTGCAGGGAAGAGAGAGAGAGAGGGAAAGAGAGAGAGAGAGTGAGAGGGAAAGAGAGAGAGAGAGAGGGAGAGAGAGAGTAGCTGCAGCTGCGTTGCACTATGCTGTGCGTACCTGGCAAGCGACTCCATGCCCCTGCCCATCAGCATCAAGAGGCTGTGCTTGCACACAAAAGGAGCCCTCGGGCTGAAGTTGGCGGGGAGAGCAGCGGTGTTGTTTGCTGCGGACTGTCAAACGGAGCCAGTGGCGTCACCGCTGGGTCAGGAATCAGCGAGGGGGGTGGGCTGAATAGGTTGGGGAGGATGGGGGGGGGCAGTGGTGGAGTTGCATGGCAGGGTTGGCAGTGATGGGGGCGATGGTGGCACAAGGGATGGATGGACACAGAGGTGGGAGAGGGGGGTGGGGTGGGGGGCTTGCTCATGTCATTACCCTGATAGACCGACTGCAGGAAAAGGGGGATTTTGATTGCAAAAATATGCTCTGGCTTGATCCTCTGCCTTTCATCAAGGTTACGCAGGTAGCGGAGAGTCAAAGGACTCCCAACTCCCGCCCAACTCTCTGAGGCCATAAAATGAAGTCCGCACCTCAATCAATTGAGCCTGTGACTCAAGAGACTCTGGACCTCTGCCAGCTTCCCCTTTTGTCATTGTCCACAGCGGTGTTTGGTTAAAGGGGTAAACACTATAATCTACACTACTTACCAGAGCCACTCTCCAAGGAAATGATAGTCTAAGTAAGTACTGAAACTGGTAGAATGTTAATATTATTACAGTCATTTCCAGAATATACTGTAAGATGCACCATATATGGACTACAGGAGAATGAGGAGAGCAGGAGAGGCAACTTAAAAAAACTTATATAAATATATATATATACACACCCGTTTATTAACCATACCATAATGCATAACCACAGTTTATTAAACCTTATTTATAATAAAGTTGAATCAGGTCAAGATGTATTGAGAGAGTAGATTGAAGAAAAATAACTGCATATCCATGTATAGCCCTTACCCATGTATTAACTTCACAGTTAAAGGTATTTTGCAAAATCAATGTAATTACCTTGGTTAACAGTCAGGAAATTTCAGCAAACAAGAATAAATTAGCATCTGTGATAGCAAAACAGCTTATGTTTAATACTGAAGCTCCTGACAAGAACATTTCCCATTAGGGTGCTACATGCAGGTCCTACACCACCACGTTTTGTAGCCAATGCATTAATACATAAACTTCTGAATTTCATGGAATGCATCTACATTAAATCAGGCATACAGGCTTGAATGCTCATCTTCAGCCTACAAGTTTCTCCAAGGAACATTGTGTGATAGTGGCATCCCTATACACAAGACAATCTCTGTCCCAACTGGTCCCTGTTCACTTTATCTACAAGAATCTGTTGAAGAATCTCTTGAAGACTCCGGTATTCCAAGAACAGAGGGAAGCACAACTTCAAACCTTATCTCCATCCCCAACCTGTATTCCAGAGGGGAGCACATCTCCAACCTTATCTCCATCCTCTACCTGCAATTAGGTAACAGTAAAAGTCAGTGCACACAGAGTGCAGATTTTCGCACAAAGTATTTGCATGAAATAACGCAGGTGATAAAATATAAGTCTTCCTCAGAGCCTTTCCCTTTTACACAGAGAATGAATGTCAGATCACACTCGTTTGATGTTCACATATGGACTGACTACCATGTAATGTTATGGGATACTATTCTGGAACTATTATGATCCACGGACCATGATAAAAACCATGGACAACTTGTAGTCTATCATGGTTACTACTGATTGTCCTTTTCCTGCATGACCCCTGGCAGTTGGGTTAGCCCCTTGAGTCGTAGACCTGCCCAAGGTTTCTTCCTAAACTAAAGCTATTTAATTAAATTAGCTTGAGTGAGACTTAAAATTTTGATTGTCATTTATTTTCAGGTCATTAGTTTTATTGAATAGAGTTAGTACTGTGTGGTTACTCCTATGTCTCCTACTTTAGTGAAGCCTATTGCTCCCCACTTGTAAGTTGTTTTCGGTAACACTCCAACCAAATGAGTAAATGTAATATAAGGCAACTTAATGCATTCTTCATAATCTTGCATGTGTTTAGTTTATTGTGTCAGTAGCAACCAGCTGATACGGTTCCTTAATTGTGTGTATCTCTGTGTATCTTCCTACTATCTTTAATATCTTACACCCTTTAAGAATACTCATTCATATCTTCTTCCACTATCCACTTTACCTTGACCTCACTGAAAAAGGTCATGGGGTCAAGGAAAGATAAAAAAATAAATTTATCAAGCAAGAGCGATTTTACAAGAATCCGAATCCACTTACACTTACCCGGGGTGGCCAGTATTACTGATCTGGGATCTGTGTTACACTTACCCGGGAAGGCCAATATTACTGATCTGTGACCTGTGTTACACTCACCGGGGGAGGCCAGTATTACTGATCTGTGATCTGTGTTCATAGTGCAAGGAATTGCTTTCTATTGCTTCATAGGGATAACACTGTACTACGCAAGCTCACAGGGAAAATGCTAAGCATTTTTAGAATCTGAATGGCCCTTACACAAATACATTTTTTCTGGGTCATTTCATTTGGAGAGGAGCTTTCCTGAGTGAACAACAAGACAATACAGAGGCAGTGTTAGTATCTGCTGTTTGCTAACCCAGATGCCAAATGGTCATCCCAGTCCAAAGGCTGTGTCTTGTTAAGAGAGCAATTAAGGATTTACATTTACATTTATGCATTTAGCAGATACTTTCATCCACAGCCACTTACAAAAAGAGGATGAACATTCAAACTAACTAAGAGTGCATATAAACATTAAAGCTAACTAAGAGTGCATATTGCTAACATGATTGCTAATTTGCAGTATTTTGAGATGAAAGTGCAATAGTGCCATAACAAAGTGCAGTGTGGAGAGAGAGTGGGAGCTCCTGTAAGTGCATCTCTGGTATTCAGAAATTTTAATTCAGGAGATGTTCTTGGAGGAGCTGGGTCTTCAAGAAATTTCTTGAAGGTGGAGAGGATATCTGTTGCACTGGTAGCACTTGGAGGGTCATTCCACCAGGTATGATTTAGGAGCGCATGTGAGTCATAGTGAGAGTCTCTTGCGAGCCTCCAGCCCAAACCCCTGGTCCCACTTTCTGTATTGGAAACCCCCCTCTGCTGTCTCAGGGTGCTTCCTGTTCTTCCAGTTCCCAGGGACCCATGGCGTCAGATTGCATTTTCCTCTTCAAAATTAGACTTTATTGAGGGCTGGGAAAGATCTGTATATTTACACTGCTATTTGCTCTGTTTGTTGTTTTCAATTGGAAGCTTTTACAGCCCTGCTGAGAAATGGACGTTTTTTTTTTTTGTTTTGTTTTGTTTTGTTTGGCTGTTGTTGTTTTTTACACTGTTGAAACTCAGTGAATGATATAACTTTGATGGCATTTCTGCAACTTTATATGTAGGAAATATGTTTATCTGACTGGTTTTGCATACAGATATGGACTGGGTTAGAGCATATACCATTGCTTTAGGTGGAGTGTCTCCACAAGAGGGCGGTCACTGACAAAACTCCCTTTGTCACCTGTTGCTGAAGCTAGTATGGTCCATGATGGTGATGAAATGGATGAGGATACTTAAAGGACAATGCATTGTCCATGTCAATATTGTCAGTGTCAGACCGTCAGAAAGTCCCAGCAGGACCCCAAGAAGCACAGATTATAGCCTACAGTATCTGATCTCCAAAAGTCTGATCTCCAAAAGAAGGCTCATTCAAAGTCAATGGACTGCAGCTTTCTGGAGAGATGTATGACAATTATGTAATTTGTGGAATATTTGCTTTGAACATTCATATCCATTATGAAATTGGTGTTACTCCATCCATAGCATTGTTTGCCACAGTCTCAGCAGGGCTTAGTAGAAGATGACTTCATTAAAAAGAATGTCAAAACCTGGCACACGACAAGAGACCACAGGCCCTGTGGTCACAGACTAAAAGAATGGCACACTTAACATGTAACAGTCTCAGAACATTAGAAAATCATGAATACGCTCATAATGTTGAGGTTTCAATTACATTTTTGTTAAAATTCAGAAATTTTAAGATAACCCTAAAGGTGGTTGTATGCCAATATCACTGATCTCAAATGCTGCTACAGAAGCAACAGAACTACTGACCACATGTGCACAGAATACACAACCACCAAGACTGACTAGACCAGGCTTCAAAGACCATTCATCAAAATGCACTGTCAGGGCACTGCTACATTAAGCACAGTGTAATGAATTCTTCTGTGTTGGACCATGCAAAGTAATGTGATAAATGGGAATCGTGAACATTCTTGCTTTTTCCCTGTTGATAAACAACATCACGTAGAACATTTACTTTTGTAAGATGACTCATATTTATGGTCTGTTTAAGTGTGCAACAAACTCTTTATACTTTAAGAAAACACAATGTAACTTGACAGATGCACACAACCGTAATCCTGCTCACTTTTTGATAGTGGAAGCCAGTGAGTCAGTAAACATCATTAATTGATTCCATCAGGCTACCGTGCCACTTGGCTGAATAAATTATCTATTTGCTTGGGAAGACGTATTAAACCGCCCACCATACCTTTGATGGCTGTTTTCATGTCCAATCACTGTTTATCTTCATGGATATGTGCTTGTTTGTTATTCGTCTGTCCCATGCTGTGCCACTGAAAGGCGCCTGGGCCCTGCAAGCAGCGGGAAATAAGTTTGCACGGGTTGTTTCAGACGCCTTTTTATCCTGTCAGATGTAACAAGTTAATTTGTGAGCGCAGCATGATTGACATCCCTCTCCTCTTAAATCTGCACTGACATTTAGATCGTTTTACTCTCTCTTTTGTTTATTCACCCTGACGGCTTTAATGAGCACAAACGTTTCTTTTAAGTTTCGGACAGCAACTTAACATTCTCCTCAGGGAGAGTCCAAAGTTGAGAGCAAAGAAACGGCTAAACATAATGTGGACTCCGGGCTATGCAAAGTCAGCACGGAGAAGAAGGAGGGGATGGGCCTGCAGTTATTCCAGTGTTTATTTAGGATCAACACTGCCATCTTAAACCTTTTCCCTAAGGTTAACTTGTGGTACTCACCACCCGCCTGCTCAATATTTGTGAAGGCACTGTGAAAAATGGAGGGGACACAAACGCTTTCCACCGACATGCTTATCTTTGCATGAGTCTCTGTCCATCTTCCCCCAACCAACACCCACCTACACAAAACACACACACACACACACACACATCACTCATTCATGCCCATACTTTTCCAACTCTCATCTCTCTTTGTTCTGGGGGGGCAAATTTCATACCTGAGCTTCCTGTTCTGATCTATTCAAAGACAATCCAGCCAACAGCAGCACTTTAGAGATGGAGGTTCCTGTGCAGCCACAAAGCTGTCAGAGAGGAGAGATAAACAGAACTCTGCATAATGAGGATTATAATTTAGTCAGGGCTTACTGCATCCCTATCTGCGAGAGGAGCAAAGACAGATTAAAGCTTGGCAGGGCTCAGACTTTAAGTAAATATGGGCTCTTGGCTTGAATTTATATATATTAAAAACAGAAAATATTTTTTTGCACTTGCACTTACATTTCCCTTGTGCACAGAGACCCCATACATGTACATACATACAGTATGAAGCATCCCTAGTAATGATCTGAAATAGGTGCAACATTTTTTGGCTTTGTCTCAACTAGTTTTGACTGCAGATCTGGCCAACGTTCACAGACTGTCAGAGTTACTTTAGTCATCCCAAGAACCAAAATGGTTGCTATGCCTCTCTTTTTCTCACATTCGCCATCAAAGGTGTCACTTCTCGCCATCGAGATGACAAGCTGATGATGTCCCGCTGCTGAAGGTTAAGTGGGCTCGATGCAGGCCAGTGAGAAAAACACATTGAAGCTCTCAAACCAGATACAGTCACTGGACATCAGCAACAGTGATGCTCTATATATCCAAAACAATGCAATAGCCTGCTGAGGAGTCCTTATCTAAATGCAGTTTTTTCCAGGGGATCCCTCTGAAGCCTCCCCATGACTCCCTAGAGGCCACTCTACGCATCCATATCACAAAGAGTTTTTTCCAACTATTATTAACATGTTTATGTTGAATTATGTCTATGGTATATAGCTGATGCCTTTGTCCAATGCGAAGCACATACAAGAAAGGACACAACATACATTGTTCATTAAAATACTAGGCCATATTTAAAAAATTAAACTTAAACCAGTCAGAATCATTATGAAAAAAAAAACTATGGCAAAATGTAAACAACATTTGCAGGGCACAACCTGCAATGGTCAGTTACAGTCACATGAAGCTACGGAGGATAAAAACAACATGCTAAATTCTCTATTAAAGCAACACGCTAAATTCTCCATTAAAGCAACATGCTAAATTCTCCATTCAAGCAACATGCTAAATCCTCCATCAAAGGCTTAAGAGGAACAGATAAGTAGAACTTGCTGCAACATTGAATCATTGGCCAATCATATTGATTGAAACCAAAAAAGTAACAAAAACAGAACATAACTAAGCAAGAAAAGAAGAGAAAATAGTAATAGCACATGCTGGGTCTAAAGAATGACGTCTCCCCAATTGATTGCTCTTTGTGTTAAGCTTAACTAATCTGCAATGTATGCAAAACGCTGATCCTGCAGTTTCTTAATTTATTTTGCGAAAGGTAATATATGTAGATCTGTATCAGGTATTTCCCATTACAGTAGTAAGTGAGAGTATCGTTCACTCATGGGTCCTCATTATTTTCCGGTCAATATTTTGACTGGCAAATCATAAGGGTGACGAGAGCTTCAGGTACCTTCCCCCACAACACTGTAATTTCACTTAACCAAACCTAAATGGAAATCAGACAATAAAGCTTTTGTGATCAACTTTGGGCAGACACAGGTTCTTGCCAGACAGTGGAAAAAAAATGGCCGAATGTTGACACGTAGCTTGTGGTTGATGAAGTTTTCAAGCATGAGTATGAAACCGCAGTGTAGTAACAGGAGGAGGAGGGGATTTCACCTCATTTGCAGTGGAAAATGAGAGTCTTTGGGGTTGGGGGGTGGTATGTGAGAGTTGGAGTTCCACAAACGAGAGGCTTGGGGGGCGGGGGGGCTGGCTCGAAAGTCAGTGGAGTTTTACAAAAAGTTTCTTCTGGCCACAAAACAGATTTTTTTTTTTCACTAATCTTGCACTAGGCTGAAGCCACAATGAGTAATGCTTAAAAGACAATTGTAATTGATACGGATAAACAGCATAGACAGACTGTTAACAATGAGTAGACGTTGCCAGATTTTCACTGTATCTTTAAAAGGATTTGAAGATGTTCAGAATTTTCAGAAAGTTCAGAAAACTTAAGTGAATTTCAGTCCCTGTACTGTACTGTACAGTTACTGTCCACATCAGGTCACCTGGAAAAGGTCGTCTGTAGTTTCAGCTACAGATTTACATTGACCAAGTGATGCCAAATGGTATCTGTGTCAAGTTTGGCCACACACCCCTGGCATTACTTCTCATTCTCTCTTCACAGTCATGAATCCTCTGACCTCACTGATATGAATCAGTCAATCGTGAAATCCATTCATTCCAGTTAAATCCTTGAGGGTTCAGGGCTTAGTGCTTAAGGGTTGTTCTCACCAGGGTTGATAACAATAACATCAAATAAATATTGCTCTAGTTTAATAAGACTGAAAAAAGTCAACGCCACAAACTGTAAAGACAACTACATGTGGAACACACGTCACATGTCAATCATGCAGAACAATTCAGACTAATTTCGAGAAAAAGCTAACTGTGTATCGGAAACCACCTACTGCACACATCAGACACAACAGACGAAGAGTGTGTAAATCAACAAAGCAAAGACTGAATGACAGTCCGGAGTGCTCCCAACCATAGCCCTGTTATTCGAGTACAGCAGTATTCGAGCTGTCGGCAGGAAGAAAAATTAGAGAATTTGATACAACATAGACCGAATAGCGAGCCATCAGCTTATAGTAACTGAATTGTGCCTTTAAGTAATTATCAGGGCGATCAGTAATCAGTACCAGTAATTATCTGCTGGTTAACTATTATATAATCAAATTCCTTCACTCTACTTCTTATCGACTCTGGACTAACTTTAACATTGCTTCCTATCCGCAGATGAAGTTTATTATGCATTTGCAAAGCTTAAGTGTATAACATTAGGAATCCCTAAAGAATGCAGTTGGTTAGGCTGGACCAATGTTTCCCAATCACAAGTGCGCTGCCTCTAGTCACAAAGTGAATGAGCCAAAAAGAGCATAGGGTGAAGAGTAATGTGTGGAGTCAGCTGTGCTTTTGCCCAACAGCAGGCTGTGATTCCGTGCTAAAGGAAGTAAAGTTGAGTTCTGCTGTCCCATATTTTAATTTGATCATCCCACCCACCAAGTTTTGTTTGTCTCTTGGGAAAAGCTGCCAAATGTGTCTTTATATACAGGAGAAAAATTCCATGTGCAAACAGAAGGTTCAGATGTGACTGAGATGTTGATGGCTTCCATACAGCACAGAGTAGGCATAACATAGTTTAACAGTGTATGTTGCGGTTAGCCCTGATGGTTAGATATATTCCTTTGAAGAAATATCTTTCCACATGACTACAACAAATGGTTTGTTAAACTTTCACTGGTGATAGACAGAAATAGCGCAATAAACAGTGTGAGTGCCCACATTCAATTATCACATTATATGCTGACTCAAGCCTATTACAGGGGTGTACTGGACATAACCACCATGAGTCACATTCTTTATTTCGACCGGAGAAAGAGGCAGCATCAATTAGTATGAGAAACAAAAAGATCCTTCATCCTCATCAAGTATGTAATTAGAGTGAATAAGAGGACAGTGAAAGAGAGCTAGAGAGAGAGAGTATGACAGGGCTATAGATTACTTTTTAAAGTGTATAATTTGAGTGAATGAGAAGACAGTGAGAAACAGAGAGAGGAACGGAGACAGCAAGAAGGGTAGGGCTATGCATGATGTTCCCTTTTTTCCGTGCAGCGGGGGCTTCGTGTTTCTGCTGCTAGGGCTGGAGGTGGAGGCTTTCCTGGTGTTTTTTGGGGAGGTTGCAGGGCGTCACACAAGGGCCTCCCTCCCCTCTGCCCTGCCCCTTCCATGAGAATGAGCTGCAGGACTGCTCAGGTCCCAAATTGGAAGGCAGTGCTTTGAATGGAGAGCAAGACCCACTCTGCACCGGTAACATGAGAGTCCTGCCTCTGGTAGTGTGTGCCTTCTTGGCCCTGCTCTGTCTGCCTGCTCCCAGCCATGGAGGTAAGGACTCTAAATCAGACTTCCATCTATTAATAGCTGTCCTGTCAGAGTGGCAGGATGGATTTTTTTATTTTATTTTAAGAGAGAGTGGGGTCCTTCACGGTCACCTCAGGTTCCTGGAGCACCCCATTCAATCCGAATCAACTTCAAGACTGTTCTTTTCCCCCTCTCTTCTTGCCAACAACATTTTCATGCAACTGGGTCAGATATTTCTCTCTTGTACCATATATGGCTCTTGCATTTGTAAGCATGCGAGGGAGTCTGGAAGTAGCCTCAGGCAGACCCTTTAGTGTGAGTCCTGGATAGAAGACAGAGTGTTGTGTGTCAATGTGCTGCTGCTCCTGCCTCCGCTGACGCCCGCTACCGCAGCCGGGTTTTTACAGGGACGTGTGGGGGTGGGAGGGCCGTGACTGAGGACTGTGTGGCAGTGGCAGTTAGGTGCGGGAAGGTGAACTGAGGTCTCCCCCTCTCTGCAACGCTGTAAAAGACTCATTCAGACAGAATGAGAGAAAAACGAAGGAGAAAGAGGGCGAGAGAGAGAGAGAAAGTGTGTGTGTGTGTGTGTGTGTGCAAGCCGGGTGTTCTGAGCTCTGCTAGGTCTCACACAAGGCAGCAAGTCTTCAGGGAAGGTGGGAGAGGGGTGGGGTGGTAGGGGTAGGGAAAGGGGGGCTTGCCGGTCCTGGACAATGAGCCTACAGTGCTATGCGAGATTTCAGATGCAGCGGCAGCACTTCACTTGTTAAATGCATTTCCTTCCAGGAGTTTCTTGCAGAGTTGAGTGGTGGTGGGGGTGGTGGGGTGGTGGTGGTGGTGGTGGGGGGGGGGGGGCTGTAGGGGGCTCTGGCATCTGCCGCGTCTAGGAGGGAAGTTAGTGCTGGCCAAACAGCTTTGCCCTAAATAAGACGTGGGGGAATGAAGAGATGCCTTTCAGGGCTCATTGGATCTCTCACAAGACTGTACACATGGCACTTTGGCAGTGATGGGCCCTTCTTTGTGCAGATGTTTAGGCGTGTTTCCTGTTGGACGTTTCTTTTTTTTATCTATTGACTTCTTTTCTTTGTGAGCCTCTGATCTTCAAAATAGGCGAGCTCTTAGGAGAATGCTCTCTCTTAGCACGTTGGGAAGGCGAAGCTCTTCTGGGCATAGACTGGCCGCTCAGATCTTCTCTATGGCTCAGGATCAAAGGCGCGTGATTTGTTGTGTGCTACACAGAGATTGGACCAGGGTTTTCAGTGAGCGAGAATGTTCATATTCGCCGTTCAGCCACTCCTTGATTTTGTCCATATTTGACAATTCCTCCTCTCTCAACTTCCCACAGACGGCATCATGTCAGTCAGGAGAGTAGCTCCTTAAACCACATCAAAAAAGGAAAAAAGCAGCTGTGTTATTTCTTGCCTTATGTGTTCCTCCATCACAAAAGAAGTTTCTAGAATGGGAAGTTGGATCGGTTGTCAGACAGCTATTAAACACGGTGGTAACCACCCATGAGCATTGCTGGCTAACCTACTGACCTGTGACTTGAGCACTGATGGGAGCCACATGTGTCTTTCTCATTGTGTCTGCAAAGGTACCCCTATCCCCTTCCCCCAAAACCTAATCCCAGCCTGTACTGGAGTGTTGGTAGGAGCCAGAGCTCACTGGGCTGAGCCAAAGAGCTGAGCTACCTGGAATGTTTTTAAAACCAACCTGGCTTCCCGAGCCATGTTTATATCTTGGGTTCTATCACCAAAAACAGCAGACCTCCATCTGCACTGCAGTCCCTGACACCTTCAGAGAGCAATGGTCAACTAGAAAGTTCTCTCACCCATCCCTATACTAGGCCAGGGTGTGGCTTTGTGTCCTCAGCTCTGAGGGGTGAGTGCAGATGAGAGATATGCCAGCCTAGACTCTGACAAGAGAAGAAGAGGTCTTGCTAACATCCAACAACAGTATGCTTAATTTTTATTCTTTTATTGATAGACATTTGCATTGAATGGCAAGCCAGTATATTCCTATTGCACTTTTGAAGCAGATTACATCCAGTTCACTGAGAAAGTCTTGAATTTCAGGGTTTAATGATGTGTTGGGAAAATAGCAAGCGCATGATCATTCAATATTCAATCGCTCCTCACAAGAACTGCGTTTCCAGAGAAAACAGTCTGCTTGGTAATGCGTCTGTGTCCTCATTTTCCTCGTGGGGGGATTTTGCATCTCCAGACAGAAAAGATCTTCTCAGGTCTATTATGTCACCGTGGCAACTCCCTAAATAAATAGTGATTTCATCTGGTCCAAGAGTTTCTGATGCTATACAAGGAGCTGGTGTGAGCCTCTGAAGTTAGCAAGATAAACAGAGTTACTATGGCCTTCAGCTAGGAAGATTAATAAAGACAATATTGGCTTTAGGAAATTGATGAGATTAGGTCAGAAATGTAGGCTCCATTCTACACCCTTCTCTGGCAGTCTCAACAGTGGACATAGATGGACTGGAGTATAAGCAAAGTAGTGTTTGATGGCATACACCATGTATAACAGCTGGTCCTTGTATGTTCTGTACTGTAAACTAACCAAGGGGAGGTATTTGCAGCTACCCCAGTAAGGGCACAATTACACACATATACCCTGTCAGTAGATGACTGTATTTAACGAAACTTACTTTCATTTCATGTACTCAGTTAACAACCCTTTAATTACATCACCACATATTACAGATTTCTTTCCCCATGCGTCTTGGGCATGACGTAACTGGGAAGTATCTCACTACGAGCCCCATTTCTTTTACAGCCCCCTGCTGGACAAATGCAGTATTGGAGATCTTTCTCACCCTTCCTCACAAGTCAAGCACCTGTTTCATAATCATTCACTTTTGTTCTAAAAACCATATCAAAGTTACAGAAAAGAAAGAACAAAAACAAAAAAGCCTCCTCTTCTCAGTTTGAGCTGTCTTCATCTGCGGTTTTTATTCATCAATATTGTGTCTGGCAGTGGCCAGAGGCAAACATCATTCTAAAGATCAACCATAAAGCCGGGTTGGATGGAGATGCCTGGATGCTAGCTCTAGTGATCTAAAATGTGACTCGCTATAGGAGTCAACTCTGCATTATTCAGTGCTAACCTCGCTAACTATACCAACAACCTGGCCTCAATCACAGCTTCCATTTTGGGTCAGAGGAGCCCACACATGTGAAGTGTCACAACCTTACACAATGTGTCACTGTCCTGAGGAGTGGGGTCAGGGGCCACTCTGTGGTATGCAGCTATGTTGTGCATCTTGTTGTGATAGTGAACTTAAGTCAACATCTGAACCTGACACTAAACACTACAGGCAGACAGGCAGTGTCTCTCTCAGTCAGAAACACTCGAGCATCACTCCAAAACGCAACACAAAGCCTATAATTTACCCGAGCTTTCTGCTTTCTGTCGGGAGAGAATAATAGAACAGAATAGACCTCATTGTCATGTCAAGCATGAAAAAAATCTATGGTTTCACTAGACAGCACATGCAATATACACATCATAGACACTATTCAATATATATATGTATATATATATATATTAACAATTAGATAATTCAGTACATGACATGAAATGAACACTTGAAAGGGCAACCATTTGCAGCACTGTGCCGTTTTCCAGCCACACAGACTTGCCAAGTGACATTGTCTAGTCTACTTGGAAGGTGCCATTTGTGCATATTTAATGAAAGAGCTGTGACTTGGCAGCCCTCAGCCATGTCTCGCACCGTGTTTGTTTTCTTGAAAAGTTACGTCCTGCTTTGTCCCAAAAATGGAAACACCAGTCAGTGAACAGGCCTTCTCAAGCACATTCATTTTTGATGTGAATTCTTTCGAAATGCTCTGATGGAAACTTTAGCTTTGGAGAACTCACACACAGAACTCTCACACGGAAAAAAAAAATCTGTAAATGGGAAGAAGCTATGCATGAACAGATGCCTGTAGTTCACTTGTTTCCACGATATCTTTTATGGTGGGAGAATGTGTGACAGGGAAAAGATCAGGAGGATTTCATAAGACTGTTGCTAAATAGTTGACTTTTTTCCCCCTTAAATAAGAGGTTGAATAAAGACAAACATTAGCTGAGATATCAGTTTGTGACATTGTTTTAGGTAGATGTCACTGAGCTGTAAAATGTTAATTCCCCTATCTTATTTCAAAACATTTTCAAACTTATCTGTCTTTCTCCCATCTGGCTTAGCAACTGTAGTATGGCTAGAATTTTGAATTGAGGTAGCTTTTCAACTTAGTTTCCTAATATAGTCAAGTCTTTTGGATAGAGGGAAAAACATAGATCATATCTTCAAGGATTTTATGGTAAGCATTCTAAGTATTTGGAAAAGATTCTTTGTCTGTTGCAATCTGTTTCATGGGAAACAATTCATGTACACATTTTGATTCACAGGTGAAGCCACACACATTCACAACCAAGATAATATGTTATATACTCAAACACAAGAGCAGAAGCACAGAAATGTTAGCAGTCACAATGTTTGGATGACAAATGTGACATAGGCCATCTGTACATAATGCTAAGGCAATTTGGTGTTTTTGTTGCTTAGAAACCAGCACTGCTGCAGTAGAAAGCACTTCTTAGAGGCTGGGCTGGGTTGTGTGGGTTTTTTTGGCGGCTCACATGGTTTAGTGACTAATGACGGCCAATTCAGGGGTGCCTGAGATCCGGTGCCACTGGACGAGGGTGAAAACCCTGGGGAGGAGCAATGAGTCACTGAGTCATAAGACAGGCCAGGAGGGAAGAAGACATCAGAGACACTCTGTGACAGAAGACCAGCTCTTTTGCCGCCGGCTTCAGAAACACACCGCCTCCATTTTTCTTCTCGGCAAAATAAACATGGTCTGTGGCTCCAAGAATCTAAGGACAATCATTTAAGGTTGATCTGTCTCTCTTTCACCCTCCCTCTCTCTTTTTCTCTCCCGTAAAATGCCGGAAGGTTTCCGCTTATGAGAAGAATGGACAGCACTGATCTCAAGGGCTTTCTCTTTTCTCTTTACATGTCTGCACTGAAAGTATTTGAGTTGCTGAGCATGTCCACCAAGGTTCCAACTGTTTTCATAAACCTTAAAACAAATATTCTTTGTTCTCCCTACTGGTTGAAATATGGATATCCCTTCACAAAGGCATGGCTTGGCACTCTCCTGATGTGAGTGGGCAGAGGAATTTGAGAGAGTGTTTCCAACCGGGAGCGAAGCCTTGTCAGAGTCTAGTCAAAGAGCTGACTCTTAGCCTATCAGCCTCTGTCATGAAGGCCTTGTGTCATGAACAATCTGCGACCAGGGATTTTTTTTTTTCATGGCCAGACCCCTGGAGAGAGAGAATCAAATGACCTGAGATGGGCTGGCCCTCCGTGTGCTGCTGGATAAATATAGCTACAACATGCAGTCAGAGAGAGGGAAAGAGAGGGGAGAGAGGGAGCAATGCCAGCTTTCTGTGTCAGAGTGGATCCTGGGAGCTTGTGAGGACTTGGGGCTCGGCTCCCATGAACACACAACCAGATGCAGTTGTCTGCAGCCATGTCGTCATCCCTCAGTCACGAAAGGCCCTAAATATCCAGAGGAAGAACTGCCTACTGTTGAACTGCAGCTGAACGTGAAGACCGTCTGGCTTGTGCCGAGGTCAGAATCACATGACACTAATTTGGGGAGCTGACAGACCCTCTCGTTCTCAGCGGTCCCCATTCAAACTACAGTTGCGTCACTTTTTAAATTTAGCACAATCTCTAGTCTATGGTCAGTTATCCTTAGCAAGTCAATTATTCATGTAGCTAGAGACAGGCTACATTTAGGAGCTTGTATCTGGAGATGTAGTTTGTGTCCTAACATCACATCCAACAACATGAGAAATATAAAAGCTGTGCAGCAATGATTCAAGAGCTGTTATACCTCCCAACTTATAAGCATCGGTCAAACACAGGTTTACTTTCATAGAAAAGGTGTATCTAGGCAAAATATTATCAGTTTCTTCAGACCAATAATGTTTACAATAGGCCTGTAAAAATGAACAAATAAAAATGTAAATTGAGGGCAGGTGACAGAATCAGTCCCCAAAACTAATTGGGTACTGACCTTAAAAAAAAAAAATCCCATGACATCAAATGTCATTGTTAAAAGCAACACAGCACTTGTGATCATGGGGTTTGTATAGGCAAGGCAAGGCAAGGCAATTTTATTTGTATAGAGCATTCCTTACAACAGTGCATTTCAATGTGTTTTACAGATATAGGAAATATTGTAATTGGATTTCCTTTTGTTGTGTCCAAAGCCACAGAAATGCATTTTGCCCAGTGCCCAATTTGCAGGGTGAACTATGCTGAGAACAAAGAAACCAACCCACTTTAATTGTGATCTAAAAGTAGCTAGCTAGCTTTCTACAGTGTAGTCATACCAACCTATCAATTATACCTACATAAAACCATGCAAAAACCTTTCAGACACCACTAACAGCCTAGCACAATGAAAGCTTGCTAACATGCTAACTAGCATTGTTTATCGATACTACTACGATATCACTGCTGATGTCATGAAGTCTGGTTCTTCGCTGGTCTATGCAGGTACTCTACAGATGCTTTTCAGAAATATCTATAGGTCTAACACTAAATGTACTAGACCTAAGCGCTAATACTTAACGAATACATAAAGCTCATCTTAAACATCACAAAATACATTGACAGAACTTTCCAGAAAGCTGTCACAAAAACAAGCTTTCATAGACTGACTGTTTTCTGGAGGTTCCTATTACAATGCAATCAACATTATTTACAGCAAGCAATGCCCTGATGTAACCCTCCTAAAACAAACTAGTGGTTGCATTTGTTTCATTAATCTACCCTAAAGATATCATTAGATCTCATGTTAACAGCTATAATAATAACACTGATCGGTTCAAGAGCCAGAACAGGCCAGCAGAAAAGTGTAATGTCTTCATTAGCCCTTGCTGTGCCGTGGCGTAGCAGACCATGGACTGTTAAATAGGCTTCATGTGCCTTAGGCTACATGCCACCACAAGGTCATCATTTTTCACAAAAGTAATTTTCTTGACTTTGGATTGAGTCATCTTTCAATCACTATAAACTTTTTCCATATATAGATAGTGTGAGAATGTTTTTTTTTCTACTTCTTGAGTGTTCAGTATACAGGATTCCATTCCATGCATGCAGTGAAAGGGCTGTAAGAAATGGCTGTAAAACCATCCTGTGGAATAAACTTGTCTAGCTGAATGTTCTGTCAGCACTGACATGCACTTGAACTGTACATGTTTTAGTCATCACACTGAGAGAAGGCTGTAGAGGAAAATGAAATGCTCTTCATATGTGAGCAGAGGATAATCTATATCCCAAATCTCACTATTCCAGCATTGTTGGAATGAAAGATTCAGGCGATACCTGACATGTGGCTTTGTATAAACTGGTTAAAATTCCAGGAACACTCTGTGGCTAACTGTAGGGAGGGTCTGTGCCTTGATATTGTGAAGTGTCATCATAGCTGGAGAGAGAAAGAAAGACAGAAAGAAAGAAAGAAAGATGTTCTGTACAGAACCTTTTAGACTGCCAAACTCAGCAGGAAATGGCCCATGGTCGTCCGGTGACTGGGTGTCATGCCTTGTCAACTTTACGTTGCTATACTGACTTGATTACTTGCAGAGACACACAACCACACATCATGTCCACTGATGCATGCAAAGTTTGAGTTGTGGCATTAATTTGTCAGGGACGTGAGGGTCAATCGAATAAATTGACCTTAAAGTATGGAAGGCAAGCTCCTGGATAGATTTTCTTATACATTGTGGTTGTATTTCTCATGCATAGACTGTAATGAATGCTGTGGCAGTGAAATTTGTCAATCAATATTTCTAGGTCTTAATGCATCGATATCTAGGTGAGGCGTTGCGTGAAAACACTGGTTTGCCTCATACAAGAGAACTGTGCAAACATTCCTAATGACTCCTGATGGAGAATGGAGAATGGGTACAGCCCAGAACATAAGTAGCTCATCTCTTCTGAAACCATGCACATTTACATTTACATTTAGGCATTTAGCAGACGCTTTTATCCAAAGCGATTTACAAAAGAGGATAACATTCAAGCTACAACACAATGAACTAACAAGGAGTGCGTATTGCTAACATAGAATCTGTTAAGTTGAAAGTGCAATAGTGTAACACATTGTAGAGAAATTAAATTATTAAGTGCATTCTCAATACTTAGGTAGAGGACAGTAATCCCATGTGTTAGAGACATATGAAATCAAAGGGCTGTTTAAGGGACCATTTTGAGTGCAGTGTTGGCATTGATTGAATTTTTGGGATGTCTGTTAGTGTCCGTTGTGACAGTAAGCTCCAGGCCTGGTGCTGCATTATGCTATTTACCAGGTGAATGGAATGGCTTTGAAAGATGTAGTAAGATGTCCTCAATCTGTTTAAATATTATTTCTATTATGACCAAAATGTGGAATATTCTTTTATGACAGCACATGCCCTCATTTAAGCCAATTTCATTTATAGAGAGCCAGCACACAATGTAAAGTGTGAATCATGTAGAGAGCAGTGAGGCCAGAAGGCATATATTGAGCTTTATATGTGTATCCCTTTGAGCCGAAGCACAGACTCATCTGGACCCCTGTGGATTTCCTCATTAATTCATATTACCTCACGTGCAGCTGACTGGTGCTGCTGGAGTCGTTATAGAATTGGAATCCATTTGGTCTGAATATTCTATTCAGTGTTCATGTGTTCATTGCTATGTCTACAGAAGGACATGATGCACTGGAAATGTAACCAACGCCCTAACCTCAGTCAAGCAGTCTGAATATGTGCCCAGTACACACAGCAGGACAGCTTTGTCAGACTTGTTACTATGTTACAAAAACACATTTCTTACAACACATCCTTAGTCATTTTTATTTTCGGGGGCAACGTTTCATTCAGACACCTCTTTTCCTCTTTTCCTCCTTTCCTCTTTTCTTTTTTTTCAGAAACTGAGTGAGCTTTTGGCCAAAAACCAGAAGCTCACAGGTTTAGTCAGCACAAAGGCCCTTTTTTAACAGTAGTCCTGTGAAAAATAACTTTAGTGCGGCTTGTTTGCTTTTTTGGTGCTGTTTCGACTCTCACACCCAGCCTGCCTGCCTGCCTGTCGGCACGCCAGGCCCAGCCCCTCCTGTCTGAGGTGGATTTGCCCTCCGCCTAATAAAATGTAAAAAAAGAAACTTTCTTCCCAAAGCGGCAGCAAAGAAGCCAACGCCTCAAGAGCTTGGCATGAAGCAGCCCGGTATGGGTGAAGGCTGTGTGTTTAAAAACAGAACGCACATTCCGCACATGTGAGCAGCGGTGGGCTCCTCCAGGGGGAACGGTGCGTGCCGAGCCACATTGCTACGCGCTCTCGCTTCAAAAAGCTTTGGTGCCAGACTCAAGCAAAGCGTGTTTGTCGTACCCATTCACTCCAAAGGGTTTAATTGACTCCAACATCCACTTAATCACTCAAAATGCATTTTCTAAGTGATAGGGGTGTTCAGGCCCACTGTTTCCCAGCCATGAAGGTCCCCCAAGAGGAGAAGGGACCACTCCTGAGGCAGTAAATGATGTTATGGTGCGGTGAAGACGAAAGACTCGCTGTGAGTTTGACTCGGCTGGAGCAAAATGCTGTCTCTTTAGCCTTAGTATCTGCATTGCCGTTAGGTACACTCAGTGAATGCATACCTAATGGCTTTACTTAGCTGCATGTTGTATGAGGACAACTTAGCTTTTTATGGATGCCCTTGCTCACGTACAGGCGATGGCATGTACCCGGGGGGGCAGAGACATAATGCACACACAGACACATAGAGGGATAAAAGCTTAAGGTGCAACAAAGCAGAAGTCACGAAAGAGCTCAAAGTCATACCAATTTATTACCCTCTATGATTCCAGGATGTTTCTCAAGAATGAATAACACGTAATAGAGCTATGCACGGTATGTGTAGTCCAATTAAGCGCTAGCATTCCGCTCTCCACACACACACACACTTAAACTAAAGCTGCAAGTCTGCTGGGCGTGTAAGTTTGATCTCCAAGTCATGCTCAGGATCCGTCTTCATGTGTCTGGTGGCTGTGCATATGGTGTGGCTATGAATATGCGGTTGGGGCAGAGTGTGGCTGTGGTCTGCTGGGGCTGATACTGTCTGCCCTTGTGCACGTTGCAGTGCATTGTGATGGGTGGTGCTGCAGGCCTGTGGTCTCAGCTCGTCCCACTCCGACTCCCTGCTTGTCATTACCGCTGATTGATGGCCCTTAAAATACTCCCCGTCAAAGCATCCTTCCCGAGGAATTCTCTCCAACATTCGCACATTGGTAAACACACGATCGTACATCATAAAAAGGGTTCACAATGAAAAAGCCTGAAGGCCATGCTATGCTCTAATGCATTTTTAAATCACACACACACGTTATAAATTAGGTTATGATAACATCATGTCAGCACAATGAGGTGGCACTGTACCTAGTCATAACAATGGCGGAAGAAGAAAAGGCACAGGTGTCTGAATCTTTTGGGGATTACTGAACAATGTCATTTTGCCTTTCCTCTTCATGTCCACATATTACTGAACAGTGTCATATTGCCTTTTCTTTCATAGGGTTGGCTCTAGTCTTTTTGCTGCGCTAGGCCAGATTTTAGTTTTGCCCCCTCTTTCCGTGAAAGTGAAGAACTGAAGTAAAATAAGCAAGTTACAGTCACAATATCCCATCGCTGCTCTCCTGGCCTGGGTGCTTCCATGATAACATGAGACAAGGCTTCAATGCAAACTGAAATCCTATTGTGCCTGATTCTGATTGAGTAGATAATGAAGCAAAGTGTAAAAAGACTGCATTCAGTCTTTGCTCTGTCCCAAGGAGACTTTCTCTCCCATTTGTTTCACAGGCAACATAAATCAGGCCATTAATGCATGACTATGCCAACACTCTGTGCTGAGCTTGCAAAGAGAAAGTTATGTTGCACTATTTTATACTTCTGCCGGGGTTGACTCGAAGCACACACACACACACACACACACACATACACACATGCACACACACACACATACACACACACATATACACACACACACTAGCCTCTTTTAGCTTCACAGGCCTCTGTTTTCAATTACACATGGATGCAATCAAGCCACCTCACACACAGATATGCACTAATTTGGAGCTCATTGTAAAACAGATGTTGGGTAATGCAATCATTTCACATGCTCTCCCAAATCTCACATTCTCAAGGCTCTCAAGGGAGAGGAAGCATATAGATTTTTCCTCTGCGTCCTTTTTTTCCAGACTGTTCTGAATGACTGTGTGGACCAGAGTTTCTCATCCATTGCAGTAACAGTTCCCAGTGAACAGTCGGAGAGACACGGAGCAGAGACTTGGTTCTGGCAACTGCACTAATTCTTCTTTGAGGAGGGGACTAGCTGATGCAATAAATACTCCACATGTTCACTTGAAGGAATGCCTTTCCCCTGTCTGAAGAACACACACTTCCAAGACAAAGCCCAAGTGCTTTCAACAATGTGTAGGGTAGAATTTCTCTTACCACAGCGAAATACATCTCTTTCTCTCTCTCTCTTTTTTTTTTGAAAACAAAGGGCTGAAATCAGCTTCTATGAGTGTGCCCATAAGTTCCTCTCCCACACATGTGAATGCAGTTATGAACGCAGTTATGCATGAGAAAGACACACACACAAAGCGCTTTGAAACAAACGGATTGCTCTCGTTAAAAACTTTCAAAAGCTTACTGTGTATTCACAGGGGTTGTTTTCAAGAGCCCGTCAGTGGTGCAGTTTTCACGTCTTTAGAATATTAGTTACTTCAGACATCCCAGACACTGAATAGGATTATGAGTTTCAGCCTTTAGTGGCTCAAAAACATCACCTGCTAAAATTGCTGGTTAACATATTTGCCATATTAGTGTTAATGGACCCTCTGACAGAGCAAGTCTATGTAGTCTGACTCATCAATGACGCCTTATGTGGTTTCACAAAGGGACCAGGAAAACACTGTGAGACGAGACAAATTAGACAATGAAGGTATCACAGTCCCTTCAAACAGCCATGCCCTGCCATAACTACTCCGAAAAAGCACTGGTATGTGAATCCCAATTTTACTACCATTAAGAGTGCCTGTAAATTGGTTCCTTGTGTTGTTTGTTTTTAATTGACTCTGAGAAAGATGTTTTCTTCTCTGCAAAAAAAAAAAAAAAAAAACAGGAGAGGAATGTCCTTGATATCCAAGCTGACCATTCTGGCATCTTACAATCTTGTATCACTACAGCAATGATAAACTGAACCATTTCCAACATAGCTTTGATCTATGTTCATACAGCCAGCAGAATGTGAACATGTGCTTGTTTATGCATGCTAGCATAAAGCAAGGCACAGTTAGAATGATCTCTATAACTTTACCAGTGCTATCAGGATGGGGTTTTAGCTTGCCTCAGCAAACAAATTACAACGAACAAGGACAAGTTTAGGGCAAGCTTTTGATTCGCCCAGCTGAGAAAACACTGAAGCCTGCCCAGTTTTGGACCTTTCTGTAAACAAACCAGCACAAATTAAGTGGAAGAAAAGAGGCCTTTGGTAACTCCAAACTGTTGAATAAATGACATGAGATTAACATCAAAGAGTCAGACATTGCTTCCTATTACTCTTAATCATTGTTTTAGGCTTTGAGAACGTCTCAAAAAAAGAAAGAAAGAAAATATAGCTCTTTTTATATGGCTGTTTGATTTAATGTCTGACTTTGTGTCTATGATGTCTGCTTCACTCTCTAGAGTAATATCAGCACACATTGTGTGCATATACAAAACATATGGCACATACATCCTCACAGTCATTGACATTTCACCGCTTTGTTTAGACAGTATGCTTACTTTTGGGGGAAGCACCACTGAGCACATCTGCACATAGTTTTACTCTGCCTCGTGGTGAAATGGGCCCCAGTTCATTTTCCCCCCTTGGTTTTTGGACACAGTGTATTGCTTTCATTTTAATGAGGAGAGAACAGGACCAAATGGTTAGTTCCTCCCTGCTGCCCCATAGTACCCTCTAATAACAGAATGTCACAGAATAGCCCTCATTCAACAGACAGGAAAAAAACATCCCATGCAAAAGGTCAAGCATCTTGTGGTGAAACTGAAATGATGTGGGTTTTCTCCTACACTGTGTTAGTATGCAGTAGGAATGATATACTGGAGCCTTCAGACTGCTTTCCCCCACCTGACTATCAGCTTCAGTGAACCTAACTATCCTGCATCTGGAATACATTGATTTAAGGATAGACTTATGGAGGGGGGCTCTGGTCTTATGTAGAGGGGCAATGACTCACTGAACGCTGACTCAACCTTCTCTCTATGTGTCCCTACAGACTAGTGTGGGGTAACGTTTGTTAAATCATTACAGTGACATCCACCAGCACGGTGGGGTTCTGGGGGGTGGCGGGGGGTGGGTGCTGGTAGGTCTACTGTGGAGGGTCCATGATAAATTAGCCTGTAATAAGAAGGGAGGATGAGAGAGAAAGATCAATGGCTCTAAGGGGGAAAAAGCATATCACATGTATATCTCCACGACTTGTCAGTATACGTGGCAATGGTGGTGCAAAAGATAGAACAGAGGTTGGAACAGGAGACGCCTGCTGTGTCTGTTAACAAAGCGTTTGTTGGAGCATGTTCATTCAGCCATATAAATGTACACATGCAGATGACAGGAATATAAATTGACATACACAAGAAAGCATGCATGTATGTACACATATGGGCTTATGGTATGCTGGGTGTGTCATAGGTTCATCAGATGGTTAAGTGAGAGGTCATCTGACTCAAGTGTGTGGGCAACAGAAAAACCAAGAAACCAAAGCCATGTAGCCACAGTGATGCTCATACTTATTAATATATCTTTTGCTGTAAGATACACACAGAGATTGAATACAGAACAGACACGGGGAGCCAGAGGGTGGGAGAGAGGGGGGGGGGGGTATGGAGATAAAGAAAAGGGAGGGAGACAGAGTGAGAGAGAGAGAGGAGGAAGGGGGGAGGGAGGGAGAGATATGGAGATAGTGAAAAGGGAGGAAGACAAAGTGAAAGACAGAGGGAGAAAAAAAAAGAAGTGGAAGAGAGAGTGATGGAGATAGGCAAGACAGAGTGATGGAGAGACAGATGGAGATGGGAAAGAGAGAGGGAGAGAGAGACCATGACAGGGCCATAAAAGGGCCAGATATGCATGATGCTGGAAGGAGTGACAGACTAGAGCAGCGACTAGGCTTACCAACTGGCCTATATTAAGGCAATCTATAATGTCAGAGTATTTTCAATACATCACCTGTACTCACAGCTGGAACACTTGGTTTAACCAGGTCTCTCAGCTTTTTAATACCACCATGAGTATTTCCTCTACATATACAGACCTTCATCATATACTGATGTCAGCTTTGCTTCACGTGGATAGATATTAATCTCTGAGAGGCAAGAATGTCAATACAGTCAACGTGGAATGGGGAAAAGGGCCATAGCATGCCACAATAGGCAGTAAGAATGCACTCATAAATCCAAATGAAGCCGAGGACCTGTCTGCATCATTCGTAAAAATGTGACTGTCGACGGGCGCTTTATGCCAATATCTCCACCAACCATCTGTAGGTAGGGCATCCTTGATCTCTGCAATCACTCACACAAGTCAATTGCTTTCATGAACATAATTATACCATGACAACATCAAAGGCGGCTTTGGCTTGTGACTGATATCTTGCTTTCCCCAATAACACTGACAATTTCTCCCCAGACATCTGTGCCTGAGACACAGTGAAGGCATATTTTTAGTTTAGTCAGAAATAAACAACAAAATTTCACCGTAAAGATAATATTTTTTGAGACGTGTCATTATTTAGAAACTGAAAATACATGGATGGAGGACCAATTTAAAGTGATACTTGTAGGACTAACTTGTTAGTTAGTTTGCTGGATATGTTTAATGCAAAAGGAGTGTATGTTCCCTCTAGAGAGCTGTTTGTACACAGTCTGAAAGAGGGGGACACAGTGGTCTGTGAGTGCACTGTAGTTAATTTAAAAGCATGGAATGAGGAGATAACATTGAAAACAATTGCGGGCAAAGAGGTGCAATTGCTCGTAATTACATCTGCCTAAACACTGAGAAAGCTGTTTAGATAGCGAAGAATTAAATTGCTTTACGATGGTTATCAGTGAAATGCAAATAGAGGGAAATATATTTTCCTCTCTATTTTTTCTTCTTTAAATGTAACAAGCTCCATGAAACCTACATGGAGCTTTTCTCTGGAGAGACTGAACTGCGGCACATGCTGTGATCTTAGAGAGGACGCAGATGCGACACAGGAGAGATGAAAAAATCAGGGCTGTTCAAAGGACACGGGCGCAACGAGTGACAGGGTGCGTGGCAGCGGAGTCACACTGGCTCATGACTGATGGCAGAGAGGCTGAACATCCTCTCCCCTGGGGAGAATCTTGTTGGGAGCCACATGTTTAAACCATTAGTTGGAATGGGGCATGAAAATGCTTAATAGGTGCCCCATAACAAACAACAGCAAGCTGTAATCTGTCTATCCAGAAGTAACTAAATCCTTTGTGTGAGATTGTGTCCGGTTGGGTCAACAATCTGTGTGAAAACCATAATGCCTTTTGTTACTTACTTCCATATCACAAAGCATTCTGGTGATGGTCCTGCATGCTGTTTAAATTATTGCTAAGAGGTGCAATTTGGCTGGTCTGAAAGCTATCTGACATTTATTTGTTTCATGGATGCTTTTATTTACTCGGTTGCTTGCTGTGGCAAAAGATTTTCCATGGTAACTGAAGCCAACCTCAGTACAAGCATGATACGCCTGAAAAAAAAAGAAGAAGACGACGAAGACGACGGGAGCATTACAGAAGTAATGAATAAGTAAGCCAGAGGTGGAACATTTGAGTGGTGCTTAGGGCCGTTGCAGAATTTCAGCCTTTCCTTGAAAGGGCCGTTATTTGGGCAGCGAACGGCATGGAAGGGAGAACAGAGGCTTTGGCAGCCCTGCTGTCTCCTAAAGGGCAGACCGCACCAGCAGACTAGGGTGGGGCCACAAACAGTAGCGTCGTGGAAACCGTGGCGCAAGCAAGCAGTAGGGAATAATGGGTGGAGTGGCCCCTTACTGAGGTGAGGGCTGGGGTGCTGGGGGGTTGGGGACTTAGGAGTGGGGTGGGGTGTGGTGTGGTGGGGGGGGGGGGTGTAGAAACTGAACACCATGATTGAAGGCTTTGGGGGAAACTCACTATTGCTGTGACCAGAAATCTGCTGCTAAAGCATTCACCAGGCCCCCTGAATGGAAAAACTGCCATTTGGAGGGGGATGGGTGATCTGAATCTTCAAGCTGAGCAGCACCAGTCCGTCAGTGTTCCTTCAGCTGTAAGGCATTAGGAGCCAGCAACAAGACTTGATGAAATACACATATATGCAACTAACGGGAGCCCAGTGGGCTACGGGGCCTCTCGAGCTCTCACATTACTGCAACTGGTCTTTGCACACCCTCCTGTGGTAAGGCTGTTTGAGCAGAGAATAGGGCCTTGTGTTCTTACACTTTTTGGCCTGCCTATAACCATACCAACTCAGTTTTTGGAAACATACCAGTGATGAGGCCAATTGTCCAGATGTTACTATTCATGTACTGATTAATGGAAAGCATTCTCTGTCTCACTAAATATTTTCCAGTCCATTGAAAACATAACATCCAACTGATATTTATCAGACCAATCACAAACGACTGTGGAAAGAAAGGGCACAGGCTTGCATTGTCGTGGTTAGGAAAAGGTCACGTCATCAGTGGCAGAGATGGTCAGTAAGCAGACGTTTTCAATTAACTGTGCCTTACTCACCGCTACAAGTGGTATTTACCTTTACCGTAAACTATATCTGAAAGTCTAGTCATGGAGAATGCAACTAGTGTCCTGGAGTCTTTGGCCTTTTGAGGAAGTCTAAATTAAGGATTGGACCTGTCTGTTCAGTTTCCTTTCAGACAAGGACATGATCAAAGACAATATTCTGCTTTATTATGGCTTCCTATGGCAAGATCACAATAATGATGTGAATATTCACTTGTCTCAGATCCTTACAATAGTTTAGTGTGATAGTTTTCAAAATTAGGAAAACCTGCAGTCAGCGGAGCATGTTCCTCTGATGTCACTGGGGGGGGGGATTATTTAAACAGACCCACCCACAGGGACCTTGGCAGTTGACGGCTTCCGTAGTTTGCCTTGCCTGACAGAGATGGTCTTTGTACTACTTGGTCATAAACTAGACCAAGCTTTTGGGCTCATACAATAACCCTGTTGAGGAATCTGTTTTTCCTACAATACTGAGAGGTGAATTAAATCATATATGTGTGTGTGTGTGTGTGTGTGTGTGTGTGTGTGTGTGTGTGTGTGTGTGTTATAGCGATGACTATTAGTTTCTCTTTGAGGTGTGGTTAACCTGAATCAAACTAGCCCCTTTTTCTCACCTTTTCTCACCATTGTGGAAAATGTAGCGCTCAAGGTGAACTCACCTCAGCATCTGAGTCAACATGTGTGATCACACAGGACCTCTAAACAGCTCCCATGCTCACATACCCTCATATGAGCCATACCAAATCCAACATGAAATTCATGATGTGCCAACAACTGATATTTTAATTGGCAACAACAGTGGGTCAAACCATGCAAGACTGGGGAATAATCAGACACAGTACAAAAGGGAGCTTTATGATTATCCCTCCATATGTGAGCTCCAGGGTTTTTTATCTTTGGTTTTCTCTGCTTGCTTCTCACCTCTCACCTCTCAGATCTGCCCTGTTTCCTGTTCGGGGGCAAAGACTAGAGGTTTAGAGTTTTGAAGAAAAGAGCACAAGACCAAGAGTAAGAGAGAGGCAACGACTCCCTTCTGGAATGTGTGGCTAATACCCTCTGTCTCACACAAATGCATTCCAGCATAAAATGAAATCTCACTCCAAATATTATTCCTTTTTTCTCACTTGGAATGATATGTTTCTGTCTTCTTCATGAATCATTCGCAGGCAACAGAGGCTTCATTAAAAAAAAAAATGCATCTGTCTCCAAATGTCTTTCCTTTGTCTTTTCTGAGCTGCCTTTTCTCACAGCTGAACTCCCTCTGGTGTGCTCTGTGTCTCCCACATATGGAAAGTCGGGATTTTTTCCAGCAAGACATTTCCTTACCAGTGTCCCGGCCTCCGTTTTTATGAAAGAGCTGAAAAGATTTAATTATTAGCAGAGGGGTGGCCAGATGCAGTGTAATTTATACTGGAGCCTATATTTATGTTTTTATTCTGCACTCTCTCACACTGAGTCTGCTCCTTACACAAATCTCAGAGGGATGGCCTGTATGTAAATTTGAAAGGCAAGAAGAACGATGTTTTGTTTCTCCTCTCAATGGTAGAGTTCTAACAGAGGTCTGGCTCCAAGATGGTAGTAAATGTGGGTCCCTGGTGAGTTCACAAAAGAGAGCCGAGGGCTTTATAAAACACCCAAGCCGTGGCATGCTGGGTTTTTACCATGTCCTTACTGCTGCGAGTAGCCCTAAATAGGGTGATTTGTTACTTTTATCAGATTTAGCAGCCATGTGT
This sequence comes from Tenualosa ilisha, assembly GCA_015244755.2. Lineage (NCBI taxonomy): Eukaryota > Metazoa > Chordata > Actinopteri > Clupeiformes > Clupeidae > Tenualosa > Tenualosa ilisha. The sequence goes on from PYXC01000946.1 coordinate 642,203, forward strand.
CCACGAGAGAAGCCCCTGAATGCCAACACTTGGTCATCACGTTCGGTCTGGGAACCTCCACTGTATGTTAATGACATTAAATCCCATAATAGCTATAATGGCTCATAATAGCTCCAAATGCACTAATAGAGTGCTAAAAGCACAAGGCCATCACTGTATGGTCTTTCTACTTTGGACAAGTGTGCACACAACAGTGTATTCCTTCAGAATAGCAGAGGTTACCTCACCAGAACTTCCTAAATTAATACATCGAACAATTCATATAGGGTGGTAGTGAAACTAGTGGGAACTTATTTTGACAAGCACAATCACCCATATGACGTCACGTCTATAAATGGAGATACCAACTCCACAGCATTGCATGCTCCACAAAATGATATCCAGTCCTTGTGGTGTGCTGGCATTGGCAAGTTCCTTAAAAAAAGAGCTGCACCACCACTATAAATAAAACTTTACTGTTGCCACGAGCAAAGATGGTTTGTTTGCAAAAATCAACGGTCAGTCACAGTTTCCATGGAGATGGTTTTGTTATTGAAATTGTTTTCTGTTGGTAAAGGAACATGTTTTGATATGAACGGTTTGTATTCATCTCATTGGCAAAATGACTTCTTCTTTCACATCTACATCTTCTTCTATTTTTTATGGAATAATTGTAGCCTTCTTCTGCAGTATGCAACTTGAATTCAAACTGTATGATTATTGAACATCTATTCCATGTTACTTTCATCATCCACTGGATTTTGGAAGGCATGCAGCTGAAATAAAATCCAAAATGACTGCAAACTACACGATACTCTTAGACTACCAACAGGCCCTTAGCAGGCAAAGCAAAACAAGAAGTGTTGGACTCCAGCTGGTGCACAGTCTTTTAACACACAGCCCACACTTTCAGTCTGCAACCAATGAACATTACCAAGGCCTATATGGCATACCGGTCTGCTTTGGAGTTTCCTGTTGATGTGACTACTACTGCATCCTCATGTGTTTTCCAGACGAGCCAGGAGATGGAAGGCAATAGAACAGTGAACAGGGAAGAAAGGAGGGGAAAGGAGGCCACACTGACAATGGGGAGATTCATTCATGGGTTTCTAAAGCCTCTAAACATCACAAGTGCAACATAGACCAGTCATAAAACTGTAGCCATCGCTTTCGAAAGTGCCTGGGACACATCAGAGCTCACAATAAGCCAGTGTTCACTAGGGTGTGGTTAGCAGTCTTTCAGTGGGGAGAGTGCTGGGCCACTCATTCCACTCGCACGGTTTCACTGCAGAAAAGGCCATCAGCTCAGCCACTGCACCGTACAACCTGGACTCTTACTTGACCCGCTGAGACACCCTTAGCTATAACTCATGAGTTACAGCGCGTCACATATTACTTTCCACTTGGGTCCACAATGACTTTTTGCACTTGTGTCATCAAGCACATGGGGAAGCCGGCGTTATCAATCAGTTCACACAAAGGTAAAGCCCCTGCTGTCTCAGCATGATCGTTTAGGCCTGAGAACCATATAGCCAAGCTTGCACTGGATGTTTGGCAGCCCTTAATACAAAACAGCTGTTTCTATCCACGCACTGCACCAGCGACATCGTTGCTTACTGAAGTCTCCTTCATAGACATCTGGGGCAGATAAACAGTGCCATGTCTGGTCACCTATTCTCCTGTGAATGGCCACTGTTAAAGCATCAGTTGTTACTCAGCCCTCTCCCTCATCTCCAGCTGTGTCTAGCTCTACATGAAGTGTGAAGACTGTGGGGCTGAGAGTGTTTTGGCTCTGGTTTGGAGTCACATATTTTATCCTCATTTTCTCTGAGAGTCGTCCAAGAAAAGCTAAGCCTGGAGGATCATAAAGCTGATTGTGATTTTTTTTGTTAATTCAATTGACTCCTGCACCCCTCACCCCCATCCCTATCTCCATCCCCATACCCCCTTATCCGGCTCACAAACTTCTGTTTCATTGGCTCTGTCCTGCCTTGCATTTGGACACTGTACTGTATGTCTGTTTGTTGTCATTTAGTACCACCCTTCTCTGATTTAGGACTGATTGCACAACGTAAAAATAACCACCACCACAAACTGAGCATCAAACAGTTTCTGCTGCTTTTGTGACATGCAATGAATCATTATTAACAAAAATTAGTGTTGCAGTCAACAGACCATTTACAGTGTCATATCGGCATGATCTCTCAACAAGGGCACAAAGCCTTTAGTAGCATTACATAAGTCACTAACACTGGAGTAATCTAACAAAGAGTGATTAGTCATATTAGTTATTGAACACACTTATTGAAGACAAACATCTATAAACAACCCATGATGATCAATTCTCTGATTGCATACTCTACGTTTTACTTTTTCATTCCAGAGTTCATCCATACCTTTCAGCTGAATTTCAAATTATGGAATTCTGTTTTACTTATATTGACTGGGATGATACAGCAACATAGTTAGATGTCCCACACATCTTTGCAAAAGAAAGTGTAAATGGTTCCAAGATACTAAATGTTTTATCCTACACGCACATAGATCTGGTCATACATGATGTACTAGGGGTTGCATTCCATATCTTATGCAAATAGTAGTGGGAACCTCATCTCCAAATGGCTGTTTGCCAATTGAACAGAGCTATGCATGTACAGGGATATAACACAGTCCAAACATAACATCTCACAGCTCTTACTTAGTTTGATATTGGCGGTTGGCTTGAAACATTCACCAGCACAGATGTGTAGCAGTTAAACAAACAGTTCTATACCGATATTATGGTTAGAGCTGGTTGTTTATGTTCACCACAGCTCTTTTCCACAACCTTCAGGAACCAAATTGGGAAAAAAAGTGGAATTGTGAGCTGTTTGTCCATTAACTACCATGCTTGTTTAGAATCATTCTAGCAAGTCTTTTTCTATGTGTAACCTTTGATCCAAAGGGAGGGTGAGTGGTTGTGAAACAAGCACTTAGAAGCTATGTCTCTTGGCACAGCCTCTGGAAACTACTACTCTGGAGGTCCTCCAGTTAAACTGGAAAGACTATGGGAAATCGTGGACTTCCGGTTTATTCAACAACATAGGTGATAGAGTTTGCAAAGCTTGGGAAACACCAGTTTGGCCTTAGAGCAGTGAATGTCTCGAGGGACAATGACTAATGTCTTGGTGAGAAACATCCTTCGGATTAATGAAGATCCCTTTGGCCTCTTTCTGTTTTTTTTTTTTTTGCTTTTTTTTTTTTGAATAGGCAACAGCTGGACCAGCTGGAAGTATCCAAGTACATGTTAGGTCATCCGTGTCACAGCTCATCAAGACAAAGTAGACACATTTCCATGTTTTTCAGTTTGTGAATGCACGGAGAAAATTCACCAAATGATAACATTTTGTTCTGTTTTCTGCAACATCCTAATTTGACTTCTCCATGGTTTTACATTTACATTTATGCATTTAGCAGATGCTTTTATCCAAAGCGACTTACATTTTGTCAACTATCAATTGTTCAGGGCCAGTCTCCCCTAGAGCAACTTAGGGTTAAGTGCCTTGCTCAGGGGCACAACGGTGGCAGCCAGGATTCAAACCCAGAACATTTCAGGCCACTTGCATACTAGCCAAGTTCCTTAACCACTACGCTACCACCGACACCATTTCAGCTTTGAGTGTGTGAGTACACTGCTAAAATTCATCAAATGATGATCATTTTGGTCTGTTTTCTGTTTTCTACAGCTTCCTATTTTGGAGACAGCTTCTGTAAGATACATGCCATCCAAGACCTCTCCAACTTCCATGTCTCTCTACAGTTCAAGACAGGCAAGCGGAGTGGCCTTCTTCTCCTAGCAGCAGGTGTTGAGGACTACCTGTCTATAGAACTCTACAATGGGAAATTACAGGTCAGAATCTTTGACTTTTTTAGAACAATCACAGTTGTTAAAGATCCCATGACATGCTGATTTTGTATGCTTTTATATAGGCTTCAGTGATCCCCTGATACTCTATCTGAAGTCTCTTTCCCAAGATTCAGCCTTGGTGCAGAATTACAGCCACTTGGAGCCAGTCCCACAATGAGCTTTCCCTAGAATGTCATTTCTGTGTCTGTAGCTTTAAATGATAATGAGGAGAGTGACGGGGTAAGGTGGAGGGTGGGGGAGTGGCCTTGACCAGTATCATTATATACAGACAGCAAGTCTGGTTTACGCCCCATTTCACCCACTAAAGTTGGTCTTGTCACCATGGGAGAAAACAGAGGTCAATCAGGTACCATGCGAGTGGTTACACTAAACACCAATTAGTGGGAGCTTGACTAATTTCTGAGGGCAATGCTTTTAGCTATTTATGTTGTTCAATGTGTATTGTCAACTTGGCACACCTCCAAACGTGATATTGAGGACAATTTCGGGTGATGGCTGTAAGCTTTATTAGCTTGCTAACTCGCTGTCTCCATTTACCACCAGTGTAATGTAGCTAATGTTAGTTTGCTAAACAGAGCTAATCAGTCTGGTAACTGAAAGAAGTACAATAATGAGTCCATTCGTGACACTTACTGGAATTAACAAACCATGGAAATTTTATATTAGTCTAAACCCAAGCAAGCAAACGGGTCATCATAGGCAGGCGAGGGGAACTTGTATTAAAAAAAAAAAAAGTGAAAATAAAGTGAAATTTTCATGCCATGGGACCTTTAACAATTTTTGGTTAGCCAAGAGGAAAGCTTGAAAATTTGCATTTTCAATTAACAGGCATGAATATGTATGAACACACATACTCTTGGAAATTGGAAATTTGGAAATTATATCAATGCATTTTTGCACACAAAACATTACTGTCAGGGTATAGGTAATCACCATGATATTTTCATGGGACACAATTGACAGATTCATGCTATTTTCATGCAAAACTCTGGTGCATGCACTCTGCACTGTTCACTTGCCTAGGACCACTTGCATACCCCTGCTTTGTATTCTATTCCAACCATAGTTGTAGCAGTATTAATGTTAACATTATCGATACATTACATTTATGCATTTGGCAGACGTTTTTATCCAAAACGACTTACATTTGTTAACTATCAGTAACTTTAGGGCTCTCTCCCCTGGAGCAACAGAGTTAAGGACCTTCGAACACAACAGTGGTAGCTGGGATTCAAACCCACAGTTTCCATGTAGCATGCTAGCCAAGTTCCTTAACAGCTATGGTATCACCCCACCAGTCTCTGCTTGTGTCAGATAACTTCAAAGTATAAACACAATTTAATTAGTCATTAAATGGAGACTGCCTCAAACACTGGCAATCAAATGAAAGTGAGCATCTCCATCAAGGAAAGAGTCAAGTTTTGCATGACTAAATGCACATTGGATATTGCCAAATGCAGAGTGCATGGTATTTGCTTTTTCAAGTTTTACAAAAGTCAGGAGTGAATTGCTCATAAGCCTGCACCCACCAGACAAACAGACAGACTAAGCTGAAGATACCCTCGAGAGAAAATTAGGAATCTGGACCCGTCAGACTTATATTTGAGTGCCCTTTCATTAGTAGAATATTGTCAGCTGAATTTCATTTTGAATTTACCAAAAACTTTGAGTGGGTGAAAACTGGTTAGTGAAGTGTAAAAATCACAACTGCATCATGGCAAAGCTATGGAGAAAAACAACTTCTAAGATCTTAGGATGCATATTAAAATGTGGTCAGACTGATTTGTCTTAGAAGCATTCCAACACATTTTTAGATGTCATCTAGAAATCATGAGTTGTAGCTCATCTGCAATGCCAGTTTTATGTCCACAAGAAAATGTGTATCAAATGCTTTGCACAATGAAGATAGATGTGTCAATGTAACTGTTACATCACAACACACACACACACACACACACACACACACAGGAAAATACCTAATTCTTTCTTTCTTTGCTTGCAGACAAGGATGAACATGGGGAGTGGAGAGATAGTCCTTTCATCATCGCAGGGTCTTCAGCTAAATAACCTTCTGGACCATCATGTATCCATCAGTCTGAAAGAATCCAAATTCAGTATGTCAGTTGATGACCTGTATACAACTGACACCAATGTGCCAGAAGGTGAAGATGACCTCAACATTGATATTGGTGTGTTCCTTGGAGGCAAAGACGACTTGGATGTGACATATCTCAACCATGCTGTCCCTCCATTTCGAGGCTGTGTCACTAATGTCAAGTTTGAGTCCCATCAGTTTGATATACTAGCCTCAGAAACCACAGACTGTCATGACACCAAAGAGATCTGCAGTGATGAGTTTGAAGCTGCAGACGGAGAGGCCATAAGCTTCATCAGCCCTGATTCCTTCGTCTCAATGCCCACGTGGGTCAGAACCAGCAGTGACATTCACACTCTTGAACTGCTGATGAAGACCACTATTGAAGATGCTCTCTTGATCTTTCATCCCGGTCGAGAGTCAGACTTCATAGCCATGGGAGTGGCGGGTGGATATTTGAAAGGAGTGGTGGACTTGGGCAATGGCCTTCTGGTGCTTGACAATGTGAACATTCAGCTCGATGACGATCAGTGGCACAGAATTAAAGTTCAGGTTGACTCTGAAAAGTTTGAAATGAATGTGGACAGCCAGTCTGCCTCTATTCCCATTGGGGGGACAGATAAATTGGACTTGATTGGGAATTTGTATTTGGGAGGAATTCCGGGCAAGATGAAAGATGTATTCCGAGAGACAAACTACTTGTCAAGAATGGAAGACGAAGTAACGTCAGAATCGTTCATCGGATGTTTGGGGGAAATCAAAGTGAATGAAAAGGACAAAAGCCTTCAGGATGCATTGGTCACTAAAGATGTGCATGTGAAGTGTGAGGGAGAGGACTATGATTATTCAACTTATGATGAGTTTGAGACACCAACAACAACAGCCCCTGTTCGAATTCGCTATGTTGATGTAAATCCTGAGGAGAGACATTGCTACCCAACTAGTGACACGCCAGAAATCTTCCAAAATGTCACAAAGCTCCTTGATGTGACATCTTTACTTGTCCCAGAAGAAGGAGAGGCCTACCTAGACATTAACAACTTAAGACCAACCTTTGACATAGCTGCAGCTGGCATTCGTCAATCCCAGATTATTTTCACTCTTCAAAACGATCCTTGGTATGGCATAGTGGACATGAACATCAACAGCAGACGAACAAAGAAATTTACTCTGCTGGATGTGGCCAGTAAGAAAATTAAGTATCTTCATGACGGGAATGAAAAGTACGGTGACCAGATTCAACTTGAAGTGACAGCCCACAGCAGTGGTTACCTTCCAGAATGCCTCAAAACCCCTAGACAGTATGTCCTTCCAGTGGAAATCATCCCTGTCAATGACATGCCCCAGCTTAGCATTGGAGACATTGCCATCACTGCAAACGGACGCACTCGACTGAGCCCCAATCTCATAAAGATTGTTGATACAGACAGCCGCTGTGATGATTTGGTGGTTCGTGTGATGTCTGACTCAAACACACAAGAGGGATATCTTGAGAATGTGCAGCATCCAGGAGAGAGCATCAGTCAATTCACCTGTAGGCAGTTAAAGGACGGATTCATTTACTATGTACATAAAGGTGGGAGTGAAGCAGGGCTGAAATTAATGGTATCAGATGGTCACTCCTCAAGTGAACCTACCACATTTAAGCTGTCTGTGACACAGCCCCAAATTAGCCTTGAGACCAACACAGGCCTTCTCATATCTCAGGGTGGTCAATCTACCATTGGTATGCAACAACTAGCTGTTTTTGTCACTCCTAGGAATGGGGATGTTTTATACAATGTCACTAAACCACTTAGATATGGCGAACTACAGCTAACCACAGGTACCGAGGAGCCAAGGAAGGTTACATATTTCCGACAGTCAGATCTAGAACAAAACCGTTTAAGATACATCAGCACAGACACAAGTGATCAGAAGGAGACTGTGACTGAGTATATTCAATTTAATGTCCATCTTGGACAACAGTCACTAACAGACAACATCTTTCTTGTCAAAATCACACCTGCTAAAGTAAAGGTAGAAAATATGGTTACACTGGAGGTCGTGGCAGGGCAGAGAAAAGTTCTTTCAAAAGCAGAACTTCAGGTCACAGGAGCTGAATCTGTGGCACCAGATTCCATACAATTTATTGTCAAGAAGCCCCCACAATTTGGGACCCTAGAGTTACACAACAAAGTACTCAGAGCAGGCGATAGATTTACTCAAGAAGACCTGTCAACTGCTGCTGTCAGTTATAGCCCACAAGTCCAAAGAGCGGCCGATGTACAAGACCAATTTCAGTTTAATGTGTTGGCAGCTGAGCAGTATTCTCTCATGTACACATTCCCAATTAAAATCCAGGCTGACTCAAACAATCCAGTCCTAACAAACGAGCGGCTTGCAGTCCTTGAGGGAGGGGAAAACATCATAAACAAAGACTACCTCTGGATTGAGGCACCCGGTTTACCAGACTACGTGTACAGAATTTTGGAAAGCCCACAGTATGGTCACATCTTCAGAGAGTCTCCCCCAGGTCAGCCAAGGTTTGAAGGGGCAGTAAGAGTGTTCAGCAATGAAGACCTGCTTCTCAACAGGCTGATTTACAAACACGATGGATCTGAATCAGGTGATGACTATTTCACCTTCCAGGCGTATGAACAGACAGAGGGTAGTGTGAGCACAGACAAGCAGGAGTCCTTGGGCGGCACCTTCAGAATATCAATCCAGTCCAAAAATGATCACGTGCCACAACGTGTCATTGACAAGACCTTCGATGTAGTGCGGAATGGACAGAGGCTGTTGACCACCGATGACATCCTGTTTGCAGACAACGATTCAGACTTCAACGATACTCAGTTGGTTTATGCGCGTGTGGGAATCTTGTCAGGTAATATAGTCTCAGCTGCAGACCCCACTCAGGCACTGTACCGCTTCACGCAAGCTGACCTGAGGGACCGCAAGGTGCTCTTTGTTCATCACGGGGCCGATAATGAGAGATTCCAACTTCAGATCTCCGATGGTCTACACAAGACGACAGCCTTGCTTGAAGTTCGGGCTGGGGATCCCTTTCTACACGTGGTGAACAACAGCATCGCAGTCATGGACCATGGCAGTACAAAGACCCTGAACACAACTTTGCTCAGTGCCGACACAAACGTGGATATCCTAGATGCCAGTGACATAACATACGAGGTGACAGCACCCCCAAGCGATGGGAGGATCATTGTCAGTGGAATTGAGGCCTCGCAGTTCACTCAGAAGGATCTGAAAAAGGGCGTGGTGTCTTACGAACACTATGACTACAGTCTAAAGTCAAAAGATTCCTTCAGTTTCACAGTGAGATGTAAAGACCTTTCTGAAGATGGAATATTTAGGATCAAAATATTCAAACAAGGCTACCTGTCTGAACCAAAGGTGATCAACAATCAGGACATCATCTCATATGAAGGAGAGCACACAGTAATAGATCAAGATCATTTGAAGGTAAGATTACTTGTTGCATTTCCAAGTCTTTGAAAACAGTAAAATAATGCTAATGGCTGCTTGTACAGTGTGAACATGATTTGATCAATAGGATTACAGTCTGTCCATAAGACAAAATGTAATTGCCATTACTCAATGACAGAATACTTTCTGTGTTGACGTGGTTTGTTTTAGACCACTTAAGTGTGATGTCTGATATTCTTCATTACTTTTTTTTTCAAAACAAACACTAATTAACTCCACACATGAAGATAGCAATTTTGTTTCCTTGTGCAATAGGCATCTTAAATTAATTTGTTACAGACTACAGTGTAGTCTGCAGAATGTGAAAAACACTCAATTTACCAAAGGATGGGATCTTTGAAACAAAGCTTTTCATCATTATATTTTTCAAAGTGATTTGGCTTTAGTATATTATGGGATGCATCTCTATGTCTAGCATTGTCTTTTACTTATCAAAGCAGATTATCTAAACAAAGCCATATTTTAACTATAGAGGTTAAACACTGACACAAAGCTAAATTTAACCCGGACAGTCACTTTCATTGACAAAAATCATCATGTCACTGGATTAAAGAAACACATCTTCTATGGCTTCGCAACAGATGAGTAAAGTAGTGAATATGTTAGGCCTGCAGTGCACTGCAACTTCTCAGTCCTGTTTTAAACATAGTGCATACTTACTTTCAAGCATTTACTAGGGTAATACTCCACAATGACTTTCCTCCCACTGACCAGTCACAGACACAAACACACACACACACACACACACACACACACACACACACACACATTCTATGTCTTTTTTGAAGCTTTGGCATTTACTGCACAGATCCCATAAAGCAAGTCATGCAAAGAAAACAACCGATGTTGTCCCACAATGTCACACTGGATTATTTGGTCAAGAGTTGTTCACATAACACCTCCCACCAACACACATACACACACACACACACACACACACACACACACACTAATATGCTCAAGGAGACATTTTTTAAAACACTGAAAAACAATTATTTGGTGATGGTCGGTCAAAAATGTTTCAACTAAACAGTTCACATTCAGGGGTATGTAGTGTGTATACAGAATGATTATAAACAGACTGAAGCAATGAAGTCACTGAATTTATTGCTTTACCCTCCACAGGTAGAGCAACCTGATATCCTGCCCACGGAAATGGTGTTCACAATAAAGAAGTACCCTAAAGCAGGCCACGTGGTGAGGATGGCCAATGGCAGGGAGAGCACAGCGGCACCAGTGCTGGATTACATCCAGGCCTTCACACAGGAGGACGTTAACAAGGGCCGCATCCTCTACGTGTCCACCTCAATTCAGGGCTCAGATGTCTTCACCGTTGATGTCAGCAATGGGTTCACCTCAGTCGAGGACGTGGAGGTGCGCATCAGCACCGTCCCCCGCCTCATCCCTGTTCAAACCTTCAACTTCACAGTGAGGGAAGGTGGGGCTGTTGCACTGTCCCAGGAGCTGCTCAACATCTCACACGCATTCTACAGGATGAACAACATTGACTTCATAGTGGAGGAGCCGCCACAGCATGGAGACATTCGCTACCTGGAGGGCGATGACTACGAGCTGTCCTCCTTTACTTGGGACGAGGTAAGTCTAGCAGCTGCTGTAATCTACTTTTGAACTCTTTTTGTCAAAATCAGCAGCTTTTATGGGTCACCTAATGTTCTCACTTTTGTTTGATTTTGGACTTAGTAGATTTTGTACTGTACTTGACAAATAGTGTATGTTAGAGCCTAAAATAAACCACTCTCCACCCTGGTTGCATAATTTAAGGACAGACAAGGAAAAAAAATGTCATTCATATACATAATTGCACGTTCCTTGTAATACCCACCAGTCTTCTTCGTTCTTTTTCTGGGAAAGAAAGAGGGGGGAGACCTGTCATCCATGCTCCTGTGCTCCTGGCTCTGAGTGATACCTTCCTGGAATTGTGCTTAGAACACAGAGTGCCTACATGACTATCTTTACTACCAATGTGGTTTCTATAGACCGTGAGGAGTAAGGGAAGAATGGAAAGGACACGATGAGAGTGTGTGTGTGTGTGTGTGTGTGTGTGTGTGTGTGTGTGTGTGAGTGTGCTGGTGGAAAAGCGTCATGGGCCCTGTGTGTACTAGAGAGGGAGCCTAGTGGAAGCTGTTAGTCACTCATGTGTGGAGTTCAGCATGTAGTCCTGCCCTCCTCTCTCTTCTCTCCTCTCTCCATCCTCCATCTCTCCCCCACCTCCTTCTGCTGCGTGGTGGAAAGTCTGACAATGCCGCTTATCCGCCCGGAGCCAAAATAAACTGGCCCATATATTCCTATAATAACGCATGTGCACAGAGCTTTCCCGCGCAACACCAGACCCATTCTCTCAAAGGAATCACTGTGAGCTCCATCTGAAGTAATAGAACCCACATGCTGCAGCCGTGATTCAGCTAAATCTGATTAACTAAAGTAGCAAGAAACCGGGAAAGGAGCCGATTTAGATGTAACATGGAGTGTCTGTGCAATGGGCACACATCATCTTTAAAATCTTGTGAGTTATGAATAAGACTTGCTCCTTATTTGCAAAGCAGAAACTTGAAGTTCTCAGTGTTTCCTCCTTTCTCCAGGTTATGCAACATGCATAGGCTGCAGCAAGAGAGCACAAAGCACAGCAGTTCCCTAAATGACTTCCACATTGATGCACAAAGCAGCAGACTGTGGGCACACGCAGGCCCAGAACGAGAACGAGAGTGTAATTGTTCCCAAATTAAAGACGGATGTATCGTGCTCATTATCGGACAGCTCTCCCTGCATTCTCCACTCCACTCATGTGGGAGCAGAGAACTCTTTCATGCAGCCAGTCTCTTCTCATGCAATGAAGGACTGCATTGCTGCAAAACTCAGTACGCTAGTCTATAGTCAAGCTAATTACCCTCCACATTGAAAGTGTGATGCAGGAAATGCACACTTTGAGCATTCACTCACAACTCACTTTAGATGTGGGGAAGACATGGTACCGTAAGTCTGGGTGGTTCATAGTCTCACAGACACTCTGCTCTGTTGTTCATTAGGGAAGGTCAAAAGGCACTGTAGTTTATTCATACCCATGATTCATACATCAACATGGCAGGATGTTGTGGGGCAATTATATTTTCATATATTTTATTATATTTCCATCATATTTTGCCATACTATAGATGCAAACAGTGAGTGATTTGCAGGCATCATGAACACGTTAACAATAGCGGCTATTAACATGTACATTGTGACTATGTCTATATAGTCATACTTGTTATTTATTACTTGTTACTTAATACTTTTCATATTGTAAATGTTCAAATTTGACAATGTAGCCTAACATCTCCCATACACTTACCGTCATCTCACCAGCTGACAAGCCATCTTCTATACTGTTACCATAATCTCACTGGTTGACAAGCCACCCTGAATTAAACTTGGCAGGCCTATTTTTATTTCTGATCAGATCGTGAGCTGCTAGTCTCCTATCTGGGATGTCATTATGCTTTTTACTGAGTCAAGTTACACGCATCTGGAGCCAATTAATTCCACACTGCGAGAGTGTTGGGGCCTGCTGACTGCACTCCCCATTTATGCACACGACCTCGGGCCATATCACTCAAACGAGAGGCGCGCTAAATTACAAGTGATAAATCACAGAGTAAGGATAGTAAGGGCTGCTTGGTCCTGCTCTAGTCAGTGCTGGTGTCCACTGATTTCATTCTTTTCATCAATAAGACTTCACTTACCCCCGCCCCCCCCCCCCCCCCCCCTCATTGTGAATGTAACTTTTTTTAATTGCCCTGGGTGTGCTGTTGATTTCCCTGAGCTGGTAATTAGAGGGTTTACAAACAAAGGTGCAGCTCACTTACCCAGTGATGGGTGTATTACACAAGACAGTACACAATACACATTGAAAGCACACACACTACACACTGAGAGACCGTTTGAACGGAATAGAACAGCTACACATTCTGTATCATAAAGTGACTGATACCTGGAATCTGAGGCGTCTTATAAGAACAGTTAAAAGTTATGACTGGTATTTAGCAGAGACTTTTATTCAAAGCAACGCAGACTCACAACATAGGGTTCAGAATTGAACCCGGGTCATCTGATTGTCAGTGGAGTGATGCAACCACTGCTCTACCACATCGGCAGTTTAACAGTTCCTACAATCTGTTTTTTGTTTTTTTTCAAATTCAGGTAAAGAGAAAAGTTGTCTACTATCTGCATGACAGTACGGAAACCACAGAGGACAGCTTCACTCTCACTGCCTCTGACTTTGCAAACACCAGAAGGAGCTTCCCCATCACTTTTGGTGTGACTATCATCCCTGTCAACGATGAGCCGCCACGACTCCAGCGCAACACTGGAATAGAGGTAACGTAATTCTTGGATTTTTAGTTTTTGGTCTCAGAACAAAAACAACAAAAGTGAATTCTAGAGTACTCATTTTGTTTGAAAAATATGAAATATATACACCTCACTACAAACCAAATGGATCATTCAGCTTTTTGTGCTTTGTGGGTTTGGGTCTCCTTGGTAACGCATATTTTTGGAAAACCATGACTGTGGCTGGAATTCTACTTCTAGGGCAGCCATGAGAGCCAACCAATCCAGAACAGTCTCATTCCCACAAAATGGAATTTAATGATACATCTTTCTCTCGTTTACAGGCCACATTTGTGCAGTCCTGTCCTCTCTCTTTCTGTCTCTATCTCTCTCTTTCTCCATCTATCTGTCTCTCTCTCTCTGTCTCTCTCTTTCTCTCTGTCTTTCTTTATCTCTTTCTCTCTCTGTCCTTCTCTTTCTCTCTCTCTCTCTCTCTCTCTGTCTCTCTCTCTTTCTCTCTGTCTTTCTCTATCTCTTTCTCCCTCTTTCTCTCTCTCTCTCTCTCTCTCTCTCTCTCTCCCTCTCTCTCTGACTGCTCTGTGTCTGATTTAAGGCCTGAAGTGTGAGCACCCTGACCTACAGCTGATGATCACACTTGATGAATAACACATCCGTGACAAAAGCCGATCAGCAGAGATCGTGCCAGGGTAGCCATGTCCACAGCTGCTGTCTATTAGAGCTTGGTGCCTGTAGCAAAGAATCATTAGGGTCTCAGCATATGGCCCTGTTCCTGTGCCTTCTAGTTTTTACAAAAAACTAGAACTGCAACATTTCACTCTGTTTAGACTATTTTTAATATCATGAATGATGTTTCAACACATTTCCCAAGATGCCCTCGAGTGAGATATTACTGACTGTTCAAGGCTAAATAGAATTTGCCACACAGCTTGTGATCAATTTTGTTTGTATAGCACATTGATTACAACATGAATTATCAATTTCCTGCACAATTTAGAGAGTAACTGTGTTGAGAGTCCATGCCTCAGCATGAGTGAGACTATAGCAGTGGATCGATGTCGCCATCTAGTGGACATCATCTGACTCACTCACCCACCCACTCTGATCGTATGACGCAGTTGGTGTGGTTGTCTCAGACAGTGAGGCCACAGAGGAGAGGGGCGGATGGATGGAGACATTTGCCACCATCACTAGAGAACAGTGACCTGGCCATCTACACGCACTGTCTCAATAAAAGGTGAAATCGTGTTCCCAACATACAGTGTAGAGACAATATAAGCTTTCTTTCCAGGCACCTGGGTGGCTTTGAGGGTTGCATATTCTACCCATCAAAATGCCGTAAGGAGACAGAATAATAGCCTTGGCTTATCTGGGACAGCACTCCACTCTCTGAATTTCCCCGGTAGTCTTTTTTTTCCCCTCCCGTCTAGAGAGTCTTGATGGAGGCAGGAGAGAGAACAGCGCTGAACAGATCAATATATGCCTTTCACATCCAGGCTCTGACTTCCCCCTACTGATTCAAGCCATCTCTGAGTGTCTTTCAAGGCATCTGGCCCATTTCTTTCAATTAATGTTCCTTTCAGCAACACAGCCATTAGAAGTCTATTAAACCGCTGCACTGCCCGGGGAGGTTAATCCCCATATGCACCAAGGCTTTGTCTTCAGATAACAAGTCAAGCCACTTTGCCAGACACAAAGAAAAAACAAAACTGTTTCTTCTGATAACAAAACCGTCTCGTGTTTTCATAACTGTGCTTGTTTGTATCCTGTTTTGTGCTGCTGTTCTTTCTCAGGTTGTTGTTGGCGAGGAGGCTGATATCACCAACGCCGAGCTTAATACCCTTGACGTGGACACATCAGCAGACGAGTTGATTTATTCTGTTGAGGCCCTCACTAATGGCATTATGGCTCTCAAAATATCTCCTGATGAAAGCATTGACAACTTCACTCAGGCTCAAATCAACAATGGCGAGATCGTTTTCATTCATCAAGGTATAGTTTATCCTACACACCTCCCCAGGCTTGTCTAAGACCCCTCTTGGGAAACACTACACTGAGCTCTGTGCCAGTGTGTGGGGATATGTTGTCATAATTTCCCTCAATAAGTACAAGCAGGCCAGGCCTGCCATTTCATGATATGTTACTACACAGCATTCTGTGGTATTTGTTCCAAGCCTCCTGTAAGCCTGTATCTTGACATTATAGGCCGCCATGTCTGGCTTTAAGTGATAAAGGACCACGCACTGTGGATCATGGTGCATTTTTCTAATTGACAACACTCATCTCTCTCTCTCTCTCGCTCTTTGGCTCGCTTTCCCTCACTCTCTCTTTCTGTCCCTCTGTCTCTCTTTTTCTGTCTCTCTCCCTCTCTTTCTCTCTCTCTCTCACACACACACACTCTATCTCTCACTCTCTCTCTCTCTGTCTCTCTTTTTCACTCTCCCTCTCTCTCTGCCTATCACAGGCTCTGAGTCCGGGGGCTTCAGGTTTACTGTGACGGATGGAGAGCACACGTCACCACTTTATCAGTTTGTTGTCACCGCCAGGCAGCCCACCATTACCGTGGAAACGGGAGAGCAGCTCATGGTGTTCCCAGGTGCATTGCTTGTGGGGGGGCGCACACATGTGACAGAGTGCAGTGCTCATGCAACCCAGAATTAGCTGATGACAAATAGTGATGCTCACTGCTGAGATTCAAATCAGACTAGTCAGATTGAGACCAGTTTAACTCTTCTATCCAGATTCACTCATAATTAATTATTAAAGAAGGAAAATCATTTTAGAAAGAAAAAAAGTCATTCTTTTGTTTCTTGTTCTATATTATTCTTGTAGGGACAAAGCAGGCAATCACCAGTGGCATGCTGAAGGCCGTCGCTGATGAGAATGGAAATGATGTCAAGTACTCACTGCAGAAATCACCTCGGCGAGGTCGACTCATCAGGCAGACACAAAGGAACCAGTTTGAGGAGATAACAACCTTCACACAGGCAGAGGTGAGGGCTCTGAGACGGCCTGCTGTAAAAAGGAAGAGACAAACAATGGTGAAAAGTTGAGTGAGAGCTGCGAGCATGTGACAGTAAGCCGAGAGCAATGCATTTACCTTGGGGTCACCATCCTGACAAAACCCCGATATAAGGACAAGGATGCACAACAGAAAATCACCTTTCAGAGATCTTCTTTCAGATTGGATTACACCTTAAATTAGTAATGCACTAGCTGGGATCTTTGGCTTAGAGAAGCAATAAGTAACAATGATATCTTAAGATATTTTTGTGCATCCTGTATTTCTAAGCCACCAAGTGCAATAAGGTGATGTGTTAATCTGATATTGGTGTTCTGTCCATTAGGCACCCCAAAGGCCTCTGTGCATCCCTATCCAGTAGCACAGGGCCCTGGCAGCATTTGAACCCTGCTGCTGCTGAATATTTAATTCACTGTGCCCAGTGAATTCAGGACAGAGGAATCATTTGCCCTTATTGAGAGGTTTCCAGAGAGCCCATCAAAGGCAGTCAAAACTCTCTCAAGTGTTAAGTGATTAAGTCTTGTTAGTTTGTCCAACACTGAGCAGCTTCCATTTCAGTGAACAACATCACACATTAGCACTACTGAATTACACCACCGTACAGCAGTGTGGTTTTTCAAATGAAGTTGCAGGATATCACTGACCGTGTAAATGACTCCTTACCCATCTCAGCGAAGTGAACAGAGCTAAGCACAAATAATTGGCAGCCAGGGAGCCCCTGCTGAAAACAAACAGCCCTCAGCTCAACGTGTTTACTGTCTGAATCCTCCTATAATTACCTGGCGATTGTCATTTTCCTCCAATGTGTCTAGACTATTCTAGGCCGGAGAACAATAGTACCATCAGTTTTGTTTATCAGACTGATGGATCAAAATGTGCTCTCTTCTGCTAAGAGCTGACATAGAGTGATCCCTTGTTTGGAGCATGTTGACACCTGCCATATGGGTGTCCTTTGCAAATTGTTTTTATATAAATAGGAGTGCATCCCAAATGATGTGGACACAGCTGTCAGGCTAATGAAAGTGTTTGTTTCCCCCCCGCTGCTCAGCTGGAGTCTGGAAACATCTACTATGAGCACCAGATGCCAGAGGAACCCTTCTGGGTTGTACGTGACTCGTTGCAGCTGCAGTCATCCTCACCCACGGCCCCGGCCATCGTCCTTCCTATCACTGTGTCCTTCTATGCTGCCGATCACAATGTCTCATCACAGCTCTGGAAGAATAAAGGTATGCCATGGCATGTCTCTTCTGTGCATCTCACCTGTCAACAAATGATTGGCCTAACACAGTGCCCTGTATCTGCAGTTTCACGTATGATTGGCCTAACACAGTGCCCTGTATCTGTATTTTCACTTATGATTGGCCTAACACAGTGCCCTGTATCTGCAGTTTCACTTATGATTGGCCTAACACAGTGCCCTGTATCTGCAGTGTCACTTATGATTGGCCTACTACAGTGCCCTGTATCTGAAGTTTCGCTTTTGATTGGCCTAACACAGTGCCCTGTATCTGTAGTTTCACTTATAATTGGCCTAACACAGTTCCCTGTATCTGTAGTTTCACTTATGATTGGCCTAACACAGTGCCCTGTATCTGCAGTTTCACTGATGATTGGCCTAACACAGTACTCTGTATCTGAAGTTTCACTTTCACTCAGTTGATGATCCATGATTTGTCATGACCGAAAATATTACATGGATCTACAGGTGTAGAAAGATAACAAGTAAAATGACTGTTGTTAGCCGATCCATACGCAGCCTTTTGATGACACATAAAATGTTGTCACAGATGTGCAGGAAGATATTTGGGTTGACATTTGTATCTGTTTTGTTCCCAGGTTTAGATGTAGTCCAAGGACAGAGCAAGGTCATAGATAACTCCCGCCTGGATGCCTCCAACCTGCTGGCCAGCCTCTCAGAGTCTGAACGTAGCACCCAGGACGTGCTCTACAAGATTAAGGAGTTCCCTGTTAATGGGCGCCTCACCCTGGGTGGTGAGGATATCGCACGCGATACTCCATACTTCCTTCAGGAGGATGTGGACAGCGGTGATCTGGAGTATCAGCATGGTGATTCCGGGGTCTCCTCCGACAGCTTCTCCTTCCGTGCTTGGCTCAACCCACACGGCCAGAGCCCTTCAAGTCCTCTGCAGTCCGCTCTGGTTCTGGAGGAGATCTTCCACCTGAATATTCGGCCACGTGACTCCTCCGCCCCGGAGCTTGTGAGCTTGGACCTGCTGTTGGAGGTTCTGCAAGGCTCCACTGAGGTTCTTTCCAAAGAGTACCTCAACACCATTGATGAGGACAGTACCCCCGATGAGGTGCGTTTCACCATCCTCACAAGCCCCTCCAACGGCCAACTCATAAACACGGACACCAAACAACAAATCAGGGACTTTACCCAGGAGGACATCAATTCTGAGCGAGTGGCATTTGTAAGTGACGGGAGCCTGTCTCCAGGTTTTATGGAGTTCACTGTCTCAGATGGAAAGTATCATACCACGCCATACACACTCCATATTGGCATTCTGGCCAACACACTGATGCTAACCAAGCCCCAGGAGATATATGTGCTGCAAGGGGATGACCAAACCCCTATAACTGAGTCCATGCTGAAAGCCAGTACTGGAGGACCCACTGAGGAGGAAGTTCTCTACAAAATCACCAGCACACCTAAGTATGCTGCCGTGATGGTGGACAGGCAAACCACTCACGCTTTCACCCAAAAGCAAATCAACGAAGGTCGGGTGAGCGTACGCTTTGTGACGTCGAACTCACCTCGGGACAGCATCCCATTCCTGGCTCGAAGCAGAGCTGCAAACGTTTCTTCTGCCCTAAACATCACAGTGAAGCCCCTGGCAAAGGTAGCAAAGGATCCTCTGCTTCCCCGAGGTTCGACTGTCCTGGTTGACGGAAAGCTACTGGATGCTACCCCACTTGCTAACAAGGTAAAGAAACCCCCAACATTCACAGTCATCCAGAAGCCCAAGTCAGCCCGGTTTGTGAGGATGAGAGGAGAGGGGGAGGGAGAACCTGTGAACACCTTCACACAAAAGGATCTGGATGATGGGCTTATTGCACTGGAGATCTTGAACGACACAAGTAAACAAACAGGGGCTGACGCTAAAGATGAGGCCCGTCTGCTTCTCAAAGGTCATGGGGTCCCGCCTGCTGAGTGTGTCCTGCCGTTCTCTACTGCCCCCTACAGTCCAACTCGTGTATATGGTGCAACAGTCGTAAAAACGCCAACATTACCAGAGAAGAAGGGTACACATCCAAGGAGGAGAGGCGACTGGCCTTATGGAGCAGGTCCAACCACTGCCCCCCCAAATTCACACAAAACTCCAGTGGTATCCAGACGGGGCAGCCTGTGGTCCATCCTTATTCCGATACTGATCATCCTTTTGCTTCTGATCCTCGCTGCTGTTCTGGCATACTACCTGGTGCGCCGGAACAAGACAGGAAAGCACAATGTTCAAACGGTTGCCACCAAGCCCAAAAATGGTGAGGTCAGTCAGGAAACATTTAGGAAAACAGATCCAGCTAATAACATTCCCATGTCCAGCATGGACTCAAAGGAGGCAGACCCTGAGCTGTTGCAGCACTGCCGGACAACAAACCCTGCCCTGAAAAAGAATCAGTACTGGGTATGAGACATCACCATGACAACCCGAACCCTACTGATCTGAACACTTACTGCTGGGCCTGGCAACGGGCTTTGCTAATCCCCCCTCTAGGCTTTTTAAATGACATTTGCTACATCAATGTAATCAGATGATAGATCATGTTTGCTCTGTATCTGAAAAACAAAAAGGAACACATCTGCAGTTGTCTATATTCTCAGGTTTCTGCATACGGCAAATTTCCACTGACTTAAAAAAATGAAAGAAGGTGATGTAAAGCTACTTGCGAAGTTTATTTGATTTTTTTTCTCTTTATTTATTGTAGGACATGTTGGACATAAACATACTCTGTGTTTGAAACTCTTTTTAGGTTTGTTCCTACAATGAACTATTCCAATGTGCTTAGTATTTTCTTATTCCAGAGCTCTAGAAGCATATTTTAGTATTATTAGTGCTAAATTGCTGAAGTATATAGCCCTGTATGTGTACAGAAATCAAAATCCCCATTTAATTTTTTAATTAACACCAATATGTAAGAAATGGACATTTCAAGTTGCTATTTCTGTGTGTTTTTGTTTTATTTTTCTACAAATGTACCACATTTGCTTTGTCTACCGATTTAACGTGTATCTTTAGGCTAGTATGGATGATAGTATTTGCCAACACAACTGAAATTCTCGCTTACATTCACTGGACTGACTGATGGCACTGAAGAAGTATCTGCAGCAAAAGCAATTGCAAACCACAGACAGGAAGTCACTCGCCAGTGGCTGTTGCTCATATCCCAGAGGGCTGGCAGGAAGTTGTGAGGGCAATTTGAACTGGGCCTGATTTTCCAGAGTTGTAAAGAGTTGCGATGAGGTAATTGCTCTTTACTGTTTGTTTCTGGGGAGAACATTTTCCATGATAGAACAGCTACTGTATGGCATGGGCTACATATTTCCCTCAGTTTTTAATAAAACATTGCTCTTTGTGATATTTTCTAGTGGTTTTAGATCAATGTATAACTGAATATTTATGTTAGTGCTTATAGCTTTAAACAATAGCCCAGACTTTAGCGTTAACATGTAAAGGTGCCCTTTAGCCTATCATCTTTGCTCTAACCTGTGGAGACGTAAAGAAGCTTTGTTTAACCTAAAACACATCAAAGTAGTGTATACACTCCTTGTGTGTCCTGAAATTCTAATACTAACAGCCACATAAGTGCAAAACTTTGTGTGCAAAAAATATAATCCCATTATATTTCCTGTATGTATCATAAAGCTGTCTGAGCTTTTGTGAAATGTTGACTAGAGTGCCATTTCTTTTCTGATACAGCTGGGAGTTAAAGATAGTCAAATAACTTCAAGAGGAAGAGAACCAGACTAGGCACCCACAGTGCTACTATGATGAGGTGGTAACTGGCCTAAAATCCAAATGTCAAAGAGACCTGGTATGACACTAAGCACATGTTTCATAAGCAGTTTCTGATTCTTGTCCTAATCAAAAACAGATTTTTCTCTGTTTTGAACTTTGTGGAGTCACGGTGATTTGGCATGGCTGGTGGAAAATACTGGAGCAACTTCCTTATTTTGTCCTCTCTTTAATATGAAATTCAGATGTAAAGAAATAAGAGCTAAAATTATCTATTTGATAGCTTCACTTCACATTCCTTTGTAATGCTTTATTCTGAAATGTTGTATTTTCTAAGAGTATACTGTTCAAATATATATTATGATGAAATGTACAAGTACAATAAACATTTCCTGAGTTTCTATGAAATCTTCCCTGTCAGATTAAGTTAGCATAGTTGATTTGTGCTACTCACTGTACTGGTCTTAAGTTTCATGATAGTAATGTTATAATATAATTTCCCATCAGATGGATTTCGAAGCTGTTACTAGCCCCACCTGAGTGCTAGATGATGCACAAACATTCCCTTATTGCCAGATGTGTTTGCCATTGAGATCCTTTCCATACAACAATTTATTTATATATATTTTGTATTATTTTGGCTCAAACCAGACTGAGATATCTCAGGAAATGTGTGTGTGAGTGTGTTTTATCTGCAGAGCATGATAATTCAAATACATTATTCAAAGGCTAAGAGATAGCTCAGGAAATCAACAGTTTGTGTCTTTTGTGGGCAGCAAAGGGAGTGGGCATGTTTATCTTTTTACAGAAATGTTGAATGATCTATCTCATCTGATCTTGATTTCTTGCATTTGTCAGTATTTCTTGTAAAACGTATCTGTATGTATGCTACAAAAAAAGAAAACCCTTTGAATGATCTGTGCCTTAGATCTGATCAATGATGTTTCATTTTGAACTTCATCTTTTTAACCACGTGGCAGACAGTGCCAATGACTACAAGAACAGTAATTTATTTTATTTTTTTTTTACCTTCTATGGCAGTGAGGAAAAAGTGATCTATGTTGAGAGTGTATCCCATTAGCTTCCTCAAGAAAGTTTGTTACCCAAACATGAAAATAGAAAATAAAGTCCAAATACTAAATTAAGAAAAACACATTGTTTGTTATTTTTATCACAATTTGTTATTTTTGTGTTGAGTTTGTGTTTTCTTGCATCAGCATAATAAATCCAGGAGAAATTCCTGTAGCAAAGTATACTCTGACAGAAAGACCTTACCTTTCTTCATAGCCATTCAGAAATGTGCTTCCCATAATTTTGAAATATCATCAACACAATACAATTCAAGACAATATTCAGTCATACAATTCAATTCGAAATCTGATGTTAGGCTGTCTGTTCCAAGGGAGTGGACCAATGCTACATTTCTCTAAAACCTCAAAACATTGCGATTTTAATCTGACAATAAATAAAGTATCAAATTCACACAATGTGGTAGTAAGCTGAATTTCTCCTGCTAGGACCCCTTTCAAATGGTCTGTCCTCTTTCCTTTCACAACCCCCTTTACCGTGGTCTTTCTTTAAAATAGTGATGCGTTCATGAAAAGATGTACTGTAAAGGTGATTTCATTAGGCCTTAGGAAAAGACAACCGTGGGGTTAAGAAAAGCTGAATCTACTTACACTTATGGGTGAGTGGGTGTTACTGATGTAGGTTGATTGTGAGTTGATTGGTTGTTGGCTGGTGCAAGTAATTGTGGGGTGTCACTTGCCACCTATCAATGTATCAATCAATCAATGTAGCCATCAATGTACCATATGCTAAAGGATGGTAGCATTGAAGCACCTTTCCTAAGATTTCAGAGAATCCAAATGGCCCTAACCAACTATTACCTGGACACTTCACTCAACCTTCCTAAGCAAAAAACACAATCTGAGAGGGGCCAATGTCTTGTATTGTACATTTTCTACCAGCAGGTGGCATATTTTGGCATAGAATTGGCTTCACAGACATGAACCAAGTACTGGTCTGCATTTAACAAGCCCCTCAATTGCAGTCATACTTTCCAACCAGCAGCCCTTTCTTTCATTGAACATTTTAGTCTTTTTTGAGCCTTGTCGTCATTCTTACCTCAGTTCTCAACTTTTGCTCCTGACTTGTGTCCTGCTGTTGGTGTTTCACAACATTCAAAAGCACATCCTCTGCAACATAACCATTGTTTTGTTTACCTTACCAGAAATACAGCACAAAGTCGTTAGCCTTTCCCCAGTAATTATAAAAGTTGCTTTAATTCTCAACATTCTCATGCTTTATGTTCATGTTCATTTAATGTGGGGTGCCAGAAATGAAAAATAAAAAACTGACAGTCCGGATGAGATGAAAACGGAAGCTAATTTGCAGCTAGAGGGAATGCAAAGAGTTGAATCAAATCCAGTGACATATCCTCAGCTCTTGTAAATCTCTTTCACGACCGTGGCTTTCTCAAGAGGCCTGTCAGGCTGAGTGTTTACAACACAGTTTATTGGAAAAGCCGGTGAGGCATTTGGGATAGTGGTGATGGCAAGTTGTTTAGCTTTGACTTTACAGAAAGCTTCTTACGTTTTATATATATATGTATGTATGTTTGTCTGCTCTGACCTTTGGTAACTATTTTTGTCTAAACTATTCACCCTTCAACTAAAAATCTAAAGATTGTTCTGAAAAGTGTTGACAGAAGGACTGTAACAGATTACCATCTGCCATTTAGTAAATTGCCAGATACTTTGACACGCAAATAACTGATTTGAGCATTGTTTTAAAAGAGAACCCCTGAAAAATTTCTGATTCTAAAATATTTTTTTTTCTGACTGTTAAGATAATGGGAAATATTTTAGCTGAATTGTTTTGGCTGCCGATTCCCTATCTTACCACAACTAACTCTGTCCTCTAGCTGACAAAGCGTTTGGTTTCACCTTATAGACAAACATTCCAAAACACACACTCACAGGTACACAAACAACAGACAATTGCTCGTTATCAAAAATTTTAGCATAAGGCCACACACAGGCCCGAGTCTGAAAGCATTTGATTGCATTTCCTGCCAGTCATGTAGAACACCACACCAGTGATTGGCAGAGGACTCAGGTTCTACTGCAGCTTAGCCTTCCTGAATTGCTTCCACAAGTAACATTGGCTTTAGCCTCTCATATCAGGCTAAGCCCACCATTGTTTTTTCTGGCTCTAAGACTCAACAGGCTTATTTGTCAAGGATGTGTACGTATGTTTATATTTCTCTGAAGTCTCCAGTCTGGATCTGGTAACACATTTGTTTTTAAAGAGAGGCTACTAGTCATTGGCTTGTTTGTTTTCCTTTTTTTTCCCCCAAAACTTTGAGGCTTGGTCAGGACATTTGTGCCTCAGTCACCTGAGGACTACTAAAAGCCTGCCTTTAGGTTTGGCTGGAAATTGGGGCAGGTGGGCCTAGCAGTATGCTGGTGGTTTTTGTTGGAGTGGCAGGCTACAGTTTGCCCCTTGACCTAGCTTTGGATTTAAAATATATATATAGTCTTCATCTCTCTCATAGTAAATTATTCTTACCTATTTTAATTGTGATTCTTAAGCAACTAATTAAGGCTCATCTGTGTTGTATACATATATATTGTACACACACACACACACACACATATATATGTGTGTGTGTGTGTGTGCGCGCGCATGTGTATGTGTATGTGTGTGTGTGTGTGTGTGTGGATGTGGTGTGGTGCTACAATTCTTTGAAAATGAAAGTTGCCCCACCAGTTCGCAAGCTATTTATCAAAACTGTCTGGTGTCATCTTCCCGAATAAGTGAAGAAAAAAGAAGTTCCCTGCTGTCTGATGCTGACTTCTGTTACTGTCTTCAGCCACGTAGACTATGGCAATCAAGATTACCGCTAAATCTCTTTCAAAACAAATTTGCTGAGTTTATGCAGTTATCAACAAATAAGCTATAGAGTGTTTGCTTGTCTCAGTGATGGTGGCTCTTTCATTCTGTTCTCTTTACAAGGAACAAAATGTGAATACAATCCACCTCGGCCTCACACTTCATCTGTAGTATGACAGACTTTTTTCCATAGATACTGCAGTAGTCTAAATCAAGTGATTCACTAAGCACACTTCCGCTGCAGATAACACAGATGAGCCTTAATTAGTTGCTTAAAAATCACAATTAAGATTGGTAAGAATAATTTACTGTGAGAGACTTTTGACCATATCAACATTTCACCACATGATTTCTGATATTTTACCCTGAAATCAACTTATAGGCTGAATCTGTTTACTAATTAATTGGTGCCATGTCCTTCAGATTTAACTTAATTTAATTAAATAATTTTAATTTTGTCTGTGTCAGCTCTGCTTGCCGTTTTTTTCATATTTGTTTTAAATCCCAGGCAATTTGTTCTAGTGGTGACCCAGCTGTTGTGTTGGGTATGATGGATGTCACAGGGGCATGTGGCGGGGTCAGACGAGTGGCCAGTTGGACAGTAGTCTAGTGTTCCCAGTGAGAAGAATGGTCCCTTCACTGCGGTGTACGAGACAGTCTACTAGAATGCAAGGGGTTCAGAGCTGATACTGTGACACATGGGCCTGACAGTGTCAGCTGCCCCTAGGCAGTTCAGCATATACTAACTATTGTGTGCATGCGTGTGTGTGTGTGTATATGTGGCAACTGTGGTGGTGCCGTGTGTTTAGCAGAGACAGTCAGAGTTTGTGGCATTATGGACATGGACCACTCTGAATGGAGCTGTGAGCACTCCATGCTTTTATTTATTTGTTTGTTTGTTTGTTTGTTTGTTTATTATTTTTCAACATAATAAGCAGATTTAACAGGTAGCCTTTGCATTAAGCATTCATTAGAAAACAGCATTTAGGTCTACTCCTGAAAGCCTCATTAAAATAATCTTTCAATTTCCTGTTATAACAGACCCTGTTATCAACACCTTATGAAAATAGACAAAAACACACTTTCATCAGCCCAGTTCATAGCAGTTTCTTGTACATAGTGCTTGAGAGTATAAATACACCCTCCTCTTTTAGGTCAATGTATATGCTTTGTTTTGTTTATATAATCCCTTAAGTGTATGTGGTCTTGACATTATGACTAGTCTGAAACTCTCCTCCTTGGTCGGAAAACAACTGTAACGGAGACCGAGTGTTTATGATGGTCCGTCCTGTTAAAGAGGTTTGTCTCGAGGAAAAAACAGGGCAGCCCAAGAAAAAAAAACACACACACACACACACACACACACACACACACACACAGTGGGCAAATCTCTGCCCTCCTTGCATTCCACTCAGGAGGTGAAACGACTGGAGCAGCAGGAAATTATGGAGGTGGACGCCCAGGCGAGAAGTCGAGTCAGAGCGTTTGATCCAGGCCTTGTCGTCACCGGCTACAGCCGATGGGATGGCAGCCTGCCACAGAGATTGAATGCATGGAGAGAGGTCTAGTGTTCTGTGGAGTAAAGGGGCTGGTATGCAGACTGGCGAGGCTGATATTTTCGGAGAACGCGCTTCTGGAAATACACTTAGGCTTCTCCATCCACAGCTTCTCTCTCTTGCAACAGCGCAGCCATTCTTAGAGCAAACCCAGACGACTTACACAATGAGTTCTAAGCCTGAACAAAAGGGAAGTGAAATGAGGTCATTTTGCCAAATATACAATTGGTGAAGATCACAACACTTTTGAAGTTTTCAGCTTTACAGCTGGTCTGAAAGTGCTGAGTCACAGAAAGAAAATTTCCTTCGTAACCATAATGAAACCCCATTTTATGTCTCTCTCACTCTCTTTTTCTCTCACTCTCTTTCTGTCTGTGTGTGTCTGTCTGTCTGTCTGTCTGTCTGTCTGTCTGTGTGTGTGTGTGTGTGTGTGTGTGTGTGTGTGTGTGTGTATTGTGTAAGAAATAACTTAACTAATAAATTAAGTGATTTGATTAGTGGTCTCAATCCTGAAACATTTAGACCCACAGATGGAGACAAAGGAATGTGCAAAATAGCTTGCTGGAAATGACACTCTCTGGCACGAGAGCTCAAAGCAGCAGCATAACTGAGGCTCTTTTTACAGGTCTTTTTCCACACATCCTGCATGTGGCCTCTGATATTCACTCAGAACTCAACCGAATGCCTCCATCAACACAGATTGTGAATGTGAAACTGAGAACTTTCACAAGGGCCACAGATGCCAGCCTCACACTGTGTGAAAAAAGGTCTATAGTTCTTTCCAGTTCTTCAGTCCTGACTTCTTAACATTCAGGCTGAGGCTGAATCCTGAATCTTTACCACAAGCCCTAGACCCACAAAGACTTAACCAGCATCAATCCGCCAGTTCAGGCCAGTTTAGTGTCAGGGGGTTCAGGACTTGGGGCTTAGGGACATTAAGATTCAGTCCTAAAGTATTCAGTAATAAACTGATTATCTATCATGATTAAAATGCATATGGGTTATACTTTAAGTAAGGGATAACGTTCTGCGAAATAGTCATTGTCATAAAACAACTCTCAAAAGAGTAAATCAGGAGCCCAATGTCAGCGGAGGGCTCTTGAATCACTCTCAAGGGAGTTATTCTACCATACAGAATGTTATCCCACTCATCACACTACATTACTCAAATATCAATAACATGAAGCATTGTTTATTACTGAAGATATCAATAACATTAAGCATTGTTTATCACTGAAGATATCAATAACATGAAGCACTGTCTGTTATACTTAGCAACATACTTAGCACGGTCTGTTATACTTAGCAACAGTCCATTATCAAGAAATATCAGACTGTAAAACATTGGGAGGTCAATGAAGCAGTCTACAGCATTATAAAGAGCCTTTTGATAACTGCATGGTTTGGTTTGGTTTGTAGTTGTGTGGTGAACTTCATATTAACTGTTTTGGTGGGCAAGCAGGAAACATCACACACACAAACACTGACTGCCATCAGACTAACAAAGTCAAAAATCACAGTAGCAAAATCAAAACCAGGAAGCAGTTGTACACCACAGTAAATAAAAGATTAAAAAGTAATTTAATGTCATTAAGAATGCCTGGATTGTGTAATTCAGCTATGTCGGACATTCCCAACATAATGAATGGAAAAAGTCTGAATGAGAGAAATCACTGTCTACCATTACAAGAAAAGCTAAGGGTTAACACTTCAGTGTTAG
Source organism: Tenualosa ilisha (assembly GCA_015244755.2). Taxonomy (NCBI): domain Eukaryota; kingdom Metazoa; phylum Chordata; class Actinopteri; order Clupeiformes; family Clupeidae; genus Tenualosa; species Tenualosa ilisha. The sequence goes on from PYXC01000946.1 coordinate 671,185, forward strand.
AAAAAGACTAGTCATTCCTCACCAAAGTGCTACAGCTATTCTGATTACATGCTATGACAGTTGACAGTTCCACAGGACTACTTGGCTGTGTCCATTATACACGCTTGTACAGCCTGAAGGAAAAACTAGAAAAGCTGCAGACGTAGATGCTCTTTATTGGTGTATGTACAGTTTAACAAGGCCTGGGTCTGATTCGCAGATGGGCTGAATCTAGGTTGACATAGGTAGCAGTAAATTACAGCTCTCTTGATGACCATATGGACACATGATGTGTGTGAGACGCCAGGATTGGATTAAAAAAAGACAAATGTGACGGAATTGAGTAACTTTACTGTGAGCCTGCTCACAAATTGGCTCTCCCCAAGATGGAATGTTGTTTACAGGGGTCAGACAGAATCTTAGGAATGCTAACTCAGTGTTCTGAGGAAATGGCTGTTGTCTCCAGAGGGAAGCTTCTCACTTGGCTCTTAGTTCAGAGGGAGGGACAAGATGGGGGAAGTATGAGGAGGAGTCACTGTCTCAGACGCTGGCTTCAACATATAGTAGATATTTACCTCTCACCTAGTCATTCCACTGGGCTCTGTACCTGAATCAAGCATGTCTTAACATTGTCAGCCTAGTATTTTTACAGCAATGTATTTTTGTAGTTATGCGCATGCTGCTTTGGACAAAAGCATCAATCAAATAAAATAAACATTCAGTAGTTATATGGCATGTCATTTTACTGTAGCCTATATTTAGAAATTGTCCTCATTAAATGTCATTTGCTGTAGATTGAGTTCTGTATACTCAACTTGGAAGATATAGAGTATGCAGCAGTGCAACAATGAAGATTATTCACTAAGAAATTCTTTTTCTTGACTTTTGACTAGCCAGTGACTTGCAACAATTTGTTGTTCTGGCCAGCAGTGTACTGGATGGCATACCTTGTGTACTATAGTCCTGCAAGTATAGGCATCATCACACTCCACTGCAGTGCAAGAGTGTTTGTTAAGCTTTGCATGATTACATAGCAACAATGCAAGCAAAAGGCCTCGTTTCATGCTCCGAGAAAAGTATTTGGCCACCGTTGAGGCTTTGGGGGCACTTCAATGTCCTGCGTCTTATCTTAATGTTTTATAACAATCCCCTGCTTTTTCCTGAAACACACAGTACCTGGCTTGTGGCCAGCATCCACATCTCAAGGATTTTGCAACCCTGGACTTGCCCTGTGAAGCAGCATGCACTCACAATGTGTGTCTCAGCCTCTCAAGCCAATTATTTTAAGCAGATGTGCAGCTAGTTACGAGAAACTGGGGCTTTGTTAAAATAAAAAAAAACCTGTTTGTAAGTGTAATTATACCTTAAAAAATAATGCTTTTATCATGCAGACAAAATCAAGTCAAGATACAGTTTCAGTATGTGAATTGTGTGGAACAAAATGGGTCTCTTTCAACTACTGCAGCTCTATGTAGAAAGGTTCAAGCTGTACTGCCTGTACCTAAGCGTCATATGTAATAGCTATTAGCCTAGCTCTATATTGCCAGCTCATGCTTTCTGAGCAAACCTCAGAGATCTTTAACAAGGACTGGCCGTATTTTTCCATGGTCTGTGTTCTAGATTACACAGACATACGTATTGGTATTTGCATTGAAATACTGTATACAAAGTGTATGTAAAGGTGTGAGGGCATCCATTAACATTCCATTTGTGGAATAGGCACATTGTATATTTTAGGTAAAGTGTAAATGTACTAAAAACAATGCAAAAAGAAACATAGTTTCAGTGTTACTACGTGTTATGACCATATATTTCATATCAGATCGTAAGAGACAACTTTTACAAACAGTTCATCAAACACTAAAGCTGTTTTTCAGATATTTTATACATTATAATCACCATAGCACCATGTGTTATACATCAAGAGACAACCCATTAAAAAATGTAAATGAAAAACAATGCCGCATAGCAATGATGTCATTAAAATGGGACCAGATGAGTCCAATGGGAAATGATTAGCTTGTCAGGACTCCTACTTGATGCACACCATAAACGGACAAACTCCTCCAACTTTTCCACATGAATGCTGAAGCAATGCACACAAACCACTGGAATTTCACTGTGTTTTCCCAGCAGAGGGGGCAGAGAAAGGGAGGGAGAGGGTGCGGGTGCGGGTGCGAGTGTGGGGGGGTTGGGGGGTGGGATAAATTTGGCAGCGTTGTCTCCTGGTGCTGACACACCCACTGGGTAGGAATGACCACTCACCCTGAGAATGCTGCACTGCAAGGCCTGCTTAATTGACTACATCTGGAGTCACTGACTGTGACTGTCCTTCGCAAATAGACATAGGCGGTCAGTTACTGCCTCTGTCTGGCCTGCGTCAGGTAATTCTTTCCACAGTTTTGCAGAAGCCTAAAGAGACTTGGACCTTTAGCATGAGTACAGACTACTTTGGCTTTCAAACAATCCTGTTTGTCTGTCCATGTCTGTGTACTATTGTACCAGAGCTTGCATTTCTATTAGAGAGACTAAGGTGGAAATAAAACTGAGATTAAAATAAATAAGAGGCGGGGTGTATAGAGAGTCATGAATGTATGATGAAAGAAGGATTGGTCGCTGGTCGTTGAAGTCGCCATGCTTTCGATAGCCATTTTCATACTTTGATTTTTAAACAGTCCTGTTTATCTGTATGCATCGGTATGCATGTGCACGCTATCGGAGCTCACATTTATTTAGTTGGCCTATTTCTTCATTTGGCTAACGCTTTTATCCAAAGTGACTTGCATTCATCAGTTACTTCAGGCTCAGTCTCCCTTAGAGCAAATCAGCTGTGATAGTAGCAACAGTGACAGTCGAACTTCAAACCCACAAGATTTAGGAGTAACTAAGTGACATCTTGAAATATTTGGCTGTGGTGAGGCAAAGAAATATGAATAAATAGAATGAATATATGAACGTGTTAGGGTAACCTCTGTAGCCAAGTCATTAGCTCCCTTTCTGCTCTGGCATTAAGTGGCTTCAGCTTGGGCATAGCATGAACAATGGAATTTGACCATGGCGACTCCTCCTCACCATGGCAACTCCAGCTGACTAATGCGACTCCTCAGCAGACTCCTCACCATGGCGACTCCAACTGACTAAGGCGGCTCCTCAGCAGGTTGCATCGTCTGGACCCATCCTGCAACTCCATAGTTGACCAAACCCTTTTGCAACATTGTCTAATTGACAAATAACATTGGAGTCATAAAGGTCAACTGTAAAATGGGGATCATAAGGGAAGTCAATTGTAATTGCTCCATAACTGTATTTTACTTCCTTCTCTGACTTCACTTCACTGTGCAAACACATGGAGCAGACAGCATGAATATGGGTTTTATCTTATCTGACATCTCTCACTTTCACATCACAGAAGCACAAGACAAGCATCCATGTTTGACCCAATCCTGTTTGAACATGTACAGTGCAGTGCTGACACTGTGTGAGGCATGCAGTTTGGGGATGAGGAGGTGCCTCTTGCGATGTGACAGCAGCGCACAGCAGTGGATTCTGGGCCACGGATTAAGGAACATGCTGTGAGAAGAGATGGCCATCTGTTCCATTTGTTTTCTTTTACTGCAAAAAGAGCCCCCCTCCTCCCCTTCTCTCTCACCTTCTACCCCACCCCTGAAGCCACACAGCTCTACAGTCCAGGAACCCAGATCCTCTCTGGAGCCTGGCCTGATAACATGGCCTGGATGTAATATTGATCACTAGTTTTCTGTTGTCATGCTGGGGAAGTAACGGTTGATCTCTACACAATGCTAGCACAAAGGGGCAATGGAGATGGCCAGTAACAGACAAACTGTGATATAAGAGTGCTGTTGTGTGATGGCCAGTAACAGACAAACTGTGATATAAGAATGCTGTTGTGTGATGGCCAGTAACAGGCAAACTGTGATATAAGAATGCTGTTGTGTGATGGCCAGTAACAGGCAAACTGTGATATAAGAATGCTGTTGTGTGATGGCCAGTAACGGGCAAACTGTGATATAAGAATGCTGTTGTGTGATGGCCAGTAACGGGCAAACTGTGATATAAGAATGCTGTTGTGTGATGGCCAGTAACAGGCAAACTGTGATATAAGAATGCTGTTGTGTGATGGCCAGTAACAGGCAAACTGTGATATAAGAATGCTGTTGTGTGAATGACATTCCCTGCCCTCATGAACAGAAGTTGCAAAGCTTTAAGACTGAAATGGACTCAAATGGCCTTTAATGGACCAGAAGTATTCATTAGATTTTAGATTTGATTCATTTTCTACATCTAATTGCATACTTGCATAATTCAATCCAAATCTATTCCATACTCAAAACATCCTTGCTGCCAAAATAGTATACCTATACAACTTAACCTGTACCTGCATATATACACACAAAGTATCTTATAGATTTAGGAGTTCTTTCAGAAGCCTCTAACTGATTTGAAAGGATCTGATTTCTGTGCACTTCCCTACATTGCGTTCCTTTTATAGACATCTGTTGGCACTTTCAGCCCTAGCAGGTTTACCATGCTCCCATTCACACACACACACACACACACAGAAGAAAAGCTGGGATGAATCAAGATTGCCTTCTCTGGAAGTGTACTGCCACAGCATCTGTACACAAGATGGCCACCAGGTCATCTGTGCGGAACTGTAACTTTGGACACATCTGCAAGGCTGCTCTGTGAAGAAATGGCGTGACAATAGGTGTTTAAGGGCTGCAGACACAATAAAGCCAAATGAAGCTGTTCTTTGCAGGCTCATCCTTTTCCCTTACCGATGCTTTTCACTTCAGTTCACGGCCAGTTGACAGCTTAGTTCTACAGTATATTATTGATCTCGCCACAAGACTAATGGAGACCAGTAGAGATTATTGAGTCAATAGCACATAATAATGATGGCAATTAAATGGATCCAGAGACACTTTTATATAGGAGGACACATATCACTTAAAATAGAAATATATTGCGGCAGAGACGCAAAGATGGAGTTGAGAAACTGGAAGTCCTGTCACGCAGTGAAAGTAACCAATCATATTGTTGGACGCGGTATGACTGATGGTTAACCTTTTGTTTACCTACCTCCGTCACCAAGGTGATAGCTATGCAGTGAATGTTGGCGCAGGTGTAGTGAACAAATTAATAATAATAATAATAATAATAATTTGTAGCTTTTTGAGCAATCTACAGGTAGATTTTGACATTGTTCAGTTCAGACTTAAACAAGGATTCACACAATACACTTTATAAGTCAGTACGACCCGCCGATCTTGAGTTTTGGATATCTCCTGATTCATTTTGATAGGGCCTGGTCTTGTTAATCCCACCTAGCTACCTGAAGGCGTCTCCAACATGGCCGCTGAGGGAAGCGACTTGACTTTGATGGATCTTCTCCCCCATGACTTTCATCAATAGAATGAAATAATGTTTCAGTGAAAGTATGAGAGTGGCCAGCTCATGAAATATGAGCAATATTTATGTACAAACAAAGAAACAAAAAACAGATGAACGGGGTTTATAACTGAGTACAGTTCCATTAAGCAACAGAATGGCAATGAGTTTATAACAATTTTATCTTTATTAAGACATCATGAGTTCTCATTTAGTGACATTATGAAACTACAAGAAATTTAAGACATTGTGTTACTTCTTTCTTTTGTTCCTGAATCAGGAACACTAGCAGTTCAAAAAAGGCCCACACGTCCCCAGAGGTTCTGAGTCATGCGTGTGAGAACTGCAGTCCCTTCACTGGTGATATGTCTCACATCGTTAAAGTCATGACCACAAAAACTTAGGCTCCCCTGTGCCACAGGGCCACTGGGAGAGCTGTGGCCATATGATTCCAACAGGCAGTCCTCGGCATTCCACAGCTCCCTGTCTCTCCAAACGCTGCCTCTCATGAGTCCACTTCCAGCACAACTGTCTACCTAACTACTGCAGCACAGTCTACAATATTTGTATTTGTTTGGACTAGCCAAAGATGGTAGCCTGGGAGAGAATAACAAGTAGAGAAGCAAGCTTTGTCTCTTTGTTTTGTCTTAACGTAACAGAATGCAACGCAAGTACCATTTTTGGCATGAAGTCCAAACTGACAATGCTTTGGTCTGTGAGCAATGAAGGTGTCCAAGGGACAGCTACATTCTAGCGATGGCATATATTCCCCCCAAAAAAGCTCAAAAAACAAATGATCCCTAGGAATGTTCTGGAGAAACAGTCATGGAGGCAGCCTGCAGTCCTGACTCAGATAGTCATACATCCACTGACGTCCAGTGAACTGGAAACAAACTACTTTGTCTATACAGAGCCTGAGGTAAAAGCAATCTCCAGAGCTGATGTCACACTTTGAGTGATTGTGTAGTTCCAAAGCTGACAACCAACATGGGTACAGGGTTGTTTGGGACTGCTGTATCCAGCATGTCAACTCATTTTCCCCGTCTCAAAGTTTAACTTAAAACTGAAACAATTAGTTTGCTTTAGAGGTCATTAAAAAAAACTTTAATCCAAAATCAAATTTGCGCTCAAGAGAAAACTCCTGGTGATACCTCAGATTCTCAGTGTACTACACTCTCCACACACACCACAGAGAAACCAGGCATTCAGTTCTTCATCACAGATTTTGATGAAAACAATACTGTTTAGACTTTGGCTGTCATCAGACACAGTGTGCTACAACAAAACCCAATTCAGTCTTTTAACACATGAAGCCTTGCAACAGTTCTTGCTCATATCAAGTATTGTAAATCAGTGTAGTGCTTGACTATGTTTCTCAACAGAAGGAAAATTGCAATCATAAGCACTCAGACACACACACATCCATGCTACCAGAAGCCTCAGGCCTTAACACAAGAGCAGTAAGAGTATAACTGTTCTACACAAGAAAGCAGTGACATAAAGGGTCAGTTTTGTTTTAGATCAAGAAACACCAAGAACTGGGCCCTCTCTTGCCACAGGCACTTGTTGAGACTACTAAATAAATGCAAAGAGGAGGGCATTCCCTTTAAGCATCATCATCTCATAAAGCTATGAGAAAGCTGGGGCACAGTGCTCGCTTGGAGGAGAGGTGAACCCAAGCAACTAGTGCCAAGACCTGAGTTGGTTTGGTCAACACCAGCCGAGCAAAACCACTGAAATTCATACTGACGAAAGATATCTGATTCAACGTGTGAGGACACGTTAAATGAGATACTTTGCAGCCATACAAAACTCCTTTAATGGTCACTAGATACATTTGAAATACTTTCAGTCAAAGACAGAAGTACATGCATTCCTGGTAACTTAAAAAAACGTTGGCTTAAGACTTAGCCAAGAAAGTGACTTTGTAAGTGCACGGGCTGGCATGACCAGCTTTAAGAGTATCTGTTAAAAATCCTGAAACAGCTGTCAGTCATAACAGGCCTTTTTCATGTCTAGGGAAGGTTAAAACTATTTAACTGAATTCCCTGATATTCAGGCCCATGTTCAAAGCAGTCCAGCTAACGGGCCAAGAAGAAGGGAAAACAGATGGCTTTTCCGAGAGAGGCAGGAATGTGGGGCAGGGCCGGCCCTGGTCAAGGAAGATGGAGGTGGGTTTAGGGTGAGGAAGAGTGAGGGGGGGTTCAGATGTTTGGTGCGAGGGAAGCAGAGCACACCATGGCTCTAGAGACTGTCGTACATGTGCAGGGTTCGTTCCAACTGCTGGACCACACGCTGGTAGAAGACAATCTGCTGCCGCAGGTAGGCCTGCATCATGTCTTTGAAATCTACCTCACGGCGCTGGTGGAAGTGGTTCATCTCGGCCTGCAGGGCAAAGCCCACAGTCCGGCAGCGTTTGCGCACACCGTCGGCCTCGTCCTGGTCCATCTTGCCCTCGTCACTCATGCGCTGGCTCTCCTTCACCTTGGCAAAGGCACCTGGGAAGACAGAAGGGTTCAACACTTGGTCACTACAATGTCTTAACACCCAACCTCATACCTACTTCACATGCATTTCAAAAGCCTGCTGTCAACTTTGACACCAGACACACACACCATATTCCTCCTTTCCCCCCTGGTGGTGATGTCATCAGTAAACATGTGACATGGATATCCAATAATAATCTAATTTGGTCTCATAACACCTTTACACCTTATACTGCACTTTTTATTACACTATTGCACTTTAAACTCAAAATAGTGCAGTTCTATGTTAGCAATATGCACTCTTTGTTAGTTTCTTTATTGTGTTGTAGCTTGAATGTTATCCTCTTTTTGTAAGTCGCTTTGGATAAAAGTGTCTGCTAAATGCCTAAATGTAAATGTAAATGAATGTTTACAATTATTGACAGCATAGGCTACGAAGAATGACAGCCATTAAAACAAGGAACAGAGTTTTATGATGAGTATAGAACGTGAGAAAAAAATCTGTAATACATATTAAAAAATGTATATGCCCATTAATGTGCTGATAGACTTGTGTGTATGTGTGTATGAATACAAGCAGATGTGTATATTCAATATATTTTGTCTTCAACTTTATGTGAAGATTTGAGCAGCTTTTGGGAAATGACTTCCCTTGAGACCAAGCAACCATGTATGATCCTATCTTTTACAGAGGACCACAGAATAATGTTTGGAGCTGTCCAAGGCTGTTCCTGCGAATAAAACCTAATCCAGAGATCTTCCTTTTCACAGTACATTTCAGTAAATATCCACCAGCACTGCCTGCATGTCTGTCCACAGCTAGAGAGTTTCCTCAGGCTAAATACACATTCCATCACCCAACTGTGCTATAACCTAGATACCAAACAGGTCAGTGAACCACATGTCTAACACATCACCTTGATAAAAATATGACTGTAAAACAACCTTGTGTCCATAGAATAGAAAAAAAAAAAAAACAGTCCTAGACTGCACATCTAGAGCAGACCTACGTCACCACACACGCTAGGCACATAAATGACCTCACTAGTATGAACACACACACACACACACACACACACACACAAGAAAGAGAATTTCTTCAATTTTTCTTCAATTTACCATTACATCACAAAACCATAAAAATGTGGCCCCCATTGCATATCCATTTTTGAGTAGTGCCTAACCAACAGACTAAATGAGCATACAGGCAAGGCCAGCCTGTTCCATGAAGTGTAGTATTTGCACGTCTATAACGCTGACCTACATTCCTGCATTGTTTTTGAGAGAGAGAGAGAGAGAGAGAGGCTTATCAGATATTAAGCAGAGACACAAAATGCAGAAGACTGTGGTAACAGGGCTTGAAGCAGGAAAGATGTTTGTGTCTGAAGTTCAGGACCATTTTCAAGTAATTGGTCTATTTACAATCTAAAACAACCCTGCCCATGCCTCGCCTCGTTTCCGGCTCATTGCCTGAGAACTTTTGGCCAACGGCCTATGACTAATCAAGATTATTGATTAGTCACTCATCATGTGGGTCACTCATATCATGAAGTTAATGAGAACAAACATACGGTCTCTGAACTGGGCATTTTAAGAGGAAAGTAGAATAGGGTGACCAGATGCCCCAATTTCAGGGGACAGTCCCTGTTTTCGGTGGTCTGTCTCTGCAGAAACCCACTTTGTCCCCATTTTTTGAAGCTAAAACATTACTTATTTTTCTGATCTTGACAAAAAAAATAGGCATGTCCCCGGTTCCCAAGAACAATTCAGGGAGAAGTCCTTGATTTTCAATTCTGAGGTCTGGTCACCTTAAAGTAGAAACAACTGGTAATTAGCAAATGCTTTTTCCAAAGTGTTAGACACCATCATCTATAGCGATGACACGTTTGGAATTGAACTTGGAACTAACAAATGCCAGGTGGCCACATGACTGACAACACCCTGGTCACCATGCCCAAGGTCATGGAACAGTGTGAAGAGTCGACTGGCCCAGAAATGGACCATATGGCCCATTCTTGTTCTATTTACCCTCCATCACAACTCTCCTCCTGCGTGCGCACACTTGTGTTTGTGGGGGAGAGAGAGATGCTGTGCATTGGAACATCAAGGATATTCTTCACAACAGTAAAAGTCCAACATGTCGATGAAAAGCATGAGCTGAAGTGTGCTCTTCCATCTGTAAGCAGTTTTACATTATTGTAGTGACATAAATATTTATCCAAGACGTCAACACTGAACCACTGGGGGTAGATTAACACAACCCTACCAGAGAATGAGCCCTTGTAGGCCACTGTTGCCAAGTGGCAGTACAAAGAACTGAAGAATAGCGATTTGGGGCCACATTTTTTGCACTGACGTCTGTGCCAAGCACAGCACTGACCAACACAGACAGTTCGCCTCTGCTCCTTGAGGTCATCAGATCAACCCCTCTCATGTTCTCTCAGGCATAGACTGAAATATTCATCACGTCAAGTTTTGCTTTTCCTAATTTCTGCTTATTGTAATCACACGCCAAACTCAACTTTGTGATTAGTTAATAGAACTTTTGATTCATCTTGGGGCAAAAGGGCAGTGTGATCAGGTTGAAATAACTTCAGATTAACGGCAGGCATTCCTTGGAGCATTTAAAGCCATGTTGGTCTGATTAAATAAGAGTGGGAAGGGTTAGAATTCCTGGGAGACACAGCCCTCAAATAACATGATCCCTGATGCTCTCATGTCTTCTATAGTGGCTGAGAATCTAAATGTACAGTATATCTTCCTAGAGATGGAGGAATGCATATGATGGATCAAGCAAAAGTGTAAAATTTAAATTATTTTTTCATTTTCATTTTCAGTCTATTCTTTGTTTTCTGAAATTGACGGATGAACATTACATGAACATTATAAGAACATAAAAACAGCATAATGTTAAATTTGTACAACGTTACAAAAGGCTTCCTGCTATCCTGACTTCAATATGAACAATTATCAAGTACAATGGCATGAAACAAATATAGTTTAGGAAAGAAACACACCATTTCACACACTGATGTACTTGTTGGGCTGAGTATTGCTGGTAATTCCAGCTCTGTTTATTTGTCTGTTGCGGTGCCTTTCAGATTCTGTTATGGAGGCTTACGATAAGAGACTTGCTGTTCCCTTTGGCAGACTACCAACATCTATTCTTTTCCTTTCAGAGTAAAAACATACTGCTGAACGTTTGTTTCAATTCTGATCAAAATCCAGAGGGAGAAAGCTCAAATCCAAGAGGACATTTGGAGGAGGAGGTTTTGCTAAGTCACTGGAGGTCATCATCACCATTGATAAATCAAGTACTTTAGACTATAGGCACATTGTCTTGAATGGTTATTACTTCACATGTGGTGACTATGAATGGAATTGGCTCTGTTTTCAGACATTTCAAAAGAGACTAAAAAGACAAGCAGTGACTGATAAGATTCCATCATCGTGATCAGTACAGGAGCCAGAAAAAGATGAGGACTAGGCGGATCCAGCCTTGCTGGATGCTCTGTGCAATCAAGCAGTGGAACAGCCTGCCCAACCTGCACACTGTGTGACTCAGGATTGATTAAATGAGAGAAGACTTCCTCTTACTCAGATCTGAAGAAAAACAAAACCAAAAAAACTAAATCAGCAGTCACTCTAATCTGAATGTTTGTCTGGTTTACACTCAGCCAAAAGGTCTGGAAAGACAGTTTAATTATTTAGAGTAATAGGGTCTTTTATCAAGCAGCTCACTCAACTGAGGAATAGTGGGTCAGGCTGTAAATTCTAAGACTGCACATTGCTACGACAACAAGGTTTGGAATGTGGAGGCATTTAGCTCCATGGCGTGGCAAAAACTACATTTATCTATGAGCAAATAAGAAAAGCAAACATTTACAGGCACAGGGCAAAGCAAAAGGACATCCCCACCCACATTTCTCCAAAATATGAAGTAGTAGTTTAGGCTGTAGGTCAATACAATGCTTCAGAACACCCTATGTCATTTGCCTACCAGAAACTTAATGTCAGCAAAGGTATTGCTGGCGAACCAAGCCACTGTGAGAGGCTTCCTCGTAGGTCATGCCTCAAGCTTGGACAGGATATATTTTCCACCGAGATAGCCAGCGTTGCCCTGTCTCAGGCCAAGCCACGTCAGGTCACTCCCCTGGGGAAAGAGCCTACCTCAGCTGAGCTGTTTGCACTGTCATGTTTGATTATTTACACCAGTCAAGTTGAGTAAAAAAACTGCTGCTAAGGTTAGAATGACTCTTCTGCTCTCCCCACTGAACCCAGATGGATAAACCATTTGGCCCTGGGCCCCATTCATTTGGCACATGTACAAGTAAGTTGGATATGCCCCCTTGGTATCCCTCATACAAGTACTGTGATTCGCACCACACTCTTAGACCATCACGCATGGCTATGGCCAGCACTGTGTTATGAGTCATGTGAGGGCGCTATTTCTGAGGTGGACAGGAACACACGTCAAGGCTACATCTGAGGCAGTCATAAATTGTGAGAAAAAAAATGCTTTACAAAAACCAGCCCAAGCAACATGTGAGGATTTGCATAACAAGTATTCATCACAGGTCTCTGGCTGTGAAGAACTTCTCTTGGGTGATCAATGAGCAATCATCCTCCATGCAAAAGGGAACTACAAACAAAAGACAGCTGTTGTACAACGTACGTGACACATTGTTCTCCAAAATCGAGCAACACCTTCAGCTGTCTTTATGAAGTTGTCATCCGGTTAGTTCCACGGGCATGACAAACAACTTCTCTTTTCCACCACCCACCCACAGTGATTAGCTATTGTCTGTTGCAGGCCTTGGTTTCCCTCTCCGGATGAGGTGATATCGATACTATAATGAGAGTGCCGTTAGAGCCACAAGCCCAGGGGTATCTATGCCTCTCAAGCTGGGGCAACTAAACTATTTGCTGAAACCACTGCGTGCTGTATCAACTCCAGCTTGGCACACTAACTAGTAAAACTGGAGCTAGTGCAATCGGTAGGAAATGCTTTCCCTTTGATTGTCTCGCTGGAGGCAGATGGCCTTCCACTTGACTGGGGCAGCAATACAGTCTATGGACTCTGAGTCCTCTCCGCAGACAGAGAGCAGGAGGAGAGCACCGGACGGAGCTGGATGGCAGACAGACTTCCAACAATATTTTTGATTTATTTCCCGAGCCTCTCCATTCTTACCCTACCCCTCTTTATTACTGCCATATGCTGCTCCACACCACACCCAAAGCCAAACTCTCACTCCATGAGCTCACTTGCACCTACATGCCACTGTTGTCAAGGAAATAGAGATAAAACAGATGAGAATGGAACTGGTGGATTCATGCAGCCTTTATGCTAACAGTGCACTTGAGTATTGACAGAGTGTTGACAGATGGTTTATTGGTAAACACAGCTTCAAATGTGTGTTGTAAACTGTATGACTATGCATTGTGATGTGCTTTTACAGTCTACTTTAAAATAAAAATGCTTCTCCTGATGTTAATTGTGTATTTTATAATGTTAAATGTGAGGTGGAAACTTAAAATGAAATTTTCATAATTGTGGCGAACACCACATAGTTTTTGTAGAAGTCTATGTTCTATTGCAAATGAGATCCAAACTTATATAACCCTTATGATCCCTGTGTGCTGGTACAGTATGTGTAAGTGTCTAGGCATGTAAATTGAAGGCTTGTCAAGAATGGCATTCATTCCCCACTCTTTCCTTGCAGTGGGCCAAAAGCCGAAACTCTGCATGGGACAGACTGGTTCTCTCCGTCAGGACATCACAGCCAAAACAAGAAGAGAAGAGTGACCAGACAGACAACACGGAAGAGGAAGATGCACAACTACAGCAAAGGCATCGTAACACACTGCACTGGTAAGACATTTGTCTGCCTCAACAAAAATAAGGCAGTACAAATGGAAGTGTGGAAATACAACACACAGCGCTCATTGCTCTCAAGAACAAGGTGTGATAGATGTTTAATTAAGACTGCGACGTGCCACACCCCACATCTACCAGTGCAAACAAGAAAGGTCACTTTACTCACCCTGGCTGAAACTTGTTCTACAACTACCCTAGGGCCTTACAACTCCTGTCCAGATCTGTCGAGATAGAACTCCACAGCTGACTGAAATTAACGAAAGCTGTAATATGTGAACGGAAGAATTGGCCGCCCTTTCATCTCTCAATGTCATTTAGAAGATGCCCCTCCAGAGAGTGCTGGAGATTCTATGGTACCTACACATACATGGCTTGAATCAAATCTGACTCATCAAGGAAACAGTCAGATGCACAACAGCATAATAATAGGCTTACCTGCAGAAGGTGTTTAACCCTGGATAACAATGGATAGCCTACTTTAAAAATTCTGCCATTCATGACACTTTGGTATGGCATTTAGAGACTTTTGTGTCCTCAATAACCTTTCCTCTGTTACTTGGCAGAGTTTTTGTTAAGAATTATGTAATCAAAGTATTTGGTGAAGGCAGTACAGACATACAGCAAAAGGCTGATTTGTGAAAACAAACAGATAGCCCACTAACAGAAGATTTATTGAGATTACTTTTTAAAAACGTATGACAATTTTGGCAACTAGTCAGGCTGCACAAATCCATCTGCAATAAATAGCCTGGATATATTCTACACAGCCTTTTTTCCTAAAGTTATGTTTGATTTGACGTAGGTGCCAAGCTATGCTCCATTTGCCTTTGACGTCGTCAGGCACAGTCCCCCCCCCCCCAAAATAAAACAGCTTGTCAGCATTACTGATGAACTTCAGACGGTCTCCAACATGCTGATTCCACAAAAAGGAGAGGATGTGCATGATTCATGCAGTACAAGTGTGTGTGCTTGCAAAAAGGCCTCCACGCTTCTTCCATTCATCACTTCAGTTACACGCAGACTGACTAAACCGTTTTGAGTGATGGGACACTAATAGTTAATAATCATAATTGATAATAATAACAAAAAGGGAACATCAGATGATGTATGTATAATTACAGAAACTACATCAATTAATAAACTGCAGTGTCACTTCAGTATCGGGAAATGAGGCAAACATTGCAGCATTTTACCTTTCTGTAGGTGAATGATGTCTGGAAAGTTGGAGAGCAGGCCCTGGTAGAGGGAGAGTTTGTCCAGCATGTGAAACAGGTCGTACTTGGGCTGTTCCGCAAACATTTCCCCAATGTTTTCATAAGTGCGGCCAGTGTGGGAGATTGCGTTGTTCAACGCATCCGAGCTGTAAGGGGGATCCAGCATGAAAGCCTGGCTAATGGACTGGAATGCACTGCCCAGTCTCTGAAATTCCTTCCGGAAGCCTCCGAGGTGCTTGCGCACCAGCTCTGAGGCCACATGTGTAAGTTGCATGACACTGTCATCCATCTTTTTGGCAAAGGCCTTGAAGGTGTCTACCCTCTCCTCGACATCCTGCAGGTCTTGGTGCTCGTTAGGAATCTTTAAGGTGAGCATGAAGTGGGCACCTACCATCTCGTCCTTCTCAGCTCGCCGCTTTCCGAGCTTCCACTGTTTATCATCTGCACACATGAGAAAATGCTCAAAGCCCTCGTACTGCGAGAGGACCGGGTGACTGGTCATGTGGTCCATCCACAGGATTAGCCGCCTCTTGCGCTTTTCAATGAAGTCCTCCTCAAAGCGGCCTGTTGCTTGCTTCTCAGGCAGGTGGGGCACAGAGATGACAGTAAATTTGTGCAGTAGCCTGTTGTACAACCAGTCAAAGTGCTTGTAGCGTCGGTACACGGGCCGGCCAGTGTGGCTAGGGGTCACTCTGTAGGATATATAGGTCTTGATGCCCTTGAACTTGGTCTGCTTAGTGGGGTCCTCGATGGAGCAGTTAAATGGCTGAGGGCTCACACTCCACTGTGGTCCTTTGGGGCCCATCTCTATGCTATATGACTCTGCTATTTTAGCCATCATGGGCACATCACCCAAAACAAAGGCCTCTACCCCAGATCGAACGAAGCTGGAGAACCGGTTGAGATTTCTCCCCACCATGCTGCCTTTTCTTGAGCTGGAGATGCTGTCCTGTCTCTCCATGTGAGGCTTGGTGCGGTAGTGAACATTGGGGTTATTGTAGGAGCTTTGGTGGGCATGCCCGTTGGCGCCAGTGCCTCGCCCGTGGGGGTCCTCATCCTCCACTACGGTGGAGCAGTCATCCCAGTCATCCCAGTCGTCATCGTCGTCGTCATAGTAACTCTGCTGCATGTTAAAGGAGCCAGAGGTGTTGGAGCCGGAGGGAAAATAGGAAGAGTCATTGCCAGGGGAACCAGCTGGGCTTATAGAACAATCAGTCAGGTTGGAGTTTGAGCGTGGCCGAATGATCTCTACATAGGAGGCTGGGAAAATGCCTCTCTCCCCTCGGCTGTTCTCTCCTCGCAACCAGCCATCTATTGGGTTCTCATCAAAAATAACAAGCTCTTCATTCTCCTCTATGCTAATTTCCTCCTTATTTTCACTTTGGAAAGTGTATAATGCCTTAGCTTTGATTGACATTGTGACTCTATGCTGTCAGATTAAAGAACAATGGAGTAATGTAAAAGGTTAATACCTTGCTTATATTTATTATTTTGCTTTTCAACTCATTGCAGAGACTGAGTGAATCAAAAGGTCCTTGGAAATGGTAGGCCTATGCTACAGGCCACACAACAAAAACAACAAGAAAGCTGTTAAAACTGTTATGCTTTCAATTATGCAGTTGACGTCATCAAGTTTTCAAGAAATCCATGCGAATGAAACTCAGGAAAGACGTTCCAACTTCGGAACTTCTGTTTACAAACAAGTTATGCCAGAGTCGTGCTTTAATATGTAGACTGGCATTAGTTCTGATAACGCATTAGACAACTACTATTAATCTTCACTAACGCCAGACAAACTATTCCTTTTCTTACGATACGGTAAACTTCAGGTAATTCAATAACTTTGTAAAATATATTTCAAGCATTCCATTGATGTGTCATCCTAAACAATTTGTGCGAGACCAGCACCATTTAAACATAACAAAAATCAGCTCGCCATCTCCAACCGCAGACGCACCGGCTTAATCACAAAAACTTATTTCCATGAAACAATTGGTAAAATGGAGACGACCAGTGTAATCCCTGAGAGAGACTTTATCGGTCGCCTTGATGCAAGAAAAGCAATCCACACGAAATCGGCTTCATCATACATCCCCATGTGAAATAATATCAGAACACTGCCGCAACCTTTAGTCCCAACACAGAAACAAAGTGGCCGAGACAGAAGAATAGCATTTTTGACGGAGCGGAGAGCGATGAGTAATGACTACATCCTAGTGCATTCTGGGCTTGATCCACATTCCTTCAGGAACTTGCTCCATTTTCAGAACAAAACAGGTTCGCAAGCATCCAGCCCCAATATAATGCAAAATATAAACGACCTGTAATATCTCAGCTGAGGCCCGGGAAACAACCAAACAGACGTTCCTTTAATCGTTAAAGATGCTCTTCCTATCGGTTCAGCAACAAAGTAACTCTTTCCATGACGTTAAGCATGGACAATGAATTTAGGAAAGTTTTTTTTTCCTTTTATGCAATAAGGTGGCTGTGAGGCGGCTCCACACTGCCTCTCAGTGGGAAGGAGGGTGCATGTATTGTTGTCTCTCCAAGCTTACAATTCACTTGCAAGGGGCATAGTTTGCCTTTTAGAATAGCAGTAGCCTGCCAAGAAATAAACTGGTGTATGACAAAACGGATAGCTAGATAGATGTACTGTAGCAAGTAGCAAGGAGTACTGTAACTGTGTAGCAAAAGTCATCCAGACTTTAAAGATTCGTTTGCATGCCGATAGAACAATAGATATATTGCTTGTGAAATGATTTAAAATCGAATTGTTTTCTCTTAAGTGCAAGAGCGCCAACAGTTTTTACGAAGGCATTTGTTATTAAATTCTACTTCACTTCAGGAATATTATGTTTTCAATCTAGTGAGAAATTTCTTGGGAGGATATTGGTGAATGAGGCCCAATGTTGACAGAATAATCATGACAGGGATGCAACCGCAAGATGGCGCACATGTTCCATTTACGTCTGTAGTCAAAGCAAAATGCACTTTGGGTATTGTGGTTTTTAAATATACAGGTAGCTTACATTAAAACAGCATTTGGACCGTATGACTGCGAAAAAGGCAAATGCTTTCAGAAACCACACAATTAGATCATAATTCCATGCCTGGGCTTGTTTACACAGACTAGCCTAATGCATAAGACAAAATTGTTACAAAGTTGACAATTCCGATTCCAAGGTCCGGCATTCAATTCCCACAATACATTGCAATGGGCTCTCTTGTTGGGTAAGCATGTACGCAGAAGTTATGTATGATAACAGCGGCAATGTCACATGGAACTGGGAGAAGTATACCTTTAGCCGTTGCTGGATTTTTAAGTGGGTTGGCATATCTTTTGATGACTGATACTGAAATCAAACTGACGGTTCAGTGACATGTCCGCAGAGCAAGACATTGAGTTAGCTTCATAAGAACCGTGTTCAAACCTATGCAAGAACTAGCCACAAGTCACTTAAACCAGTCATGTATTCGGGAGCACTGAGCACGCGGCTATGTTTTGGAGCACTGCGCGTTAGAAACAAAGAATTTATTTCTTTAGGATTAGCATTGCCTTCTACAGTTGCCCGTATATTTTCAACTGCACCGTCTCTTCTCAGAGATGTTAACCAACCTTTGAAACAGTGGACGTTTGAAGTTAGCCCTTTCAGCAAAGTGAACGCGAATCTTCGTTGTGACTTGTCTGTGCGCCCTTTGGATCCTCATGCTTACCCCGAGGCTGACCGAGCTTTCATCTCGGTCCTTAGCACGAACGCTGACCATGAGTCGAAATTGGATGATTTGCACGTTGTTTACAGTGATCAAAATAAAGAACTGCTCATTCACGGAAATAAGATGACCAACAATGTTACTGTCGAATTAATTGCGCCAATAAAAAGTGGTGAGTGTGCATATGGAGTTATTTTTTTGAAAAGATTAGTTCATATTATGTGAATACAGTTCGGGTTCTAATTATGTTTTTTGTTGTTGTTGTTTGTTCAGATCTTTTCATTACAACTAGTGGGGGAGGAAATGTCAACATCCAGAAGATGGAAAGTGATGTTTGCCAAGTACAAACAGATACTGGAAACTGCGTCTTGACATCTGTTAGGGTGTGTTTGCTCGATAGCCTCCTCCATCATTCCTTAACTGTCTATTTGGTACTTTATGTGGTTAAGGGTTTAGAAGCCAAGGGATGTAACCATAAATCACAATAAATTCATTGTCCTTGTGTAAAGTCCGTGTAGGACCGAATGAGAAGATGTCTTACTGTAGACAAGACACACCTTTTTTTCCATCCCGGATCTGTTTTATGATTTCCGCTCTGGTTTTCAGAGTCACCGTGTGACCCTATTGTCAGCAGGAGGAAACATCTCAGGATTTGGCACCATCCATGGCAATGTGGATGTCTGTGCGAAAGAAGGCAGTGTATGGTTATTGATTTCTGTTACATTGCCATTATTTATTGGCTATTAGAATGATGTTGAGTTATAAGTGCTTTGAATGCAAAAAGATTAGTATGTCTAATGCTAGTATGCATGTCAATCCCAGGAGGTGAACATTAAAAAGCTCCAAGGGTCCTTCATGAACATCTCAACAGAGCAAGGGCAGCTGAAGGTCAAAGCTATCTACGCAGAGTCATCCAAAGTGTCGTCCTCATCTGGGGAAATTCAGCTGGGTCATATTCATGGTTAGTGTTCTTGGAGTTTTGACTAAGATTGAGAACTGTCATTTTTTTCTGTCTTGAATTGATGATTGACTTCCTTTTGAACAGGTGATGCCATGGTACAGAGCGAAACAGGAAATGTGAATGTTGGTATGTCATAAATGTTTAAAAACACATTTATTATAGAATATTTACACTCAAACAACCTTAACACTGACTAATGTCCTGCAACAGCGCACTCTGCTGTTCAGATACTGTATAGCAGTCCCTCTCAAATACTGGGGGGCGCGATGCGATGAAAGGGGGGCATGTATGACCATGGGGAACATGTTTTTCTTTTGCCGTACTAGAATAAAGTGTAACAAATAATGCTATTCATATTCATGGCGGAGAGTGGGGGGCGTGAAATGTTTTCTTTTTCCTAGGGGGGGAGTAACAAAATAATTGAGAAGCACTGCTGTACAGGAATCTGAATCAGGATATGAAATGTTAAAGTTGTTTAGACCCTAAAGGTAATTCTGTTTTCCAGATTCCTCAAGTGGTGCTTTGAAAATCCAGACAACTGGTGGGAATATTGATGCTTATGTTGGAGAGATGGGATCAGCAGACCTCATGACTCAGCAAGGTATGAAACTAAACTGATCTTTGAAGTATTAAGTATGAATTTTGAGACTAAATGTTTTTTATAAGTACTGGGCCCACATTCACAAAGAATCTTAAGACTAAAAGTAGCTCCTAACAGGTGAATTTAGGAGCAACTCCTAAAAATAATCGGTGTGTCAGTCATAACTTTAGGACTTAATTTTATTGACTAAGAGTAATTCACAAAGACATTTTGCCGTAAAAGCAGCACCAAAGTCTGGGACAGCTTAGAAGTAGTCCAGAGAACGCATAACTCACTAAGACCAATAAAATATTCGAAGACAGCAGTTTGTATGCAGCGCGTCTTCTGAAATGCACATGCAGGGTCACGTATTTGAGGTATCTGTTATCAGGGAATAAATATGCTTCTTGCGGGAAATGCCATAACACCACCAAAATCATTGTTGAAGTGTATACACACTTAATTCTTCCTATCTATGCAAACATGTCATCATACATGCAGTGCAAATATTCTTTGCCAATCTGCAGTATATTATGTTACTGTTTCATTTGTAGCCTGTGATCTGATGTCAACCATAGCAACAGAACTCTTATCTTATTCTAAGAGTTGACCTTTTCCCTAACTAAACGTAGGTCTCAGCTGCTTTGTGAATAAGTTTTAAGAGACAACTTTTAGTTAACAACTTCTAGAAGTTCTCTTAGTGCTAAAATAAAATTCTTTGTGAATATGGACCCTGATAAATAACCAAGAGTTTTTATTGTGGCCCGTGTTATACAGTGGGCTCCATAATTCTTGGCACCCCATGGCATTGTGAAACAAATAGAGTGGAACAAAGTGTGTGCCATCATTACAATAATGCAACATAAAACACAAGTTCTTAATTCTTTGATTTAGAGAGAATAACAAGCAAGAAGACCAAGAAAAATATACAGTGTGTGTGTGTGCGTGTGTGTGTGCGTGTGTGTGTGCGTGTGTGTGTGTGCGTGTGTGTGCGTGTTTGTTTTGTTTACAAAATCATACCAAAATTAATGAGTACAGTCAGTAAATATGCTGTACAGCCAGCTTAGATCTGGCACTGCGGATGCACACAAGTAAAGGTGAAAAAAGATGAGAAACTGTAGGTGTGCCTGTCATGAACAGACTCTGTGCCCTGCGGGAGCCCAGGTTTAAGTCCAGTCATGGCTCATGTCTCCATCCCACATTCTCTCCCTCACTCAGTTCCAAATCCAATTATAACCCCAGGAAAAGACTGCATGTTTACCAAATAGTAAACACTGGTCAGTGTGCCTATTTTGAGTCAATAAAGGGTATAAGTGATTCACCTGATGGTAAATTCATTTGAATCTGATGCTCATCTTCAGCATGGGGTGCCAGTAATGGTGAAGGCCGCTGTGCTAAATCGATATAAAACAGTGTCTCAACGTGTCTAAGCACATTGCATCTGCATCCCCACAGGCTCTGTGTCGGTGCGGGTTCCTGTATCAGTGAAAGCTGGAGTTCATCTGTGTGCCGCCTCTGTGGAGATCAGTCCAGACATCAAGCTACACGATGAGCAGCATGAGTCTACAGACACAAATACAACTGTCACTGGTGAGTCAAATTTAAAAACAAAATAAAACATTAAAGTGATACAATAATAATTATCTACACTCTTTTGATCCTGTGAGGGAAATTTGATCCCTGCAGTTAACCCAATGATGAATTAGTGAAACACACACACAGCACAGAGTGACTGCACACTAAGCTGGGGCAGTTGGCTGCACAGCACAGAGTAAAGTGAAGTATACACTAACCCGGATCAGTTGGCTGCCTGCTGTAGCGGTGCCCAGGCACTTCTACCATGGTACACTGGTACATGGTACACCAGCAACCCCTCGGTTACAAGCACGAAACCCCATCCAGTAGGACCAGATTACATTCCACTTTATTGTCATTACACATGTGTGAATACAGAGTTACAAAGTACAGTTTAGCATCTAATGAGAAGTGCAAATAGCAGAAAGTGCAGTATGTACAGTTAAGAGCAGTTATGTACAGATAAGGGCAGTGTAAAGTGGGAATAGATATGTGCAGATTATGTACAAATAAGTTAGGGTGGGAATAGTTATGTGCAGATTATTATTTACAAATAAATTATGGGAGCAGTTATTTACAGATAGGGCAGTGTAAAAGATGGGTATAAATTATGCCATGATGTAGCATGAATAGGAAGGTTCAGTAGGGTGACAGCCGTGGGGAAGAAGCTGTTCCTGAACCTGCTGGTTTTAGTCTGAAGGCTCCTGAAGTGCCTTCTGGAGGGTAGGAGCTGAAAGAGTCCGCTGGCTGGATGAGAGTAGTCCCTGAGAATGCCGCGCACCCGGCGTAGACATCTCTTCTTGTGGACGTCCTCAATAGCAGGGAGTGGAGTCCTTGTGATGCGTTGGGTGGTTTTCACCACCCGCTGCAGTGACTTGCGGTCAATGACAGAGCAATTTCCATATTTGACTGTGACACAGTTGGTCAGGATGCTCTCTGTTTGCAGTGTATGCAGTGCAGCGCTGTGGGTATAGCATCCTCTGTACTCCTGTTGCTTCGGTAAGCAAATTGGTGTGGATCAAGTGTGGGGAACATTTCTCCAGGTATTTTGGCACTGGCACTATAGAGGTGGTTTTGAAGCATGCTGGTACTGTTGCTTGAGCGAGAGACAGGTTGAAGATGTCTGTTAAGGCTCCAGTAAGCTGCTCAGCACAAGCTCTGAGCACACGTCCAAGGATGCCGTCAGGGCCAGCAGCCTTATGTGCGTTGATTCGGCTCAGTGCGTTTTGGACATCTGTGGGGGACAGAGCAAGGGTGTGGTGGTCATCAGAGGGCTTGGTCTTTACAGCCCTGTCCTTATTGTCCTTGTCAAAACGAGCATAAAAGTCATTTAGCTCGTTAGCGGACACATCCATAGCAGTTGATGTGGAGTTGCTGGTCTTGTAGTCTGTAATGGCCTGTATGCCCTCCCACATGTGTCGGGGGTCGGAGTTGACAAAGTGTTCCTCCACCTTCAGCTTATGGTCATGCTTGGCCTTCTTGATGCCCCTCTTCAGGTCTGCCCTGGATGTACTATAGGCCTGTGCGTCACCTGATATGAAGGCTTTGTTGCATGCCTTCAGCAGAAGCCGCACTTCTGTGTTCATCCATGGGGGGTCCTGGGAAAGATTATCAGCTTTCATGGACAGATAGAAAAAAGAGAACAATCACGGGATGGAACGGAAGGATGGCCATTTTAGAAGAGGTTTGATTTTGACCGTTTTTATCTCGGGGGGGGGGGGGGGGGGTCATCCCTCCTCATCCCTCCTCATCCCTCCTCATCCCCCCTCATCCCCCTTGAGTACTGTGAATGCCCATGCAGAAAACACTGTAGATTGCGTCAGCACCACTTAAACATGAAATCACACGAAGCCAATGCACATAGCTTGTAGACCAGTATTGAACAAACATTGGGACAAAACAGCCTACTTAACCATTTGGTTCATCATCTGCTCAACAAGGGACACTCACTGAGGTTCTTCGTAGTTTCCCGTACAAAGATTAACAAAAAATGTAGGATTAGGCTGAATACATGTATGGGTCACCGTCAAAATCTGTGCAAAGGTAATAAGATTCAGCAGGTGATATAGGAAGCTTATTATCCTTTTGGGAAAGAGTGAAAAGCAAATTTCAGTGCTGAAAATGTTCTTTGTCTGACAGGTACTCTGAATGGACCCTCAGCTGGAGAGCAGTGGATTAAAGTCAAGGCCAACAAGGGGTCTGTTAGTCTAAGGCCTCAGAGCTGGTTTGAGTCTCTTAAGCTTGGCAAGTAAACTGGACTCTTAAGGAGCACTTAGGTTGGCTTTTAGTTAAGTGTGCAGATTCAGTTTTTCCTCGCAACACAAAGCAATGGATATAGCTCTGAATGTGAGTGGCACGCATAAGAGGCAAGGAATGAAATCAGGCATAATGTGCCGCATGTTAAATTGTACTGTTTGTACGTACTGTACTATGTGTATATGTATAAAATAATTCAGTGTAAATGGACAAGTAAATACCAGTTGAACACAATTTAATGTTAAATTTTATTTATAAAGGGTTTGTTTGAAGATGCTTTTGTTGTCAAATGGCAACATTATATCATCATGTTCTTTTTTTGACAACAAAACAGACAGCAATCCTTAGGAGTGCTCTTCTAAACATTGTTTTATAATAGATTGTTATGCTGGTCAAGCTGATGTCAGGTGGTGATGGATGTTATCAGTATTAACCCAGCTAGCACTACTGAGTTCATGGGACCATTTTAGTCTCCTGTGTATGTAGTGTAGCCTACTTGCACTTGCATGCAGATGTGTTTGTTGATGGGGAAAACCAAAATGAGGCTAATGTACTTCCTCTGTGTGATTATCTGATGCAGGCCAGGCTTGTTTTGCTTTGTTTTTCATTACGAAAGCCCACTGTAAAGGGGGAATGGAAACTAGTCAGCAAATTGTGTAGAAGTATGCTTCATTTGATGTACAAAAATATACAATTTCCACTGTATTTGTGCTGCTAAGTGCTGTGTGTATCACAATTTTAAGGACAAGATGGAGTAGAACTCCCAAGAATATAAGTTACGCACAATTAAGAAATGCTATTGCTATATTGCTACTGCAGGATGTGCTATGTGTGACATAAGTATCTCTCCAGCTGAGATTATGACTCTAGGAACTGTAATGAATAAAAATGTATGTTAATGGATGTGTGGTATGAATAAAAAGACACAGAAAAAAAAAAAAAACTTTACCTTTTTAAAAGGTGTTACAACACTTCTTAGGCTTATTGCAGAATATATTACATACAGTGTTTGGGAAGCGTATCTGTTCATCATTCTGGCACACACATGTGATCTGGTCCACGTCAGGTCCAAATCTGGTCCACTCCAGTTGCTTGGTTAAATACACACTTCTCACAGAGCACATCTGTGTTTGCAGAAAGCAGAAGTCCTACAACATATCTGCTCCAGCTATTCACCAAACCAGCTAATTCCTCTAAACAGTTACCCACTAAACCAGCGATTACAATAAGCAGAGGTCCTTACCCGGGTGAATCAGCTATTTAGAATAATTTCCTGTGTTATCTGCAGAGACAGAATCAGTACATAGCAGGACTCTGACTCTAAAGCCTTTTAGGACTGTTACAACTCTGTCTAGCAGTCATGCGGGCAGAGTGCTGCTGTTGCAGCGGCTGTCGTCATACTCGGATGGGAGGTCCTGCTTCTCCGGCCTCTTGCTCAGCTGTAGCAGGTGGTCCAGGTCATCATAGCCATACCAGTAGGGGGCGTCATCTCTGCTGTGCTCCCAGTGTCTTAGGCGAGGTCGAAGGCGCAGCGCTGCCTGCCTGTAGGATCACCACAGTGTTTACAATTACTGCCTGGAAAAAAGGGAATCTTGAAGTACATGCAATGCACCCAATTAAGCATAACTGTAAAGGGAGCAATCATATCCCGAGCAGATATTCTTACACAGAGACAACTGAATACAAGATCAAAGTTACTTCATGTAAGCCACACTATCCAAAGTTGCAGTGTCCTCTGCTAATTTAAAAAAAACTAAACCATGTATTAACCCTGCCTATGTATTAACCATGTATTAACCACAGGTTATTAAACATTACTTAGAATAAAGTAGAAATCAGATATGATGATATAATGAGGAAATAGGTTGAGTATTGCCCTCCTCCGTGTATTAACCTCAGAGCTAAAGATATTTTGCAAAATCAATGTGTCAATTTTAGTTAATAGTCAGGAAATGACAGTAGATATATGTATAGGCTACTCAGCATGTCTTACTTGGAAATTCCCCTACAGTACAGCATAGTCAGAGAGTGGAGGTTTCGGCAGCCCTTGAGCAGGATGCGAGAAGCACGGTCGGTCAGGAGAACACACCCACTGACATCCAGCTCTTTCAGGCAGGGCCCAGAGCCTGTCAGGTACTGCATGGCTGCATCCGTCATCTGGTTTCACAGACACGTTTCACTTCAGCTAAGATACTACCAAGTAGTGAAGTAGTGCTACGAACTCTGCACTGCATTCACACCAGCCATACCTTGGCACAGCCTGCCATGATGAGTCTGGACAGGGCCCTGCAGTAGAAGGATAGCGCTTTGATGGACAGGTCAGAGAGCGACACACAGTGGGATAAGTCAATGTCCTCCAGATATTTGGCTCGTCTGCAGAACATCTGATACACCAAAAGGATGGCGTGGAAGAGACAGAACACAAACTTAGCTTAAACAGACTTTTTCATAACACTAACTGAAATGAATCAAAACAGATAAATAGTTAATTACCTCAATGCCAATATCGGTTATCCAAAGACATTCAGATATACTGAGCTTCTTTAAATACTGTATTCCACCTATTGCAGTGAGTCCCTGCAGGTCAACAGATTTAAAGAGCTATAAATAGTGATGTATTGATAGTACAATAATGTAATGTGTGTTGCGTCTGGATTTACATTACATTACATTTAGCAGACACTTTTATCCAAAGCAACTTACAAAGAGAGGACATAAACAATAGCATACAAAGTGTACAGTGTTCACAAGCAAATAATAGAATAGATAAGTACTAATGCAAAAAGTTACACACACAAAGGTCTAATATACAGATGTCTGAATACAGGGTAATATTGCACATGGGTTATACAAGTTATTGCACAGATTATCTTTGCTCAGTGCATATATTGCAGCAGAGGTTTCACCAGGCTGGGACTCTTACCGCCATATATACACTTGAGCAGTAGAAGAAAAATCAGTGCAAGGGGGTTATTTAGATGAGTAGGGGTTAGTTTTTACATTACATTACATTTACTGGGTATGACATCACTGTTTCTCTACCTGAAGCTTCAAGGATGCCAGAAAATGCAGCTTACCTTGTCTTGCACATGACAGCCAGTCATGTCCAAACTGACAAGACGTAGTGAGTTACTCAGGAACTCAACACCAGTGTCTGTTAAGGAGTCACAGTATGCCAGATTCAGCCTAGTGAGTACACTGCACCTTTAAGGTGGGGATGAACCAAAACAACAACAATCAACACATTATTATGTCTATGTTTATGTTTATGTTTATGTTTGTGTATGTAGGTTCAAGGCAGATGATTTTATCCAAAACAACATGCAATACAGAAAACACTCTAGATTAAAACAAAAAGTACTTGGCTAAAAAATGAAAACCTTAATATAAACATTGAAGTAAAAAAAAGAAGCATAAATTATTTTAGAGATGGTTTAAAAATACTAATTAAGATACACAGAATCAATAAGGTTATTTTCTTTTTTAATTGCACAAAACGAATACAGAATATCTATACTAGATATGTGAGTGGATACTAAGGGCTTGTTTACACATATGTAAATATTTTCATAAACTGATATTTTTTTATCCGTTTGGGCCTTTCAAGTTTTAGCCAACTCAAATGGACATTTTTTAAAACAACCTCCAAAGTGAAGATTTTTCATAACACTGGATTCTGCAGATCCGTATAAACGCAATTAAGAAAAGAAACGAAAAAAAAAAAGTCTGTTTATAAAAATATTCAGATGTGTGTAAAGAAGCCCTTACAGACACTGTGTGCGCACCTCTGTACAATTCTGACAACCACAACGTCACTGACACGGCAGTTGCTAAGATTGAGCTCTTGGATCTTCGCAGCAGATGGACCATCAGTGATGTAACGCAGGCCAACATCACTAACCCTAGACAACAGACCGAGCAACATGAGCAACATGAACCCATTTCCAGTCCCAGTCTTACGGTACAACACAGACAAATGTGTCCTACCTCACACAGTCAGAGATGTCAATGTAACTAATATTCTTCAGAGATGCTATGCTTTTCAGACTCGCATCAGTCATCTTAGGACAGTCAGCGGCATGCAGGTGACTTAGGTTGGGAGAGCTCTTGCAAACAGCCTTCCAGCCGATGTCTGTGATGCGGTTGTTGCCTGTGTAGAATGAAAGCAGACAAAGAAAACAAATCGTTTTTTCAACTTTCACAAGGTACAGTGCAATAGCCTGATGCACCAAAAGCTTTCACATTGTTTTACTGTGCAAAGCGTCTGGAATCTATTAGGATATGTTTGCACATACACTCTGCTTCTACCAATCCTTACAGCTTGGTCGTGACGTATGTTACGTTACATTTACATTTATGTATGTTACACACAGGACCGCACCTTTTAAGTTCAACGTCATCGCTTTTAGCCCTCCCTCTGTTCGCTGATTGGCCCACAAAGCCCAGACCCGGTGAATACCTAAGCCTGCGCATAAATCCCTGATGCAGCGGTGAATCTAAATGAGAAATTGAGTGGAAGCACTAGGCAGCGCTAGCCTGGCTAACAATCACAGAATCAGCTTTTAGGTTAAAACTGACCTTCAATTTGTAGCTTTTTGAGCGAAGTTGTTTCAGCAATGGTTTTGAATGCTGTATCAGTGAGGTGAGGGGACTCCAGGAGGGAGACTGTGACCAAAGAATGGCATTTTGCTGTCAGCACCTATAAAGGCATCATTACAGATTATGCAACATGCGAAAAACAGGGTATCCAGACAAAACCTCCTACACAACAGAGACTGAAAGCAATTTTAGTGTAAGAGCTTCACTCACATTATCAAGTTCTCTAAGAAGTCATTAATTGATCAGAGCTTGGAACTCTTTCTTTAAACTTTACACTTTCACATCACAAAAACAAAACATTTTAAGGCATATCTTTAAAAAAAAGCAATGCTATTAAAATACCTACCTGTAAGCACTGATCAGTAAATGTAGGCATGTTGTCGAATACAATGTGCTGCAGTAGACTGCATCCAACAGCAACGTGTCTGAACCCATCCACTGTTATCTACGGCAGAACAATCAGAGCTGGTATTTTAATATACCAGAAATATCTAGGCCTATTGTGACAGGAATTAAACAGGTATTAAACGTTGTGTTTCCATACTGACCTGAGTGCAGCCAGAGAGATCCAAGTAAACAAGCCCATGGCACCCTTTCTTTGTAGCAAAGAACTGCAGACCTTTATCGGTGAACTTCCGACAGTGGGCCAGGCTCAGGTTCTGCAGATTCATACAGCACCTTGAGGTCATTAAAATGAAGAAATGAGGGTGGAAAGAGGTAAACAATCACATAGGACTGAATTCATTTGAAACTCTGGAAATATTAGAATTACCCAGCTCTGTATTACTTTATAATAAGGCTCCACAATAGATAGCAAAGTAATTACCTACTCATCTGTTAATGAATTGGCAATAATACAAATCCTTTACAAAATAGTGTACTTTTCCTTGTTCAAAATTAAGTGTTTATATATAAAACCTTTGCACGTATGTCATCGTTATTTGACAGCTTAATCAAATCATAAACAGCTAAGGTGTCAGATAATGTTGACATGCATGCAAATGCTTAATTTACGTAATTCTGTACACGGAAAAATACACCATTTTGGAAAGGTTTTGTATTATTACCAATTAAAAGTGTCAGATAATGTTGCCATGCATGCAAATAGTTTTTTATGAAAACCTTTCTACTACTGATAAACTGGTAATGACTGCTTTGATATTTATTGTGGCACTTAAAGTTTAAAAAGCGTCAGAAAGATCAGAACCAAATACTTATCTGATGTACAAATTACCTTGAAAGCACTTTCAGAGTTCCATTTGTCACGTAGGTGTATGAAAGATTCAGGTACAGTAGGGACGGACAATTCTCAGCAATTATTCGAACACTCTCATCCTGACAAAAAAAGGGAGTAGGATATGTGTTTTTCTCATTTTTGTTTTTAACATACACTGAGGTCCAAATTCACTTCACGTGTCACTCTGAGGTACTGACATCTATGTTGGTGCATTCACTCAGATTGAGCTCCTGAAGATTTCTGCATTCACCTGAAGGATTAAAATGAAACAGCATGAAAATGCAACCTATCCTTTTATTTACCTGCCTATTTTAAAGAAGAAATCTGTCAACAGTCCTGTTGTTTTATGTTGCCGTGCTGTCGGTAGGTATGAGAATGAGAGAATTTGGTACAATGTAGATCAGATAGCAACCCTCCCCCTAGTTAGCGTTGTTAGCTGCTATTTTGCAAATTGAGTCAATGTTGCACCAAATTCCCTTGTTCCCAAACCTGTTAACAGCTCTCAGCAACATCAAACAAAAGGACTTTTGATTGATTCACAACAGATTTCTCCTTTAACAGAGGTTGAGATAAATACTCACTTATACATCTAAACGTGGGCCATAGCAAAGACAAACAACCACGTAGATTCAAGTGGACCACAAAAGGACGATACTTCTTCAGTATCTTTTCTACATCACAGCTCTGAATCCAGTGCTTTTCTGCTGAAAATTTATCTTAAAAGAGAAAAGACTTCATTGTATACATAACTGTTGGAAAACATACAAACACCAAAACATATACCAACAAATACCAACACTGTAAAAACATCAACATCCACACTTACCTTATTCCAGAGACTGCAGGTTTGGGTTATGGCCATCCATGATCGCATACATCCGCACATCTCATAAGGTCTCCTGTTTCTAAATACTGAAAGATCTAACACCAAACACATCCAACCTTGTTCAAATGACAATAAATTACTCTTCAAAAACACCATTTACATTTACACAAGCCTTTTAACAAAGCAGTGAGTCCTACAGATCACTACTTACTGCACTACCTACAGCAGTGTGATCAAATCAAAATACACAACAACAATAAACAACAATACTGACCTTCAAAGACAATTTGCTCGGCAACACGGAAATAATGTCTTTTTCCTCAATTTTAGCGCTGGACACCTCTTGGCTACACTTCTCCAGTAAGCCCTTTTCCCACCTCTGCCCTTACAAAAGATGTATAGTTATAGCTCTTGATGAAAACACAGTCTGAAAATATTTGTCTTAAAATATCTAAGAGTAAAAGGTACCTCAAAGTAGTCTTGTGTTTTCTTTGAGTCCTGCACCGCATATCGCCATGCAGAAAAAATGTATCTGTACTGCAATAGCTCATGCACTTTCTGGAGTTTTCTGATAGCATCTGAATTAAACAGATGGTAGAACTGTGTAATTCATCGAGGGCGGAAGTGAGGTGCATTGCTGCTATAATTTCAAATTAGTCAAAAAACTCAGCAAATTCAATTATGTATAATGTAAAAATCACACAGCATCATCATCATCTTTAACTCTCCCATTAAACTCTGGATATTTGAAAGCTAATTTCTGTGAGCATTAAACAAACGAGAAATACACACCCTTCTTTCTCCGTGTCTTGCACTGGACCCACTTAAACCATATTCTAAAAGCGTAATGCAGGACGTTCCTAGTGTAGTGCCTCTGAGCAATCTCCATGTTCTGACGCAGTATGGTTCCTTCCATTCTTCTCTTCAGAATGGACTTTTTCCAGGCCCTACCCACAAGTGCTACTTTATTAATTCATGAGGAACTGTGGGCAAACCACTCCAGACCAATAGTAAAACAAAAGACTGTCCTTTCAAGCTGTAACACTGAGCTACAGGCAAGCATTCATTTAATGAAACTGATCCTACTGGATCAAATTCTGGTGAAGTAGCTAGCTACAATACAACGGCCAGGGTCAAAGGGAAATTGCTGGTAGGCCTACATCCTGTCTTACACATGTAAGTTAATTAATGAGTGTTAAGTTAATACTCTATTTACACAGCCAGACTTAAGTTTATGTGTGGTATTAAGAAGCACTTTAGGTACAGTGGTCCTACAGGATCAGTTCACAGCCACATGGCCGTCTAGTGTACCTATGGGGTTTACCTATGCTGTTCTTTTTCTTGTTCACATGAAAATTTATCTTACATAAAACACATCTTCATGAGACTCTTCTGGTAACAGTAAAGTGCCTCTTCAAAAAATGGTGCCTTCTGCAGAACCAAAGAAACATTCACCAGGTGAGAGCATGTATATGATACCTATTCTTCAACACTCTCTTTGAAAAATGAGTGAATTATGTATAGTCTACCGTAATGTCTTCATCAGAGGTCTCAAAAATGTATATCATGTCATGCATCAAATCTTCATCAAATGAGTCGGCCTCCACATCATTTTCAACAGTAGCATATGCATTCCTGTACCAAAAGAAGCCAATTTGGATCTGACACTGATACATTGTTCTCGTGTGTGTATGTGTGTACATATTCCTCGGCACCCCCATCACTGACTACTGCTCCTCCATCACCACCACACTCATCCCATCTTCAACCCCCACCCACCTTCCTTTAAGTGCCTGATGTGGGATAACTTTTTTTCCCACAACTCTTTTTATCTTTTTTTTCTGGAGTAATGTTTAGCTTACTTACTTTAGTTATAGACTATCTTCATGAACTTCCAATCGCCAGAACTGGTTAAAATGTTGACAATCACTGTTTGAGATTAAACATTGGCATTCCTTTATTGTTACCCACCTTTCATTATCAGTTTCCCTGCTCCTCTGAATTGCCAAAAGCTTCTTCTCAATGTAATCCAAGGGGTTCTCTGGGCACGATGTGATCAGGCCAGCTAAAAGAGTCTTAAAAAAAACATGAATTTAAAAACAGCATTAATTCATGATCACCAACTAAAGCTCATCTGTTCTTGGCCATATCTAGTTAGAGTTCACACGGCTGGTATAACGTTAGCTTTTCTCACTAGATAAACCCAACTATCACCTGAAAAATCTGAGGAAGAGAATTCTTCAAAAGGTATTCTCTCAGCGATGGATCTGCATTTTCCAGTGATGCCATAGTATTTAATAGTACCCAATTTACAATATTTCATCAACATGCAATGTCATAAACAAGTTGTGCCATTGCAACAGATTTAAATCTTGGACACAATATGGATGTTTCAGACTTTGAAAACCTGTCAGGTTAGAGTCTATTGTAAACAAGGTGTTTTGTTACTAAGTAACAAAAACTGCACAGTATTTTGGGCCCAGCATTAGTTATCGTGGGAAATAAACGCCGAATCCCCTACCAAAGAGTATTGTACGTACTTCATGAAATCTCCAAGGGCTGCATTTATTTCATATAGTTTTTCCTATTATAATACTTGTAAATGCAACACATACACGTGCCCTCAACGTTACCAACGACACTTTGACGCTACGCTCTAAAGTATTTGCAACTACGAAGCTTGGCAGTCCCATGGAAAGGTTTTGGTTGGCCTGACGCAGAGAATAACAGACAGCATGGGAAAATGATTTTAATTCTACAGGGCTTCAGTGGTTAGTGTGACTGTGACCGTTGTTCTGTCTTCATGTTCATCAAACGATTGTCAGAATGGGAGATGGAAATGTTAACGTTATACCAAAACTGGGTAATATGAAAGCAGTACTGGGAATACTTGCTGGAGCAGGCGCTTCTTATGGATTATACAAACTTGTCCGCGGTATTAGAGGAGGAAATGCAGAAAAGAAAAACAGAGCGAAAACAGTAGAAAGAAGTGGCCAAGATAACAGAGCCTCTGGAGATGTAATTCTCGAACCAGGGAGTTTAATGGCTAAAGTATCAGGATTCAATGTGGTTGGAGCGCACAAAAGTCCTTCTCAGGTCACCACTGAGGCATCAAGTAAGAATTGTTGACAGGCTAGCAACCTTTAGCTGGCTAGCTAGCAACCTATTTTTGTTAGCTTTGCTCAGTGAAATGTCACTTAACCACTCACAGACTGTCCGTGTTCACTGATAGCAGTGGAATTGCAACTAACGACAACCTAGCTGTAACGTTACTTAGTGAGTTTATGTTGCATGGATTGCTAAAGTTAACTTTATGCTAAGCAGATATTTCCAGCTGATTCCGTCAGATTGACTGGCTGATGTAACGTTAGCCAGCATCCTGAAGGTCTTCTGCCCTAATGTCATTGTTATGCTATTTAAGAGCTGTAGTTCATATACGCCAATGAAAGTTTACAAACACGTTACGTTCAGCCAACTGCGACTTAAGATGTGTATATGTCGTCTTGTTCTTTGGTCCTTTACTAGAAGACGTTCTAAAGAAATCTCCAGATAATTTGGAGCCTCGGCATATAGGGATGCTACTCTCCCTTCTGCAGAGCAGTCCGCATGCTTCAGAAAGGTCTCAAGTACTTATTACACTTGGTAATAGCGCTGCTTTCACGGTAAACCAGGTAGGGACAGTGGCATTTTACACATTGATGGAAAACACGCCAATTTCCCAGTTCCCCACACAAAACGGTTTATTTAATGTTAATGTAATACACTTTTTGCGCTTTTTTCCCACCAGGATCTCATTCGTGAATTTGGAGGCCTTCACACAATTGCGGGATTCCTTAAAGACGCTTCAGCAGATGTTAGACTACAAACTTTAAATGCATTGAACAACCTGAGCATGAACATAAGAAATCAAGAGCAGCTGAAGGTACAGCACAACAGATGTTGTCTTTCTTCACAGTTTTTGCCTTTAAACTGAAGGCCTCTTTTTCCTGTTTAGTTTTGAGCTGATTTACTTGATGTTTTTGTGCAGGTGTATATCCCTCAGGTTTTGGAGTTGATAGAAATTTCTCCAGTCAACTCAGATCTCCAGCTTGCAGCCTTGAGGTTGCTCACCAATATGTCAGTCACAGACAAACACCAACATCTGATGAGGAGCTCAGTCACTTTGTTCCTGTCATTGCTTATAGTGACCAGTGAAGTTCTTCAGGTATGTGTGCATGACAAATAGCAGCAGTCCACAATAAACTTTCATGAGAAGCAGTTAATGTTTGACCTCAATAACTAGTAAAACTGCACCTCTCTCCTCTATGTTCTTCATCAGCTGGGTTGGTTATGGGTCGATAAGAGTCAGTTTACTTAGTATTTAAAACCATACAAAATGTGTATGGGAATAGAATTGTAGACTCTTCTGTGTTTAATTTTTGTTTTTGTTTCATTCTTTTATGTGTTATGTGTATATTATGATTTCTTCTGCCCACTCAACCTACAGGTTCAAGTTTTAAAAGTCCTGGTGAATTTGTCTTCAAATCCAGATATGATTGAAGACATTGTCCAAGCACAGGTAAAATTATGTGTGAAGAATGGCTCAGCTGTTTTTGATATTAAAAGAGGGCGTCTTAAGAACTAGAGGTAACCAGCTTGTCACATAGGAAAAAACATTCATCGTACCATCCCACTGAGGTTCAAGAGTTTGAGGTAGTGGACACACAATGAAAGCGTGCTGTTCATATTTCCATTTATGCTTTTAGCAGATTTATCCATCCAAAAGTGACTTACATTTTGTCAATTATAAATTGTTAAGGGGTAGTCTCCCCAAGAGCAACTTAAGGTTAAATACCTTGCTTAAGAGCTACAGTGCCCCAGTCAACTTTCATTGTATGATGTAGTTCACTCTTTTTTCTGTTCTTTCATGGTGGAAACGGCAAGTTTTGTTGTAGCAGAGAAAAGGCATAATTGTTTTAGGTCATAGTGTGTAGTTCTTTCAGAATTCAAAAGAAATCCCAAAAATAAAATTAAAATCTTTTTCATGTGATCACCTCCAAATCTTCAATGTTGTATGTGGTAAAACTTAAAGAAAAGAAAAAAAAACTGGTGACCACTGTTCTCTAGTCATAGTCTATAAATAGGTAACACTGTTAGTAGATTTCAAAGCACATAGCACTGTGTGATGTTGTTCAAGAGATACAGAACCTGCTGATAATTAATTTATGAAGCTAATTCATGTTGGCAGACTTCTAATGGATAGCTTCTATGAAATGCTGACATGTCCCATATATATCCTCCAGCATTATTCAGTGAAACAGTAGTATTTTTATTAAACACGAATAGATTCATGAATTTTTTATCTGTAATCTGTATTGTTTTTGTGTTTTCCCCATTTGCTGACAGGCTCCAGCTTCCTTGGTCCTTCTGTTTGATGGCCGCACCAGTGTCCCTGTACTCCTCCGTCTCCTGACATTTGTGGGAAACCTCCGGGCCTGGCGACCTTCGGCCCAAGTGGCACAGGCCCTGCGGTGGAAGCAGGACTCACTATTTTGTGTACTGCTGGACGAGTCCTCCCAGCTGCATCATAGACTTCCACAGCTACTATCTCACCCTGATGGCGAAGTAAAGGCCCAGGTGGCCAAGATCCTCACATAACCTCCTAGCTGGGCCCAAGTGATGTCTCTGTCCCTCCTGTCCCTGTAATGAAACCTCCCCTCCAAATGCCCAAATTCATTCCCTATTCCCCTGCCATTTTGGGCCACGTTCCTAGGCAACATACGCTCAGCAATGCCCACACAGTGTCCTAATGCTCTCAGCTCTCTAGGAGCTGACAAAAAATTCACACTGCCAAGACCTTTTTTTATGGAAAAGTGAATTTGAATGTCAGTTGAGACATCAGGTGTTCTCTCCCATACACCCCCAAAAAAGACCCTCTGGCAAGAAGGAAGAGGGATTGGAGCTAGTTATGTGGAAGTTTTCTGAGACTTGTTTTTCATATTGCCTTTGACACCAGTGTGTCCTGCCACAGACAGTTTACAAAAGGGAATGTTTTCAGGTTTAGATGCCTGCCTTAGCATGGGGGATGAGTTTCTGACCGACTAGATTCTTCTCATTTGTGTGTTTGTGTGTTCCAGTATTATTGATCTGTGAATGCTGCACAGCAGTTATAGCTTTTTTATAGTGTTTGCAAAAATAGGATATCTTCACAGGGGTTTCCTTTTGAAGTCGACAGTAAATACACAGGGGATATACTACGAAGCCAGGTTACTGGCTAAACTGGTAACTCCTGGAGTACCCGCTGATCTAAAAACAACATGTCACTTCAGAAACAACTGATGCTCAATGGAGGGTTCTTTTAGAGATCAGTGGCAACTCCCAAAGCTACCCAGGTTAACCAGTAACCTTGCTTAGTAGTACAGGCCCCTAATGTTTTTGAAGTAGTTGTTTTTACCGAAAATAAGCAAAACACTGTTGCCTAATTGATCCCATCAGTGGCTTCAGAAGTTAGTCAAGCTGTCTTGAAAATAGGAGGAAGACATTCCAGATAGTACGGTATTCAAAACTAGTTTTACATGTCCAAAGAACAACTGCACAATTTTATGTCATAAAATATACAATACTTCCTAATTATTTCAAATTAAATACAATTTTACCAGTATTTATTATTACTAAAATGATTGAGAGTACAGGAACATATACCCTACCCACAAATTCTTTCATTTGTTGCAAGTTGTTACTAAGGACTTCAAAGCTGATAAACCCAAGAAAAGCTGCCATAACTTTCAGTAGGTCAGAGTAATGACATCTTGATTTTTACAGATCTTTCTGTATAGTAAAGAAAATGCAAGGAATTGTAAAGATATTTAAATTCAATTATTTATTTTAAGTTAAGTGTTAAGGATCTGCACATTTGAATGCTTAGAATTTGTTTTAATCAAATAAACTTAACAGTTTTACAGTACATGATGTGTTCTTTTTGTATATGCAGTGTGTCATTTAAATTTATGCATACACTTCTCACAAATTAACTGTCTACATAGTTAAGTATTTGCACTAAGAACTGGAGCAAGTAAGTATTTAAGTGAAACAATTCTAGATTGTGTAAATGACATTTATAGCCGTATTCTATGTATCACCTTAATACACCTTTACCAGGAACAAAAAAAGTTTTCATGAGTCACCGGTTCACAAGTTAATTACATCAGAAATCACATGGAGCTGAATACCATTGTGCTGAAGCCTTTTCGCTTTAACTGCGTGTTGAGTAAATGAACTATGGTATAAACCAGCCGTTTCATGATCTTGCAGTATTAGACCTGCCAGTTTGCTTGATAAGGATGTCCTTTTGTCTTCTTCGAAAAGAGCAATAGAATATGTAACGGGTGCTTAAAAGTGCTTACTACATTTCCCAGAATTCCATGCGCTCTCACTAAAGCTCACGTTAACTGCGCTCTCAAGGATAACGCGAATTATCCATCACATAGGAACCATTACTGTGCTTAACAGAGATGTCCTCTGAAAGTGTACATGTGTCAGCTGACGGCGAGACACGAAGAAGACGATTTGCGGCTGACAGTCCAGATGACCCAGCAGGTAGAACTCCCTCCACGCTTTAAATATGACTGGTGTTTCGGAGTTAAAAAGAGAAGGCACCAAGGAGCCCACCAGATCTTAGCTTGTGGTTGAAAAATCTCGGTCCATTCGAAATGACTCAGGACCGTTTTATTTTTGAACTTTAAGCTTAGGTTTTCCAAACTGTGGTAGTGTGCAATTAGGTTCAATGTTATAAGACACATGATATGATGATACATGATATAGGATTATTCTTCAGGATTTGTGTTATTAAGTACTTGTTATGCAATGAACTGATCTCTGAATGAGTAGCAGAACTTTGTGGGGGCGTCTGTGTGCACATGCTTTGCACTCAATGCAAGAAGTTTAAGCTTATCTTGAAGTTGTGTTTTCGTTTTTATCACTCTAGATCAGAAGATAGGCTGTGCAAAGACCTGTAGCGCAGGCAAGGCAGAGGAAGTGAGAGCGAGGGGCAGACATTTTATGCTGAATAGTAATTAAACCAGGTACACAATGTGTAGCCTATTATTTGGAAAGTATTGCAAGGGACGGAAAGACCAGTGTGACACAACGTATGTCTAAATTTTAGAGGTAAGCTGTGAACATGTGATGTCGTTGGCACTCGGCCACAGCACCTGTCTCAGTATGTCATCATGAACATTAGAGCGCACACTACTTGTACACAGTATGCGAAGGAGGAACTGAGACTACCACTGCTGGCTGTAGCTATTTGTGACAGACGTGTTTGTGTTTAATGATTCTTTTAGTTCGTTATTTTAGCGATAATTTGGCTAAATGTAAGATGACACCACACTGGATGATCAGTTGTTTTCTTCTGTGAACATTTGTATAACCATAGGCCTATGCAACGGTGACCAAATATCTGAAGTGAATGCCAGGGATATTTGTCGGGACATTTCCAGTTCTGCAGTTCAGTGTCAAAATGTGTTTTTAGCCTCAAAAATCAGGAACGAAATTTTTTTCAGATGGCTTACCACCAAAAAATGTTGATGTGTGATCACTCTAAATTGCTGTAATTATAATAACGTCTAGGGAAAAGCAACAGAGCACGCACTACTCAAAGGAATGGGAGAGTTAAGCTGCAGTAGTCTGGCCAGCACCTCCAGTCCTGGCACTCAGACTGCACTTCCCTATGAGTGTGCTTCCCTATCCCCTGTCTCCTCCACACTCTCCACCCTCCCTCTGCACATCACTCCACTTCTGAACTCTGGCATTCTGGAAGGCTCCTCTTCCCAACTAGTGTGATTCTTTCAAAGATTTCTTCTAC
Organism: Tenualosa ilisha; assembly: GCA_015244755.2. NCBI lineage: Eukaryota > Metazoa > Chordata > Actinopteri > Clupeiformes > Clupeidae > Tenualosa > Tenualosa ilisha. Next base: position 710,741 of record PYXC01000946.1, read on the forward strand.
GTAGCTTGATTGTTGATCTCTTTGTTTTAACTGTAGCAGTGCTTGATTCATGGTGACATTGTTTTGTATCACTATATAGAGTGTATATTGTTGAAATTACATTAAAATCCACTTTACTTGACTTGTTACTTAATTCTCTGTCTCTCTGTAAGTCCCTTGGTTAAAAGCATCTGGTAAATATGTAAATGTAATGTAGGCTAATGTATGCTATTACACTTTGCCTTTTTTTCTAAACAGATGCATGGGACCAGCAGAACCCAAGGGTTAGAAGGCTGTGTTGTGATGGTGTGTGTGGGACACACTTGGCCCATGAGGGCCTGGATGGACACTCATCCCTCCCCTGTGCCTCCCCACCTCTGGGTCCCTACTCACTCAGTTACTTATGCAGACAAAAAAGTAAGGTCTTGTATTATTACTGTGTCCAACCTCAGTTTTTAGCACTTGTGAAGTTGCAGTGTCTTTTATCACATATTTATTGTATGTGTGCCAGCAGTTTGTGTGAAATGTGTCCAAATCTATGCTGTGTTATTATTTGCTGTTATTAAATACTGTCTCATTTTGTCACAGGCCAGAGTCTGAATGCCTTTGATGATGCATGGGAGGAGGGGTGCTACAAGACAACCATAAGTGCAGAAAATGAAGTAGAAGCCCAGAAACTTGCAAACAATTACAAGGTGACCAACTCTCCCACCAGCAGTTGGCCCAAACCGTCATGTTATCTAGACACTGTTTCAGGACATACATGGTACTTTATGCTATGACTCTCCCTACTGCACCCTTTAATAAGACAACCATTCGGCATGTCTCTTTTCATTCAGTTTGGGTTCAGGAAGTGGAAAAGTCATGTGACGGAGAGACCCTTTGAGGTCAGATCAGAGGTCGTGAAGGAGCTCTACTCTGAGCTCAATGTTATCAAAACTCACCCAGGTACATCAGGAATTTACTCATGAAGATACATTTTACTTATGTATTTATCAGTCACCGTCATCTCAAATATTAATGGGTTTCTTTCATTCACTTTTAATAACAAACATTAATAGCATCCATAAATGTTGTCAAATTAGCAATGTCTTTTATTGTTATTATTGCAGGTTCCTTGATTTCCTGTGGCAATGTCTTGTATGTGTTTATATTTGGATGGTGGCTTGCCCTGGTCTACATTTTGGTCAGTCTTCTGATGTTCTCTACTGTTATTGGAATTCCATATGGTCAGTTTAAACCCCTTTCAAGTTGATTCAGTTTTATTGTATAATTGTATAAATTAACAAACCGTGTTTGTTACTTTGTGTTATTACAGGAAAACTTTGCTGGAATCTATCAGGTTATTTTTTGTGGCCTTTTGGAAAGTTCATAACAAAGGTAAACTAATATGTTTTGTTTTCGATCGACATAAGGTATAACTGAAAGCTCAAGCAGCATTAGGTTAATTTGATCTGTTGGGGTTGGTGCCAGAGATCTGTGCTGCCACTGGATATATATTTAAGTGTGTCTGTTGGTTTTATCAGTGGAGGATGCACCTACACCGGCACTTCATGAAACAACATTTTAAACAATAATTATTGGATATCCCATGTGACAGTTAGTCATAAGATATCAGTGAATCGGCTAAAATGTGTGTGTAAATCTGAATATATTAGAAGATCATCACTTTTTATGATTTTACACATTTATTTTGTGTGCACTGATTGCTTGTTAGACACCAACTTACTCCTGTTCGGTTCAATAGCACATAGATTCAGAAAGAAGAGACCCACTGACTTTTACTGAGGAGGCAGAAGACAATACCAGAGGCAGGTCCTTCTTGCTGCCAAGGCCAGTAGAGGATGCTGTTGAGGAATCACAGGCACCACACAAAACCTCCCACTGGGTGAGAGGAGAAAGCAGCTCATGTGTGCTTTGGATTTTTTAGGTCTTTAAATAACCTAATAGCCTAAATGTTTAGATATTAACTGGTTGATTGACTGACTTTTAAAGTAATGAGCAATGACCTAAATGCTAAGATATCTTCTTAAGAAAAGTTTGACATGAATGTCCAGAGTAGTTATTACAGCTGCACTAAACCTTGTGAGTCATACATTGTTATTTCCTGTTGATACTGATAAGGGTTTTGTGTGGCTTCAGTGTTCTGTAAATGTGCTCCTGCAGAGGCGTGTGAGCACTTATGTGTGGCTCCTTCTTGGCTATCCTGTCCTGGCTCTCTTTCACTCTTTGGGATGCCTGCTGTCCTGGCTCCTGGTCTTCACCATCCCCGTGGCCAAGATGAATGCTCGTGTAGTGGGCTCAATCCTGCTTCTGCCTCCTGAAGAAGTCCACATCGGTCACGTAACAGAAGAGGTATTTATGAGTAATAATAATGATAATAACAATAATATTAATGGAGATATCCGGTATGAATCAATCCATAGCCCTGTTGTTTGTGGTCAATGTGTGCTGTCTGTAGAAAAAAGAACCAGAAAATTTTATATAACATAGATAGAATAACATTAACTGAACTGAGTATAGGAAAATTAAACTGAAAATAAGTTATATATATATTATTGTTAGTGTTAGCTGCCGATTCACTATTTGGTCTGTATTGTATAAAATTTCCGCGTTGTTTTTCCTACCAGCCACACTCAGTGACCTGGAACAACGACTTGATTCACATTATACTTCTCCTTTAATGATAAATATGACTGCAATGTTGATGTTAACTCCAAACCATGTTCAAACCTCAGACCGGTGAGGACAGAGCACTGCTTTGCTGCAATCATGCTCTCAATGGCTACTACTACAAGTACACGGTGGATGGCATCAATGTGTTTGCTGTCAGTATCCTTTCATGGCAAGTGTGCTACAACTCAGATTACTGGTCAATCATGGTCTTTTTCCATGACAAGCTTTTTATTGAACACTTCTCTTAGTAGATGGTCACTTAGAACATACAGTTACTAGCTGAAATATATGACATCTACAACTAAAAAGATGCTGCTGTTGTCTGCTATGCTCACTCCTTTTGCTGTTGAATCCTTGACCTCTGTCATTTTAGACCTTCTGCCTTTGGTCATTGTTGCTCTGGTGATTGGTTACATTGACAAAGACAACAAATTTGCCAGTTCAGAGGTCAAATTCGCCACAGCCATTGGCTCAATCATTCCTTTGTCTTACTACATTGGTATGGGCATCGCTAGGTGAGAATATGGTCAACTTTCACAAGCTTACCCTGATTTAGAACATGTCACATGAGCATGTTCCTTCTTTCCATATCAGAAAGAGCATAGATTGACTGGCTAGTTATAGTTATATGGCTCAATTCAGCAAGCTGACCTTGATCCCAATCTCTGCTAGTATTTCAGCACAGAGTAACTTTGCTGTGGGCGCAGTTGTGAACGCCACATTTGGCTCCATCACAGAGTTGACCTTCTACATCACAGCCCTGCTCAGGGGACACCGCGAAGGGAACTCGTGTCTGCAGGAGATAGTCAAGGCTGCCCTAACTGGAACCCTCCTGGGCTGCATTCTCTTCATCCCCGTCAGTATTGTGGATGCTGCCCAGACTCGGGGCTTCATTGGGGCTGCATGGAAGTGCTGTGTGTGTGCTTTAGAAATAAGGAGTGTATCTCCAAAATCAAATCCACCTCAAAGATGTAGTCAGTGGTGACATCACATTTGTTTATGTTTTTGTTCACATTTTGTTTACTTTTGTCCGACACAACTTCTATTGTACTTGAATGAAGGACTAAACAAAACACAGCAGAGACACACCTCAACTCTTCTGTCAGAGCTCTCAGACACACTCCATGTTATTGTTTAGGATGCCCTCACAGTTTGCTTTAAGTTCACATGTTTTTTTAGTCACCTTGAAGAATGGAGCGGTAGAAGAAATGAGAAGAGATATTAACTAAATTATGCATGTGTTTACAAACAGCTTAGTGTCGCTTACTACACCTTTAATAGTCAATAATGTGTATGTCTGGGGGGGGGCTTCAGTATAATGCACTGTATGGTTTTCAGATGTTTGGACTGGTTTCTCTACTCATGTTCTCCCCTGCTGCTGTTCCTCACTTACTTTGTGTTTAAATTCTGTAGGGGATCTGCATGATCATTGGCGGACTGAGACACAGAGAGCAAAGGTTCAACAGCCGCTCGGCTGGGGTCAGCTCATCCCTGCTCTTCATATCTATTGGAGGTAGGCAGAGTCATACAGGGGTTTAGTGTAATTTACCTTGCTCCACACCCTTTGAGATTATGTGTGGTTATGAATGCAGCCTTCTTGGACAACATTACTCACAAACCTGTTGACTGGCCTGTCACTGCAGGGGTGTTTGCACCAACACTGTTCTCCAAGGTGTATGGAAATCTTATCTGTGAGGGCTGTAGCTTCACGGGGACCAATGCCACCACAAATACCACTGGTCCTTACGTTTGCCACAATTGTCACTATGACCTGGTTAGTCTCTTCTGTTCATTATACAGCATCATTTAGTCACAGATATTACAAGTATGCCATTACAAACTACAACCATTTGTCTTGTTAAAAGGAAGATTGGAATTTGTGTCACAGAAAATTTAAACTGATTTTCACTGAACACTTAAAGACTGTTAAGAAGTTGATGTTGACATCTCTTCTTCTGTTTGTTTGTTTCAGAGTGAAAATAACTACACCATGTTCCATAGCCACATTGAGTAAGTGTTTCAATCTCATGTGGCTCAGTGTAGCGCTGTATTCAAAATGTGATGTTTGAATGTTTGACCTCCATCCGACCTCTAGGCCATTGGTGTACTCGGTGTCTGTGCTCCTACCAGTTGCTTATATCATTGGTCTCATCTTTACTCTGAAGACACACTCACACATCTATGATATCCATGTGGGTGATAATACTGGTAAGGAAAGTGCCTTAGGATGAAATCATGTTTGTATTAATTGCTGTAAACAAGGGAAATGGAAGTCAGCCCCCCTCCCTCCCTCTCTCTCTCTCTCAGGAGCCTCTGGACATTTAGGGGCTGTGGTCCACTGGTCCCGCTGGAGAGCGATGTTCATTCTCATCTTGGCCACTGTGCTGATGTCTGCCTGTGCAGACCTGACCACAGAACATATTCAGCCAATCCTCAGCCAGCCAGGCATCTCCCAGGTCAGTCCGCTTTTAGCAACATCCAAACAGACCACAAGAACACTAACAGATGTGTGTGTAGGACTAATTGTGCATGACACTCGTTTTGTCCCAACAGTATTTCATTGGTGTCACTGTGCTGGCTATGGTACCAGAGATCCCTGAGATTGTTAATGGCATCCAGTTTGCACTCCAGAATAAGATCAGTTTGAGGTCAGTTAAATCTCAGCTAATACTACAATTTGATCAGCTTTGGACCTTGATGTGTTTCACCGAACATGAATTAGCTGACTGATTCCCGTTTTACTTGACAGTTTGGAGGTGGGAAGCTGCATTGCTGTCCAAGTGTGTATGATTCAGATCCCCTTGTTGATCCTTTTCAATGCAATCTATGTAAGTCAGTTGTGGCCGTATGCAAGCACTTGGAGTTGGGGCACAACACACACGTCATTTGGGGGCTGCATGACTTACATTTAGGTGTTACTGTTGAATACATGTGTTATGCTGGACCTGCTGCATGGTCACAGAACTGTTATTACTACTTTTTTTAGGATTCTCCACTAATTCTATGACCTGTTTGTTTGCAGGATGTTGGCTTTGTTCTTGTATTCAGTGATCTCCATCTTTGGGCAAGCATTTTCAGTGTGATTCTTGTCAATTATATTTTCATGGATGGCAAGTCGGATTATTTTCAAGGTGAGCGTTACCGTTGTGTCTGCCATCATGTTCTTGCCATGTTTAAACTGTTCATGTGCTGTACAGAGAAAACAATCTGACATTGTTTGTGTGTGTGTTGTGTGTGTGTGTGTGTGTGTGTGTGTGTGTGTGTGTGTGTGTGTGTGTGTTTGTGTGTGTGTGTGTATTCATCTCTGCAGGTACTGCTCTAGTGGTGGTCTACCTCATACTCTTGGCCTTGTACTTCTATGCACCTTCCCCTGCTGGTTGCTAAGTGATCGATGCTAATTGGTCACTGCTAATAATATAGCACTGTACTTTTCCTTACTTGGAAAGCACAAAAGAATGATCCAAAGTGTCTCAGCAGAACCAACCTGACTTGTTAAAGAACTTTATTTGCTCTTCAATGGCACATTTCTAACAGTTTTTGTAAAGTTTCCATTTTTATTTGTTAGTCTGTACTCTAATTTATTTAGTTTTAAATTGATTTTTTCCTGTTGATTTTAAACATAAGCAAAGGAAATGGGAATCAAATAATTATCATGTGCAAAACTAATATCTGATACATTCCCAAACATCATCGATTGTACAGCTTTGGTACGGCAGAGTTCAGTGTGTTTTATTTTATGTTATTGTTAATTAAATGTACCCATTTAATTCTGTGAACAGAACATGACAGAATGTTACTCTAAATGAAGATGCCTCTGTTTTGTTGAACATGAACTAAGCCTTGCTAACGCATTATTATTTGAATTTTTCTATACATGATGGAATATTGAGATCATCCTTAAATTTCTGAGGCATCTGTGTTACTACTGCCATGACCAAAAAGAGGGCTAATGTCAGTTAGCTATCTCAGTATTCAGTATTCAATATGAGCTGAGCTAAAACTTGTGTGAAGTTTAACCCTTTTTAATTGTTTAATTGTTAAAGAGACTAATAATACTACATTGCACAAGGGATAAAGGCTAACATTAAGACAGTGAATATAATTCCAAATGTGTGTGTGTGGACAGCTTGCAAAAAATCTTCTGATATACCATTGGTATGTACTCACTGCAATCTATTTACAAATATTAATTTCAAAATACAGTGTTCTACATGTAATGTGATTGCAAACACTGACCATTCATTCATAGCAACACTGTTACGTAAAGAGACAAAATGACAGTCTACCACTGTCTCCAAAGTAAACTGGCATCTTGTGCTGAGGAAAGGTCTGTATTGTGTAGGCCTATCCTAAACACAGTCTGGAAGAACTGTGAGGCTTGACTGGCAGATCTCAAGAGAACTCTACAACTGTGAAACCTCTGGGCTCTAATCAACACTTAGAAGATGTGACAAATCCACCAGCACCACCAAATAAGCATGATAGCTTTATCCCATTTTCAACACCACAACATATTCCAACACCAAAGTGACTATATTTGAAACATCAAAAACATTAGTTTAAACATATTCAGGAAGGAAGGAAGAAATTAGACTTATAAGTAAATCAAACATTACTTCTTGGTAGGTAATGCTGCAAATAAACATTTTGGTTCTCATTTTGCTGTGCACATTGATTTAAGTTTAGATCGAAGACTGTAGAATTCATTGCGAAACTGTGGATTTACTACTGCATAAGTAATAGGATTGGTGGCAGATGTCATGCAAACCAGAGAGATGGTCAGTACTTCCAGCTCCAGTGCGATCTCTATCTGAAACATACAAATGTGAAAATCAAGCTTGCAATCAAAGAAGTTACTATTATTAAACAAAACCATAACAAAAAGGCAAATGAATCTGAAATGTCCTGCCTTCTATGCCCATGTGTAATGTACCATTGAATTTGAATTGTGACAGGAGTTTTGATAGAACACATTGATCACTTAGGCTAACTGGATAAAACATGCCCTCTTGAATATGGCTGAATATTACTGAAATCTACAAAGAATTACTTTACTTACCCAAACATTTTTCGTGCGTGATGGTAGGTTATATAGGTCACAAATGCTGTTTCCGAAATGGCATACTGCTGGGCTTCATACTGCATGTGCCCCAGTAGACAGTGCAGTACACACTAGGCCTACTAAAATGACATGGCCAGTACCTCATTATTTCATTAAGCGCAGGTGCTCTACCTGACCGGCTCAAAGTTTATTGAGCCCCATAAACTACTCCCCAGTATGCAGCATGGTGAAAGCAGCAGAAGAGGCCTACTAACCATGTGACCAGTACCTCATTAATTAATAGACTGCAGGTGCATTTATTGAGCCCCATACACTACTTGACGCTATTTTTCATGCACTGTATACCACACACTGCTTCTGCAGAGATCAGTATACGAGTAGTATGCAGTAGGCAGGTAGTCGGAAACGGCATCTGTTGCTCTGAAGAAATACTTACTCTTTCCAAATTGGACCAGCGGATATAGTAATTTGCAAGGACCGTGAAAACGAATGGGGTCCACAGTATCAGGAATGTAAGGATTATGTAACCCGAGCGTTTGGCCAGTTTGCTCTCCTTTTTTTTCTTAGCCCTGTCTGCGTTAAAGCGTGGCGGCATCATGCAGACAGCACCTGCTATATTATCTTGATTGTCGGGTTCAGGCCCTGCAGGAGCTGCTTTGGTGTCTGGTTGCGTTTCCTCAACTGGCTGCAAAGTAGCCGTTTCGGACACGGTCAAAGGCTGCGGGTGAAGAGTGGATCCGTCCTCGCGTTCTCAAGGTCTATCAGGACGAGTGCTTTGTTCGGCGACGGGGACGCATGTTGTGCCAAGTTGTTCTCATCGCTGTTTTCGGCGAGAACCTTGGAGTTATCATTTGTTTCAGTATGATGTCTGTCCAAAGTTAAAGTCTGGTTGACTGCTTCAGAGGACGCGGTCACAGCATTTTTTTCTCCACATGATAATATGTTGTCTGTAGAAGTATGCTCCTTTTGCGCACGAGAAACATCAGTCTTGACAGTGACTTCTGGTACAATTTTAACAATCTCTTTTATCGTGCTATTGTCCCCAGTTGTTGCATTTGTGCTCTTCGCTTTGCCATTTGTGTCACCAATAGTCAGTACTGTACCTTTGTCAAATATCTTTCTGCTATGGGCTTTTACCAGTATGAAGATGCGACCATAGAATCCAGTGATGATTACCAGACAAACAGCCCAAAGTGGAATCAAAATAAACATTCCAAATGTATCGTACGCCAGTTCTTTTACGTCCAGCCCTTTGCATCTCATATAGACTGGAGAGTCCTTTGTAAACATTAAACATAAAATAGATAGAATAATTGCTACTGCCCAAGTTGAAGGAATCCAAATCATGACCCGCTTCCGCTGCTCGGTTGTGTTAAAAGGGTGCGCTATGGCTTGGTATCTTTCAGCGCTGATGCTGGACAGTGTAAGCAGCTGAACGCAACAAGTGATGGCAAAGGAAGCAAACTGTGCGTTGCACAATGGAAATCCAAGTTGATCGATGCTGTCTCCATTTAGAAATATCGCCAAAATTAGCGGACAGTCAATTACGCAACGTAAGAAATCTATTACAGCGAGATTGACCAACAATGCATTGTTGGAGGTTTGGAGCGACTTTTGGCTACGTACAGCCCACGCCACGAACAAATTCGCTGCAATGCCGACAAATAGAGTGAGAAATAATAACGCGCAACTTGTCACTGTGAGAACTACATCTACGTAATTTTTACGCGTAGATATGTTCAAAAACTCCAGTCCATGTGAAACGTTTCCTTGCATTTCAGGTTTGAAGAATAACAGGTCTGACTTAGAATGAATCCCATCACTTGAATGACATTTCGTTAGCCACACTTTATGGGAGCACAGGACAAAATAGACCGTTTGGACGAATGTGAGAGTTCTTCAATTAACACCCCGCTGCGCACCGGGAACCTCCTGGGAATTCCTCGAGAATGTCATAAGTTTGCTTAAGGTCTAGTTTGTGCTTGATGAAATAACAGCAATTATAATCTCAGAATGGGGTGAATTTAATTGGATGTTCTGTCATCCATAGGGAGTTAAGTGCGTATTACACAATAAGGATGTTCGGGTTACGTGTAGGAGGACAGTCAGACATTTGAAGACATCGTTGTTACTTGGAATTATCTTATTAGAATATATGGCAACAGATTTTGATTCATTCTGCTTACATCTTCGTTTTCTCTCAATAGGTCCTTATGTTTCAATGTTTTACTGAATTCTATTCTATATTTCACTCAGATTTATTTATATTTCACTCAAATATTGTAATTTACGTTTGGAGTACGGCTTGTTTTAGCATTTATTTAATTGAATTAGATGGACATTTGGATATTCACCACATATTGAGTCAGTAGAGTAGTGAAATGATAGAAAAAAGGAAGAATTCAGAGAAATCAAGAATTAACACAACAAACATAATAATAAAAAAGGTCAAATAACCATCTCAAGGACTCTTATACATGCACACTCTCAACTTGAAAAGGAAATATTTCATCCCAAAGGCAGCGCGTAATGAATGAACGAAGAAAAGCAGTGATGTGCTTGGGATTTAAACACTGGCCAGAGCACAAGCTAAGGGATTTCTGATTTGATCCCCATGTCATCCGCAGTGATGGGATGAGCTAGAGCAGCAGGGCTTTATTGCTGGTCTCCCTCCCACAACTGAACCTCTCACCTGCTGTTGTGTTTTTCTAATGTGAATAAAGCATGCACGGAGCAGACGTGATCATGAAGTTAACTTTACTTCACTTCTCTCTGACTCTACTCTCCCACATAATTATCCATCTCCATACCATATGGTAGCGCCCACTACAGGATAGAAAGACACACCACACCTTCTCGAGGGAGATGGCACTGCAAGCACCCTCACAGTCTTAGCTCTCAGCCACCTCTCTCTGCCATAATGAGAGTGTGCAAGAGACTCAACTGAAACATGGAACAATAATTGAAAAAAATCATTTTGGATTACCACAAAATTACAGAGTCAAACTGTGATGATTTTTTTTCCTCCTTGGATCACCCCTAGTCTCCACAAATATTCATAACTGTATCTGTACATTGGAGATGTGGACCTGCTACAAGATACAGGATGAAGCTGAGTGATACCGAGTGTGGTGCTCAGACAGGCTGAATCCTGCTGGGGGCGCTGGTGATGCGGCTGCGCTGGAGGGACACCATCACAAGGCTGTTAGAGGACGGGCCATGGGGGATGTAGCGGCCACACGAGAGAACCTCCAGAGCACAGTCACGGAACTGCAGGTAAAACACACACAAACGCACGCACACACACACACGCACACACACACACACACACACACACACACACACACACACACACACACACACACACACACACACACACACACACACACAGCATGAGTTTGGCTTCAGCTGGTTAAGTTTATGCATGTGTGTTTGTGTGTGTGTGTGTGACAGAGAGATTATGAGTGAGTGTGTGAATGGGAGAGAAAGTGACCTTCATCTCACCTGTTTGTTTGATAGAAAATAGATGATAGGATTGTAGACAGGACTGGTCTTGGCAAAGTACATGGGCATGGTGGCGACCAGTGGTGGGATTTCAAGCTCTGGGTCTATGACCACCACAACAGACAGAGCTGTGTAAGGCAGCCAGCAGATGAAGAAAGCCACTATCATGGACAGAACCATGCGACCAGCACGTTCATTCTCCTCCAGGCTCGACCGGCCTCCCTGTAGTTCCACACTCCTGTTCAGCTGGAATGAGAGAGAAGGCATTCATATAAAATCTCCAGTCAAGATTTTGCCATTGGGTTCAGTGGGAACATGCATTGGGTATCTATCAGCTGTCAACATGCATTATCTATCTATCTATCTATCTATCTATCTATCTGAATACTGAACTGAATTGGAGCCATTTTGTTTGCACCTGTGTCATATGTTTGAGGACTTTGGTGTAGCAGTAGATGATGATGGCAGTGGGTAGCAAGAAGCAGAGGATGGTGTACAAGATCAGGTAGGAGTAGTTGCTCCAGGATCTCTCCTCCCAGCCCAGCGAGCAGGACGTCTGCACGCCCTCGGGGCCGTACGAGCTCCAGCCCATCAGCGGCGTCACGGCCCAGAAGAGACAGAAGAGCCACACAAACAGGAGGCCCTGGCAGCTGCGGCGCACATTAAGCTTGAAGCCGGCCATGGGCTTGCACACCACCCTGTAGCGCTCGTAGGACAGAAGCGTTAGCGTGCACAGGGACACCAGACCTGCAGCGGGACAGGAGTGGAATAGAGCATGCAGTTATGGAGATCAAGATGGAGAGCGAGTCAAGAGCATGATGTGTTTCTCTTCCAGGATAGCTAAATGGACAAGGCATTGAATCATGCTAAGGCCTTTGGTGTTGTGCTACTGTGACACAAACACAAAGGTGTCTTCAGGCAATACTTCAAGTGTAACAAGACTACATTATCTTTTACAGATAAGATAAAGTAGTCAGCGAGATACTGAACATATTTATTTATTTATTTATTTATTACATCACACACATACCTAAATGTTCATTATTGTAGATACATTACATTGAGTGGTCTATTAGAAGACAAGCAGCTTACCAAAATAGTTCACGGCGAATCCTTGAAATATGCAAAACTCATCCCCCAAGAAGAAGTAGCCTTTGTAGTTGGTGAGTGTCACAATGGCAGAGCCACAGGAAGCAATCATAAGGTCAGAGACAGCTAGGCTCAGGATGATGACATTCATGGCATTGAGAATCTGAGGGTTCTTCAGCATGACCGCTATCACCAGGGAATTGTTGAAGACCGACAGAAGCGTGTTGATGAACATGAGAAAAGACAGAATGCTGTAACCCACCCGGGGGAAGATTGTGGGTGGCTCAGGGGCCTGTGTCCATTGCCCCACGTCTGCTGAGGTGATGTTGCTCTCCATCGTGGTTTCATACAGCACTGAATCAGGCAGGCTCTGAAACGGAGACTACGCGTCCTTCATGCTTCTGTCCCACTCAGGCCAGGTGATCTTGTTATTGTCCATATCTAATACCAAAGCTAGGGGGGAGGGCTCAGATTTGTTTCTGACAAGATTGTCATGGTTCCTCTTATGCGCAATCTGATTTATTACTTTCCAATATGACAAAGTAGCTTTAAGACGACTTAATATCAATTAATCTCAGCAGTGGTCTGTTTCTCAAAGAAGGTCTTTATTGTCACATGTAGAAATGTTCAGAGCTAATAAGAAACCAATGAGTGGTATTTCAGCTGTTCATATGAAGGGTGCTATATTTCCACTTAAGGTGAAAAACAAAAACACTGTTGTTTTCACATTTCTAACTGAGAAGCAAAGTAGTTTTCACATACAATGAAGGACCAGTTAGAATCTGAAGGGAAATAATGACAAAAAGGGGTCATTCAGGGGTCATTCAGTTTCAGTATCAAACTCCACCAAAAAATTGTGGCGAAAAGCCTTTCATTGCTCAACTGCAAACTGTCTAATATCCTGAGAGCTTCCTTCCCAGTCTCAACACAAGATGACTCTTACACCATAAATGATGATGTCTAGTCTAATCTTATTGTTTACTGAGATTCTGGTTAATACATGTGCAAGACATTTCAACAAAACACATTCAGTGCAATTCCTGTTACTAGATAAATACAATATATATTTTACAGTACTGCACTTTGTTTCAACAGCAAAATATACTGTACATGAGATGTCTATGTATTTACAAAGCTGCTTTTAGTTATCCTCCAGGATATTAAGCCTCTATTAACAAAGACTCCCATACCTGTTCAAGTCTACACTGACTACACAGGGATGAGTTTTTAGTCAACATTGTTGCTTACTTCCATAACGATCTTGGTCTGGAATCAATCAGCCTATACCCCAGTTCTTTCAGGCTGCCGAGTGCTGTCGGCAGGTATAAACAACAGCACTTGGTACAACGTAGACCAGCTAATGCTAACTGATAAAAGCCAGCTAATGCTAACTGATGAACACAAAACTTCTTTGCCCTCATCTGTTCGCATTGGCCGCCATTTCGCTATTCGTCTACGCTGTACCAAATTCAAGTCATTCTTATACCTGCTGACAGCACTTGGCAGCATCAAACAACAGGGCTACGGGTTGACTCACTCCAGATAATCCTTTTAATCCAAAGGCAGAACTACCACTGGTGTGACAACAATGACCGCAAGACAACAATGACACTGTCTACAAACTCATCCCAGGTCTCTGCGTTACAGTACACTGTTCTGTATTCATGAAGAATGCAGAGGAACAGGAACAGTACTCTATTAAAATAAGAAACTTTGCCACAACCACACAAACTCAACACACTCTCTCACACCACTTCAGCTCTCTAGAAATACAGCTATTCTATAGTAGAAATAGGTAGTAGGCCTTACTCGTGTGAAAGTCTACATGAGTTACATTAACATGTCATCAGAACTCTATGGGATTCAGAGACGCGTGACACTGAAGCAAAAGCTGTAAGATGAAGAGCCTAGTCACTTCATTGCAGAAGTATAGGTTATTACATTATCTTGCAGTACCACTAAAAGGCATTTACAGAAGAGAAAAGGTTAAATGGCTTGTTCACAATCAAATAGGAGTGACCCAATCCTCTTCCACTCCATGCTGCCCAAGACATGAGCAGCGTTCATGAGAGATGAACACAGACATAGAGATATAAAATACATTTAGAAGCCTAGTATATATTTCTATAGAATATTCACTGCTCTGTCGCATGTGGTATAGCTAGTTCCACTGATTCCAATAGAATCTCTTATGGCAGATGCGACGTTGACTTAACGCTTCCATAATGTATCCAGTGGAGCCCTAAGGAGACCCATTTTCCCATTCTGAAATTAATTCATTCATATGTCTGAAATAAACATGTGAAAAAATGCAGGTAGCATGAAGTTAAATGTAAGTTCCAGTTATACAACGTTAAGGGCTGAATATGCTTCTGTGGATACAGTCCTGACATACTGCCACACAGTCATGTCTATCCGTGTTTTCCAATCATGCACACATCAATCTCTCAGTATTAGTATCTTCAGAGTGTACCCCTTTTAGTGTCTTCAGTGTTTGGTATCCCTTAAAGTAAAAATCTGAGACAGAATCTAATCACCAATAATTCATTGAAATGTGAAAATGCTCACAGACATCTTGTTTTATGAGAAGCTTCTATGGCACATGCTGTTAATTCAGAAAGTCTGTACAGACCCACAATTTTGGTGCGTATGGAAAGACTGAAGTTACAGTGAGGTGTTTATAAAGTTCACATAATCCATGCTGTTTGTAGACTGTATCTGCAGTACTATAAACCTAAAAATGACACACTGCTAAAATATAAACTGTATCTGCTATTTCAACGAGGCCTGAGTAAAACTCAACATGCTCCACTTACATCTGCCAAATACTACTACCAGTAAATACTAACTGACCTAAGAAAATCCCAGCCTTAAAAAAACAAGATAAATAGTCAATATTCTGGACTTTTTGCTCTAATGTCACTTAAAAACATAAAGGCATTCCCTTTAACGGTAACATCACAGAGTGCTTGTTTTCTCCCTGTAGCATATCTGACAGAACCATGATGGTGTAATATGCTAGTCAGGGATTAGCATGTGCATTAGTATAACTCAGTCTGATCTTTAGGACAGAGGGGGGGGGCACACAGTGCCTGCAGTACCCTGCTCTGGCCAGAGGGAGGACTCGTGCTGCAGCGGAGTGCGTCTGGGGAAGAAGGTGTGCTGTAGGTCATAGTTGAGGAGGCAGCTGATGGATGCCATGTAGATGTCCGCAAAGCGTGAGAGGCGACGGGAGAAATATGTGGGGTTGTGGTAGGTGCGGAAGAGGCTTCCAAACTGAGCATTAAAGATGTCCTTGGTTCGGGATCTATCAAGAGAATTTTAAAAATCTCTAGTCAATGTGATTCACTATTGCACAAAGCACTTCACAAAAACTGAAAAAAGTGGTCTTTGTGTGTTACAGGATGAGAGTGGCAATTTGATTTACTCTACCTTGTGTGCCGTCTCTCTCTATGATCGATCTGATTTACCATACCTACCTTATGTGCTCTCTCTCCTTGATCCATTCCTGAACTACTGCCTGAGATGCTGGATCTCTGTGCACCTGTCAAAAACAACAATACCATCTAAGAAGCAGGGACTGCAACAAAGGTGACTTGATGACGTCCTGAAATATGTTCTAATTTTGTTTTTTGCCATTGTGAAAAATGACCCTCAATAATGGCACAGTATTGAAGTTTTGTGGGTTTTTTTAATAGTCAGTAAAATTTGAAATGGAATAGATTTTAAGCTTGAAATGGAATAGATTTTAAATATCTTTTGAGGCCGTACAGGTTCGGCCTCAACTCGTCTTGAACCTGTATGCAGAAGAGGAGGGGTGTGATTGACTTAACACACTGCCCCTTTATCCCATGCCTTCATGTGCTTGCCCCTCACATAGACATAGACATATACATACACTGCCCTGGAGTGAACTGACTGGAATTGACTCTCTTACTCCCTACATCAGTAAGACACTTTGTCTGTGTGGACAATATACAACTTACACCACACTATCAGTTTGTCTGTATTGCCAGTACACAACTTGAACTTTTCCTTTTGTCTTTATATACTAAAGTGATTGTTTTATATCTATATAGTCTATTATACTTGAATGAGACATAGAATTTGCACTGGCAATGAACTTGCACTGACACTCTCTTACTCTATGGACATCACTACATCCGTCTGCACTTTTCCACATAGATTTAGCTCATTTCACACTTTACAACCTAACTTCATTGTAATGTCACACAATTGATTTCTTCCCTTGTATCTTTGAAATATGTCGCCTATGTGGGTGTATAGGTCATGTGTCTGTGTGTATGTATGTTGTCTATAAGCTACTGGTCACTTGAATTCCTTCCGGATAAATAAAGTATCTATATTCAATAGCATTTAATTTAATCAGCGGACACACATGGTTGAACACAATATTTTGTAAAGAACATGTAAAGATATTTGCTTAGCAATATCATTGTTTCTTCACATTCTATTGCTATTTCTAGGTCCTTTAGATATTTAGCTCCTAGCTCCTTTGAGATCTAAAACAGGCAGGAAACACAATCCACTGAACACAGTTGGAAACCCTTACTTATGTTACCGCAGTAGGAAAGTCATATGTGTGACCTTGACACAGCTCTTACAGCCTTTAAGTTTGCCTTGGCATTAACACCACACTATTCAGATGTTTTCAATCGGAAGAACTCTAAATGAAAATCCCTGAACTTGAAATCATCAGATAAATAACTGAAAGTCTTATTGGCTCCTTTCTTATCTTTGTCCGTTACACAGCATGGCCCACGCCTGACGTCAGGAACCGTGGTTGAGTATTTTAAGCGCTGCTGAAGTGACAGCATGGCTCACGGGAGCTACTCAGCTACGGCTGTCTGACCTGCATTTGCTCCACTAGTCCTGTGAGGCCCTGGAGCCACGTCATGGTGTGGATGTACTCCTCCATGTTCATGATCTTGATCTCCTTCCGCAGCTCAGGGATGATGGCACCCGTCCTCCAGCCGTGCCTCAGTGTCAGGTCCTGAGGAGTTAGTTCAGTTCAGTAGTAATCACTGCCATCGCCTTAGTAGCATACAAACTTAAAACCTGAAACCTGCCATGAGTGCTTGATTGCATACAAACTTGAAACCTGCCATCAGTGCTTGATTGCATACAAACTTGGAACCTGCCATCAGTGCTTGATTGCATACAAACTTGAAACCTGCCATGAGCACTTGATTCCATGCAAACTTGATAAATTCTTACCGCCAAGTCACTATAGATGTGGTCACCAAAATACAGCACTTTGGAGCCCCTCCAACCTGTGAGTCTTAGAAACTCGTATAGATTTCCCTGAAGTGAGTAAAACATCACATTAATCACAAATACCCAAACCTGACGTGACATACAGATATAATAAATATATATAACTTAAGTAAATAATTAACTACATACTAATGACAATGTAGTACCATTCATCGCTACTATAAGCGTGCATGAAGTTAACAATGACTTTGGTACCTGTTTATAAATCTGTCCTTTCTCCAGACGATGAATCCTATCCCATAGCAGCACACCTTTATCAGTAACACGTCTGAATGGCCTTTAAACACACCACACACACACACACTTTAAACACAAGCTAACATGCTTTGCCCTAGTTATTTGTTTGCCTTGTACAACAGCAAATGCTTTTCTGTGTATGTGTATGAGTGTGGATGGGGAGTGTACTATAAATTCATGAGACTAAAACTTAACTAATAGTTCATCTATATATTTATGGGACTGCAGCCTGTCTGTTGTATATATGCTATGGTGACAAATATCTAGAATAGATGTACTGCCAGGGTGCACACTGCTTACTTTCTCCTGTCATTGAAGAAGCCAGGCTTGTCAGCCTGCACTATGACAACATCAAAGAGATCCCTCCAGTCTTTCCCCACTATGTAGTTCATCCCTCGATCACTGTCAATTATGAAACACAACAAAGGAACAAGACCGATGTAATCATCTCATGCAAGGACATCTTCTCATCATCAAAGCCAAAAACACACACACTTTTACTCACACAAAGTCAAAGGGACTATTGGTGATCAGGAACATTTTCTTTTCATTTTCAGACAGCTTTTTCAACACAGCATGGGTCTGTTCACCATAACAGATATACTTCTCTACAAACAAACAAAAAATGTACCAAGAAAATTAGTTTCCGTTTGTGTTTAATTGTTGACAAACTGTAATGATTCAAAAATCAATGTCAAGAAGAGACCTGTGACATTACATGGTTCTCTTTGCTCAAGTGTACACTGCACAGGATTTCTAAAATGTTAGATGTTCTGACACAATTCATTTATTTTTAAATATCTTTCTGCAATCTTACCAATATCAGCTTCAACTGCTCGATACATTTTACCCTTTACATGGACATCTCTTATGGCCTCCTGTAAAACAAGAGATAAATGAAAAAAAAATAAAAAAAACACAACAAAACAATGACAGAAAACTTAAAATCTAATCATCTTAAGTCAGCAGTTCTCAAACATTTTCTGTCATTCCCCACTTTAGAAATGGGAGTATTTTCATGCCCCATCTTCCATCCCAGCATGCAAAAAACAGTAGCCAAATACATCCAGTTTTACATTATCTGATGTTTTGGTGTATTTGGATTCAGTTTTCTTTCATAATGAGGAATTTTACCCTCTGGACCCTACTGAAATACTGTACTGACATAATATTTCTGCATGTGCCCTGGTTATATGAGAACAACAAAATTTGAACAACAATTTTTGATATAGAAAAGGAAATAAATTATTTTGTGGTGGGGTTTAGACACAATGCAGACCGCTTGAAAGATTACTTGGGCACCGCTAATCATGAGGCCTTTCACACTGTCAAATATCCTATACAATTTCATATGCCTGTTCCTTTTACACTGACCGACATGGAGTTGGGTGTCCACTTGACCCACCAATCAACCCGCCTGAGACCCCATTATCAAAGCCAAGGCGTGTTCAGTGTGAAAGGAGAGCCGAATCTGTCCCGGGACTACCTGGGTGACGACGTATCATGAGTGCAACCCTCCGTTTAAAAATGCTTTTGTTGAGGAGGTGTTTCCATGTCAGTGTCATGCTAACTGTGGTTTCATAGTTTTCTAAGGTTACTGACGGCTTTACAGTTACATTGGCTAGCACAGGTATACTAAGTTTACTGTTTGGAGGCTACCTTATAAAACACGAATGAGCTGGGATACTGATAACATGGCAGATAAAACTACCTGGTTGTCCAAGGTTGTTGCACAGCTGGCACACATAACGTTAACATCATTTTGTTCACAACGCAGCATGATGACAGATGATGAATGCCACCACCATCAAAAAATTTTTTACATTAGCTTACATGGTCCAGTTTTATAATCCACATTCATCCACAAGTCTACCTTTACCAGTATTCCATCATATAGACCAGCAGATTGCTTAGCTAAGAGATTTGTTAATTGGCATTCTACTGAAAAATAAAGATATATGGCTCTGCAGAGCTCCCTCTGCTGGCTACCCTGTGCAAGTCTTCCTTCTGGGAACTCAGGCTTTCAGGCAGCAAGGGAGCAGAACGCGCCTTGCTATCACACTTCTCGACCCACGATGAACTCGCAATTTTCCTGTTTATTTTGATACGCGGTATGTCATATTTGAGTTATGAGATCAGGAGGTATTTCACCAAGATGAATGGGCATGAGATTGACACAGAGCAATATTAGTATTTTTTATGTATAATCAAAGCAAAAACTCTCGCGAACCATTTGCCACGGCAACTAGCAAATAACCCAGCCCAGGTCGTGCAGTTTCATGCGATATGTGGATGGCATCTGTGTGATGAAAACTGACTAATCTGACAGAGACGAATAGGTGTGAATTCTGGGGACAAGGAGCAGCCATCGATCTCAAGGGTTTGTCTAACATCTTGTGTCCCACCTGTCATGTGTCCTCGCCCCACCACAGTTTAAAAAATGCTGTCTTAAGTCATCATAAATCTTCAGAGCTGAACCTCATTTGCAAATAAATGAAGTCTTTCAGGCCACTAAGCTAAATATAGGCCTCCTAATTTATAAGGAGCAGATATCCACTAGAGAACTGAACTGACTAGAGAACTGATGGCCTTGCCACACAAGCCCTCTTTACATTAAATAACGTTGCCTCAAAGCTTAAACAAAAGTACAGGTTAAAAGACAAAAGTAATAAAAATATTTTGAGCTACCTGGTGTATGCACACCGACAGCCAATGAAAAGCCACTCATCACTTGACTTTACCACAGCAGATTATGGAAATCCTCTGATCAATTTATCTGAATATTTCATAAATATAGGCAACAGCTAACAGCCATGAACATCACATGCATTTTAAAGCTATTGTGATCACAACTTTACCTTTACATCCTTGTACAGATGGACTGGTTCATAATCAATGTTATGCTTCATGAAGTAATCATTAACACAACAAAGAAGATTCATTTCTGGGAGGGAAAAAATGTCCATGAATTGTTTCATGGTATGGCCATGAGAGCTCTAAAAAGGGGGAGAAGAATTTAAAATCAGCACGGGAAGCAACAACTTCATTATCATCACATTTTTGCCCTCTAATATGTAACCTATTCTTGGCACCTAAGTTGGTTTGTAGTTT
This sequence comes from Tenualosa ilisha, assembly GCA_015244755.2. NCBI lineage: Eukaryota > Metazoa > Chordata > Actinopteri > Clupeiformes > Clupeidae > Tenualosa > Tenualosa ilisha. The sequence goes on from PYXC01000946.1 coordinate 731,697, forward strand.
AATTTGCAACAGAAGGTAGGCTATAGGCTCATTACACAAACTTTAACCTCCATACATATTTACATTCCTTGCACCTCTTACATAACCGGGCACTGACTTAACCAACACAAACCCTTAAGCAATAACTCACCTTGCCATAGAAATCACTCATGATCTCCAGAGGTACATGGGAGCCTTCATACATTGCTATAACTTCCTTGTCTGGTACTGGATGAAGACCCCTGACAAAGAAATACACATAAGGTACAGGATCTCAGCTACTGCTGAACAACAATGTGCAAATTTTAGTAGCTACTCGCTCCAACATCATTAATAACATCATGAATACGGTTTATAAATTATGAAACATGAAAACAACACATACAACAGTAGTAATTTTAAGTTTGACATAATGCCAGTGTACCTGTATACTGTTCCCAATTGGATGTAATGAAATGCATCTATCTTCATTAGTAAAGCCTAGATCAAACAAATGATTAATTTAGAACATCAACTGGAACTTCAACAGTCTTAACACAAAACCACATCTGATGCTGAACTGTATATTGACCACTTTACAAACAGTGTTATTCATTACTGGCTGAATAATGCAACAGCTCAGCTCTTTGTGCTTCACATGTAATACATATTATACTCTTCCCTTATAGAAGCCATTTGGCATCTTTTCTAATTTATTTTATGAAGTCCAAATACCTCAACTTATTTCTGATGCTGACAATACTTTGTTTTCTGCATTTGAGTTAATGAAGCTGTCAGAAGTGCATTTGTTGGTGGAGTGTTATAGTTGACCCCTTACAATCTTGGTAGTTCTCCCACGGGGTGAAATGGTGTAATGACCAAGATGACGACAGTAATTAACAACACCGCTTTCTAGACTCTTCACTGTGCAGCTGTACCCTAGGGCCTCCCATTTACTATCCTTGGTGCAGCTGTGCTCTGTTCACTGGGGTAGACACTGCACACCTCTGGACAACCTTCAGATTCTTGGCAATATCTAGCATGGTCATTTTAAGTGATTTTGTAGTTCAATGGCCAGAGAGGCTAAGGAAGTGCTATTTCCCGCAGGACTCCTCAACATGGACATGCAAGCCAGTTTGACAACTATAACCTACTGTCATCCTCCAGTGCTTGTCTTAGTCATTTACTTATTTTTTTAATATTTACTTATTTACTTGATAAGTCTTCTTCTATTCTTTATTTTTATTTTTCATTGATGGACGGACAGATGCAGTCTACATTTCACTGTGAGTTGTAGATGCTATAACTATGTATGTGAAAAATAAATCTAGAGAATCGTAAATCTAAAACAGATGCTACACTGATGGATTTCTGAATAAACCACACCAATACAATCAATTCCATAGACAGTCAAAAAATCTAAATGCTGAAGTATCCAAAACTTCTTTGAAAATTCAAAATAAATTTAAAGTTTCTACATTTCCAGGTCTGGAAATTTTCTGTTTTCATTCACTATTTATTACAAACATGATTATCTATCTTAACAAACAAATAAACAAACCAAACAAGAGAGTGTAATCACAAAATGGGGCCACTATTAGATATTCCACTCAAAAGCACTTTACCACATTCAGATGATTAACAAAGTTACAATTCTTCATGATTCCAAATGTTTGAACATTGCATGATCATTGTACAACTCTAATTAGATTATGTATCTGTATGACTGCATATGCATTGCCTATTACATAGGTTTATCATATAACAAGGTGATTGCATACATACAGTATTCAAAACACAGTTTCTATCACATTAGACACATCACTAGAGAAAAGCCGTTGTCTTACCTTCTGTACATCATAGTGAAGTCCTCTCACCACAAAATTAGGAATATACTCATATTCCCTTAATCCTTCAGGATACTGGAATAATGTCAAAAGCACATGGTAAGGTGAAATATACATTCCTAACATGGATCTTTGTCTCTTTTTTTCTTAAATAATTTTCTGATTCTGTTTAGGAATATGTAGCACCATAAAATGACAACTCATTTAAACATAAAGGATGTGGGCATACTTACTCTATGTTCTTCTATAAGGATGTCACGTGCAATGTTGAAAATCAGTGTATGAAGGTGACTGGAGTAAAATGCCAACGTGTAGTCATAGTCAAAACCATAGATCTCGATGTCTTGTAAACTCATTTCATTGTTGGCAAATATTGTGTCAGGATTCACTGAATTTCGTAATATGATGGGGACCAGTGCTGAAAAGAATGAGCGAACACATAACAGCCATAAACATTTCACTGTCTATAAGTCACTTACCGTACTCTTCATTAGTACTGTACTATAAACACAATTTTAATGCTGACTAACCAGAGCAACAACAGCTAACTTAACTGCACATTTCCAGGTAAGCAAAGGTTTCTGGCTCTTCCCGCAATAACAAAACCATCTAGACAAAATGGCACAGATGTGCAATGCGTGGACAGACTGTCGTCTATGAGGTTTAACATGATGGACATGACAGAAGGCATGCAGCACATGACATGCTAACCTCCCCAATGCCACCAACATGCGTCCGTGTGTCATTCTGCCCCCCTCCACCGCGCAGGTCAAAAATGGCAACACTTTTTTGACTTTTTCAAGCCAAGTTCATTAACGAAATTAGATGATTTTTGACATTATCATCAAAAACCAGAAATTAACCTCAACGTTACCTTCTGTCTGCGATTTAGTTTCGTTGTATGCAGACCACAACAAGTTCGTCCTTTCCTCGCTGCTGATGGAGCTATAACACATGTTTGGTGCTGACCAGCGTCCCCATGATTGCCGGGCAGTCCGTGCTAAGGGCGCCGAATCAGATGTCACCTCCAGAAAATTAGCCTTATTTGAGAATCTGTTGCTACCAACTGACCATATTCCTCCGTTTGTATGTAAGGCACTACACCATGTTGCCAGTCGTTGTAAACTATCCTTACTTTTGTATCTAAATACCTTCGAAAGGGGCAAAGACAAGGGAGGCATGATTCTTCTACAGCTCTTCACTAATAACTGTCCTAAATCCCACATTGGTCTTCCAAGTTCTTGACGGGACACGCCAAAAAAATTCAGCTCGCGTCATGGATCAAAACCCGTATACCTCTGCCGTCAACTCTCTGTAAACGTCATTTCCTGGATTTACCACAGCCAGTCACACTGCAATGTTGTTGGTCATGTGACAAGTCGTGTTTACCAACGTTTAGTCTAGGCGTCAAGTTCACATTTGGTGTGAATATTGTTTACTGCTGATGTCTCTACAGTAGTCCTAAGTCCTAAGCATTATTTTAAAACAAGTACCCTTTCCATTTACATCTTAGGCAGCTCTTTGCCTCTGGTTTCTGTTTTCAAAAGAATGTTTTAGGATGTGTTTTAAATTTTGCACAGTGCATTGGCCAGTTCAGCTTGGTGCTCAGATTTTGTTTGTGATTAACATGCCATGAATATTACAGTTCATATTCACAAGAAATTGTGATATGTACAGGGTATATTTAAGCATAGATCTAAATTTGTTTTTCTTTTGAATTAAAACAGATCATTCACTCCATAAACACCTGACTGACATAAGCAAACCTTAGGTTTGCTTGATTAGTCAATCATCTGAGATCTTGATGCGGAGGCCACTGCATTCTTCCTATCCAATAGTGCACACACAAACACTGCCTTTCGGAAGGCTACTCTGTTCACATTGAAGGACCTCTCTTCCGTATCACCTTCATGGGCCACTGACTGCCTGACAACCACTGACTGAGAACCACTGGCCTTCACCTACTCTGAAATCACAATGCGGAGCAGTTCTGATTCTATTACATGTGGCACCGTTTCAATGTGTGTCATGACAGTGTAAACCATAAAAAAATCACATGGATTCAGAACGGTTTCAGGTCATATGCAAGTGATGTTAAAAGACAGGAGTCTGGAAATGATATCATGACTTCAATAAGTTCTACAGTTTCAACTTGTAACTGACCCTGAATCAAATGCGTTGTAAATGCATACAGGAGCCTGTTGTACCAAACTGCACAATTAACAATAATTTAATAGAGGCAGCTATGATTACATACAGATCTACATAGAGTTATATGTAACTTCCTGTACATATATACAAGTAAAACAAATCAACAACCATAAAATTAATGTCATCATTCTTGAGTGTCACTGGCCACTGGTCTTAAACCCAGCAGTTCAGTCCTCAGCTCTCCAGGTCTGGGTGGAACATCAGGAATAGTCTTGAGAGAAATAGAAACAAAAACAAGTCACGTTTATTGTTGCACACATGTATAAGAATGTTACTACTGTACTGTAAAACAATATAACACTGGATAATGCATACCAGGTCTGGTCTATAGTACTGATGGACAACTTGGGCCCCTGCAAACATGGCTAGTATACTGGCACCCAACATTCGCAGGTACCTCGGCCAGGACACACCTGCTGGCATGTTAAACGGCGTTTGTTTTCAGCAAGGTGGTAAATGTTATCAGGTACCCTGCATATAAAAAAGCCATTCACTTAACGTTAACGTTACATCACAGAAAATACTTTGAAAACAGTTGGCAAACATTCCACTGCATTGCAAGTCAGCAACATGTACCGTGTCCAATTTTAAGATGAGGAATAGACACACAGAGCCTTATTCAAGTTACGTTGACAAAACTGCTGTGCATATTTACTAGCAATGTAAGTAACAGCAACTGTCTCTGGTGACAGTGAGGTCTCTGATATCAGATAGCATACCACTGGGTAGCTTGCTAGCATTATCTGGTAAAACAAAAAGACATGTGGTTACCAATACAACGAGACCAAAACGATCAACAACCAAACCTACACTTACCACACGGATTGTGTCAGTAGACTGTAAAATAGTTTAACAAGTACAACCAGATAGACCCTTGGCACGGCACAACACTAGAGAAGAGAAGACCTCCGACCATAACAAGTAAAAGATGCAGCTCTGACACCACCTTGAATAACGACGTCTTCTTCTTTCAGTCGTGATTGTTGGCACATGCCTACAATGCGCTATCGCCACCATCAGGAATAGGAAAAAATTACAGGTCTGATCACGTAGTGTCGAGTCATTTTCATCTCAGGATGGTTTGGATGAAACTGCCGAAGTCTAGAACATTTTACACAGATGTCACTGAATGACTGTCTAAAGTCATGTGTGAAGTGCAGCCCTACCCAATCAGAAGCAGCTTCAACTTTCATAGTGACTTTTTGACATAGCTCCACTTTTTGTGGTGCATTCTTCTCTTTGTGGGATTTTCATATTTTCATTTTTTTCTTAATTATTGAAAGAAACTGAAATTTAATTTTGATTAATGACACATCTATACTGAACATAAATTCTAAATATGACTGTGCTGACTGTGAACCAGCGGCTGGGGGCTTATGCGGTGTATTTCCACATTGTCTTTTACATGTTCCTCCTCATTTCAGAAATAAACACAGTTTTCAGAAATTATTAGTTTTAACACACATTTATTTAAGAACACTCCCATAAGTCTGTTCGAATAAGTTCGAATTATAATGCAACCATCCAATAAGGGGGGCGGTTCTCAACACTATTGGCAAAGGCCAGAGCTGGTTCATAGCACTCACTTAAGAAAGCATTTTACAGTACAAAGAGTCTGTAGCGTTGACAAAGAATAGAATGCTTGGTTGTAAAGATCTTGCTAACAAAAACAAACAAACAAACAAACAAACAGCTAAAGCACTTGTCACACACCAAGGAGGGATAGGGTCTCTTTTGTGTGGGATCTTCTGTGCACAGTCACAGGGGTACGGTCTTTCACCGGTGTGCACTGACTCCTGAATGTCTTCCCACAGAAAGAGCAGTCTGATGCTTTTTCAGATCCAACCGGGTTTCAAACCCAATTCCACAGACAGTGCACGAGTGACTCCTCTCCCTCTCATCAGTAACTGGGTCTCTCTGGTGGGGGACTTCTGATGACTGACAGGGGTTCCGATCCTCTGATTGTCCCTAAGGATTTTCTGTACGGTGAACATGCAACATTATCCTCTCCAGAGGCTCCTGTAGGCATCCTCCCACTCCTGCAGCTACCAGTGCTCTCTTGATGACTCATATAACCTGCAGGTTCAGGAAAAACATTTTGAATATCCAGTCAGTCACAAATATGTCCTTTCAGAATAGAACAGTGAACTGAAACCATCACAGTTAAGTTAATCGCAGTGAAACAACACTAACACCACTAATGCGCTCACCATTACGTTTTGTCCAATTCTGTTCATTACAAGATTTCATATCCAAGGCCTTCTCGGCCTTTATCTGTGTTTCTCTGTGGATCTTCATCATTTGGGGCTCTCTGAATGTCATGTTCATCCACACCCCCACCCCTGTCTTCATCTCCACCACCACCACCATTATGCATCACACATCCATCTTTATCCACATCACTCTGTCTGTCTCCACTGACTGTTGTTTGGGGCTCACAGGGAGTTGACACACATTTCTGAGCGTCAGGTAGTTCACATTGGCTATGTAATGGAGCTCTGGTGGCAGCCAGTGTTGAGAGCATAGTGTTCGGCTTGATGGGTGAAAATGAGGACACTGGAGAAGAAAAAACACCCAAAACAAACGATGCACAATAGACAATATGTAATAAACCAATACACAGATAGAATTAACATATGGGGCTAACCTGGATCAAAAAGTCCATCTTTGACATACTGCAAGAAATTCTGCACTGCTTTTGGTTCCATTTCTGTGGCATTCTTTGACTGTAAGGCATCTGCATCATGAAGCAATGGAAAAATAACAGTGAAATCTTTGATACTTCTGGGAATTTAAACATTTAAAAAAAAAAGACATGCCTGAAATCTACTACATAGTGGATCATCAACATTTCCCCATAGGTTGCTGAGGATCTAGCTTGCTATGGTAACAGCACTTGACAACCATGGCATTCTCTTCAAGAATCTTCAAAAATCTTCTGTGCCAACAAATTACTGGCCTATCATTCAAAGCCTATAATTTCAATACAAATGGAAATGGCACGTCGGGGGTGGCCAAACTGCAGCCTGAAGGCCAACACCATCCGTCTGCTCTCGTTGAAGCAGTCTGCTATGATAATTAAGATGAAATGTAATGTGGCCCATTGTTACATTAATCTAATGTCAATATGTACATCACACATCATAGCATCATATAGAATGTTTTAGACTGCCGACAGGTTTTCTGATTTAAAACGCAGTTGCTCTTTCACTTGAAACTGACTGAAAACTAGGACTAATTTTACATTAGACCTCAGCAGCTTAGATTTTTCAGCATATGGCCACCATTAGCCTATGTGATCATGTGCCATTAGCCTATGTGATCATGTGCCATTAGCCTATGTGATCTTGTGCCATTAGCCTATGTGATTATGTGCCATTAGCCTATGTGATCTTTTGCCATTAGCCTATGTGATCATGTGCCATTAGCCTATGTGATCATGTGCCATTAGCCTATGTGATCATGTGCCATTAGCCTATGTGATCATGTGCCATTAGCCTATGTGATCATGTGCCATCAGCCTATGTGATCATGTGCCATCAGCCTATGTGATCATGTGCCATTAGTCTATGTGATCATGTGCCATTAGCCTATGTGATGTTAATCAAGCCAGATAGTGACATAAAATGAAAAGTTTTGAGTTAACTGAACCTGACTTCCTGATATACTGTAAAAGAAAGTGGAGGCCTGCAATAGTGAGGGGCCATTTTAATTCCAAAAGCCTTGTTATTATGGGGTATAACATATAACATATAACAATATAACATTTTAGATTTAAAAAAGTTAGTCCCAACCAAGATACTGAAAGTGAGTCGTGATAGGACCAATGAATCAAATTTGTCGCAAGATGTTACAAATTTAACGTTGGTAGTCTTTCTTCTTTATGCGTAGGGCTTCACATCACATTGGAGTTGTTTCATGCTATTTTAATGTCACATTTTGGCTGCTGGTGTATTTGGTGCACTTTGGCAAAAGAGACATTCATTTCCTTACAGGCTATCTTTAATGTAAACATCCAACCACTCAGCATGGCCCGACGTGAGTCTAACTTTTGTGGTATAGCTCCGAATGTTTTAAACAGCTAGCAACGCCCCTGCTAATTTGTATTTAAATTCATTACTGACATATATGGGTGTGACGTCATTCAGTAGCTTGCGATCTCTCTGGCCTCCTCTGTAAAATTGGCCACGCACCGCCACTGGCAATTCCATATCACTTTAACACAATATTGAGCATTAAGCTTCTTGAAATATGGATAGACATGGCCCAGAGAAATATTGCAAATTTCTTTTATTAGGACCTCTTTAAAAATACTCCCAATAAGTTATGCTGTTCTCTCATTTTATTCTCCTTTGGGTTTGTGGTTCTTATAGGCTTATTCCATAACAAACAGATTTGGAAAACAGGCAGAAATTTCAGAGACTTTATTAAAGGACATGGGAGAGACTATTGTGTTAATTACATTAATCAATTCAATCTCATTCTTGGTGGTCAATTAAGATGTTAGTTGAAGGAAACAAGTGATTTACCCATAACATTTAATATTATATTTAATAATTTAGTAAAATAATTCAAAATAACTAATCACCACACTGATTAAAATTGTATTTTTAAAATATCTTTTCTTTTTCCCCTTACTGAGCATGCCTGGCTCTGTGGCCATGACCAATCTCAGTTATTGAAACACACAAATTCTTGAAGTAATCCGGCGCCTGTGTTGAGGTTTTTTTTGATGACCTGGGCCCCAGTCTCCTCATACTGCTCCAGAGACTTTAGATTGATGATAACAGTGACGGCCTTGATAGGGTCACCGGCGCTTTCCTCTTTCTTGTACCACAGGAACACTGGGCTTCCAACGGTCCCCTGGTTGAGGTTCATGTTCACCAGTTGATAGCCTTGACTTTGAAAGCTCCTGTACTCGTCATCATTGATGGAGATTTGCAGATCTCTCAGGGCGCTCTGAAGCCTGGGGGTCTGACGGTACCAGAGGAAGACCCAGTCCCCTCCTGCTGATCTGTTGGTGTCTTCGTCCACCCGGATGTAACCTTTCTTGAAGAGGTCGGCGTCTTCGTCAGAGGTGCCGGTGGCAGTGATGTCACAGATGTAGGCTTGCTTCTCTCTCTTCACAAACAAGTAGATCCAGTTTCCTCCGCATTTGCGGTTGAGGTCACATGCCAGCCTCTCCCAGCCATTTCTGAAGATCTTCACCTCATCCTCTGCCTCTGTGGTGACAGTAAGCTCTGTGATGGGAATATCGTACTCTGAGGAACCTTTGAAGTACCACAGGTAGATGTGGTCCCCGTGTGTTCCAGCATTGAGGTCTTTGTCGATTTTGTGGTACCCTGCTTCAATCAGGCCCTCGCTCATATCTTTGGTGAATGAAAGTTGAATTCTGGTGATTGCAGGACCGTTGTCTTTTTTGTACCAAAGGCACACAGTATTACCTCCGGCACCTTGGTTCAGATTGACTTTGATTTTGATGAAGCCTTGTGCATGGAGTTGTCTCTCTTCTGTTTCATTCAGAGAAACTTCAAGCTTAGTAATGTACTCAGGCATTTTGTGTTCCTGCATTAAATAAATAAGTTAAAAATGATCAATGAGTGAAAACAACATTTTTCAACCATAGTTTATATGAAAGACTATCTTACATATTTTACATTAGGCCTACTTTTGTTTTATAATTGAAAAACACAATTCATAGACTGAATATTTAAAACCATGTCAAACACAAAATGTATTTTGAAATATGTAAATGATCTCTCTGTCAACAATTACATCATTTGCATATTCCTTTAGAGTCTTTTTAAATTGTCAATGATATAATTTACATATTGCTTTAGAGTCTTTGATTTTAACAGGTTCAACTACTGAAGTACTTCAAATGATTGACCAATATGGAATAATAATATAGCTGTTGCGCTGAAATAGTTTATGATACTATAGGATGTATGGTACGTTACACCAGCAAAGTCAAATCAGATGAACACTTACGTGTCAGTAGAGTCGGCTCAGTGGCTGAATGTGCTGTTCTTTTCGACAGTGTTTGGCAGTATGAAGTCTTCTGAATGGCTGAGAGTGAATTTCAGTGAATTAGCTATACCTTTATATACAAACCTGCAATGCTGATATTGGCATGCACCATCAGTGAGTCACGGTTCTCCCAACGATGAGGGCGTGTTCCAAAGGCTGTGCGTGTTTGTGGGAAAAGGGAAAGCTTATTGCTCAATTTGTCCTTCTGTCTTTTCCTCCCACCCCAAGGCTTTTTGAAATACTGACTCAGATTCTTTACAGAGAAGACACACTCACCCTGACATAAACCCTAACCCTAGGCCACGCGTTACTATTGGTCACACTGTTAACAACTTAACGGTTTACCACATGGTATTAATGAATTATGTATTTTTCATATTTCAATCACATGTTTATGTTTAAATTACATTTATAACATGAAGATTCTTTCAAAGAAAGAAACTTTATAACTTCAATTCAAAGAAATTCACGATAGATAATTAAGGTGTATTTAACAGTAATATAATAGAATAATAGGTTTATGGTATATGTTATAAATGATTACAACATTTCATTATTGTATGGACTTTATTTACACAATGCTTTATTATAGTAAAATAAAAAATATATATTAAAAAAGCTGATTTTAACCTGTTCTAAAAAGAAGGTTAAAATCACATTATTTTATCAGCCTTAAATTGTTCACTTCTCCATAAGAGTTTATTAAGAACTTTTTTTGAGATTTCAGAATATTACCAGATTATTCTAAAATCAAGACAGACATTTTAATTTTTTTGCGTGAGTTTGTGGTTATTCTAGTGTTTCTGTGTTCACAAGAGTTTGTTGAGTTGAGGTCAGTGGTAATGCTGTGACAGAGATCTATAGACAGTGATCGTGACAGTTGTGAAATCTCAGTGTTTTCGTCACCACAGTATCACACTGCCTTTTGATACTCCAAATGTTTTTGGTTGTTCAGTTTCTTGGATATTAGAATATCTACAATATCTAAACAGATGGGGAAATATGTGAATTTATGAATTTCATCAGATAAACCTTGCATCATTGTGTGCATCAGTTTGCTTGTGAACCTAATCAACAAAGCAAGATGGCCAGACAGTGAGTCCAAGCAGTTTTGTGGTCAAGGGATGAAGTAATGTAATGTAATAAGTAATTCACATGTGACTATTTTACTATGTACGTAGATGTTGTACATGACTTGGATATGTTCCTGAACCCATCATGTAAGCCCATAAATAAATAGAGGTACCTGCCAAATATCCGGCAAGTTTTTCTTTAACCACAACCAACGCAGTTTTTGCAAGTGTTTGTTTGTTTGTTTGTTTGTCTCTCTGCATACAAAATAAATCGAAAAGTACTGCATGGATTTGGATGACATTTTTAGACGATGTGGGCATTAGGACAAGGAGCAGATAATTACATTTTGGTGTTGATCTGGAACACCACCTGGAATTTGTGTTGTGTCACTGACCCTATTTTTGACCCCAATAATATAATATAATAATAATTAAGTAATTAAATAATTAAGGTGTATTTAACAATTAAGCTTTATAGTATATGTTATAAATGATTACAACATTTCATTATTGACTTCATGTACACAATGCTTTGTTATAGTAAACAGGCTTTTTTCCCACAAGTTAACATTAACAACATACTGTATGAAAGTGATCAGTACATTTTAATAGCTTTTAAATTTTGGAAAATGATTGGACAGCACCTAATTTCCCAGAATTCCTTGCTTTTTCCAAGTCTTCAAAATGGTTGTCCAAACATTTAGGACATTTTGTTTGGCGTACAGTCTAGTGAAACAAGCTAACTGAGGGCCAAAGCTGGTCCCGTAATTGTTCAACATTAAGTGAATGTATGCTTAATGTTAGTGTCTATACTTCCATTTGGAAGAAATATGTACATAGTCTGCTATTGGCATTGAAAATATATAATGCATACCCAGTAGTCATGTAGGATAAATGTGCAATAAGCCTAACAATTTAGTATGCAACACTACAATATTCAGTTTAGTTTAAATAACTGTAAAGATGGATTGATGATGGATTATGTGTCGGGTAAAAAAATGTGAATGGGCTTACATTAAATTTTTGAGTGGATGATACCCGGAAATGTGAGATGTGCAATAACAGCGTAGTTTTTTATTTAAATTGCAATTTAATTACGCAAAGTAGCCTTGCGCTGCAATTCAGTAGGCCTATATTTTGAATAACTGTATTTTCTTAAAGAAAGCTAAAATAAATGAAGTAGAAAACTGCATTCCATATGCACAGTGGAAAGTAAATAACAATAGGCCCACATTCAACTGTCTCAGATGTGCAAATTTAGTTTCCTTCACTCTCTCTGGGTCCCTATCCGGATCCGGTTTCCGCCCCGGCTCTACAGATATTGATCAATCCAATTCCGAAACATCTGTTTCTGAAACATCTCTCAAGTCCTTTGGCTCAATCAAAAAGTAGAATAGTGATCCAAGTTAAACCTCATGATGGTAGCTTGGCATGTCTTGACATATTGAAGTATGTCAGTGGAAGCAGCGCTGGCTATGAGTAAAACTGGAAGAAATGTTTGAAGAAATCCACATCCACATAGGAGAATAGAGTTGGACAATACACAATATCGGCAGTTTTTTGTTGTTTTGTTTTTGATTGGAAGCCCAAATGAAACTTTGGAATAAGCCATATTCATCGTCAAGGGTAACCTATTGTAAAAAGATTAAAATCACATTCTTTTTTCAGCGTTCAATTGCTGGCTGTTCCATGAAGAGTTTATTAAGAACTTTTAAACTGTCTAACTGTGTGTTTGTGGTTATTCTCGTGTTTCTGTGTTCACAAGAGTTTGTTGAGTTGAGGTCAGTTGTAATACGACAGAGATCTATAAACAGCAATTATAACAGTTATGAAATCTCAGTGTTTTTGTCACCACACTATGCCTTTTGATACTCCAAATGTTTTTAGTTGTTCAGTTTATTGGATATTAAAATATCTACAATATCTAAACAGATGGGGTGATATGTGAATTTCATCAGATAAACCTTGCATCATTGTATGCGTCAGTTTGCTTGTGAACTTAATCAACAAAGCAAGATGGCCAGACAGTGAGTCCATGTGGTTTTGTGGTTAAGGGATGAACATCCTCTTTTTCATTGACCTGCCAGTAACAGTTAGCAAAAAGGACAAGTCAGACCCTATGTCCAGTTGCAACCTTGCAAAAGACCAGAGGTCCAACTTTTTTTGAGCCCAAGACCCCCTGGCCTGCAGAGACTTGACAGAGGGACTGCCAAGACCCTATATGTTGTGTAGACATGTGTTACTTTGTCCAGGCTGACAATAAAGCATGTGATTGTGTTGTAATAATTTGTGATAAGTAATCCACATGACTATTTTACTATGTATGTAGATCTTGTGACCTGGGCATAATTCCTGAACCCATCATGTGTCCATAAATAGACGGACCTGATAAATATATTATAATATAATTTAACTGCAACTGCATCCAACCCACAGCCAGCACCTGCAGTGTTGAAGTATAATTACAACACAATCACATGCTTTATTGTCAGCCTGGACAAAGTAACACATGTCTACACAACATATAGGGTCTTGGCAGTCCCTCTGTCAAGTCTCTGCAGGCCAGGGGGTCTTGGGCTCAAAAAAAGTTGGACCTCTGGTCTTTTGCAAGGTTGCAACTGGACATAGGGTCTGACTTGTCCTTTTTGCTAACTGTTACTGGCAGGTCAATGAAAAAGAGGATGTTCATCCCTTAACCACAAAACCACATGGACTCACTGTCTGGCCATCTTGCTTTGTTGATTAAGTTCACAAGCAAACTGATGCATACAATGATGCAAGGTTTATCTGATGAAATTCACATATCACCCCATCTGTTTAGATATTGTAGATATTTTAATATCCAATAAACTGAACAACTAAAAACATTTGGAGTATCAAAAGGCATAGTGTGGTGACAAAAACACTGAGATTTCATAACTGTTATAATTGCTGTTTATAGATCTCTGTCGTATTACAACTGACCTCAACTCAACAAACTCTTGTGAACACAGAAACACGAGAATAACCACAAACACACAGTTAGACAGTTTAAAAGTTCTTAATAAACTCTTCATGGAACAGCCAGCAATTGAACGCTGAAAAAAGAATGTGATTTTAATCTTTTTACAATAGGTTACCCTTGACGATGAATATGGCTTATTCCAAAGTTTCATTTGGGCTTCCAATCAAAAACAAAACAACAAAAAACTGCCGATATTGTGTATTGTCCAACTCTATTCTCCTATGTGGATGTGGATTTCTTCAAACATTTCTTCCAGTTTTACTCATAGCCAGCGCTGCTTCCACTGACATACTTCAATATGTCAAGACATGCCAAGCTACCATCATGAGGTTTAACTTGGATCACTATTCTACTTTTTGATTGAGCCAAAGGACTTGAGAGATGTTTCAGAAACAGATGTTTCGGAATTGGATTGATCAATATCTGTAGAGCCGGGGCGGAAACCGGATCCGGATAGGGACCCAGAGAGAGTGAAGGAAACTAAATTTGCACATCTGAGACAGTTGAATGTGGGCCTATTGTTATTTACTTTCCACTGTGCATATGGAATGCAGTTTTCTACTTCATTTATTTTAGCTTTCTTTAAGAAAATACAGTTATTCAAAATATAGGCCTACTGAATTGCAGCGCAAGGCTACTTTGCGTAATTAAATTGCAATTTAAATAAAAAACTACGCTGTTATTGCACATCTCACATTTCCGGGTATCATCCACTCAAAAATTTAATGTAAGCCCATTCACATTTTTTTACCCGACACATAATCCATCATCAATCCATCTTTACAGTTATTTAAACTAAACTGAATATTGTAGTGTTGCATACTAAATTGTTAGGCTTATTGCACAATATTTACTAATTTATCCTACATGACTACTGGGTATGCATTATATATTTTCAATGCCAATGGCAGACTATGTACATATTTCTTCCAAATGGAAGTATAGACACTAACATTAAGCATACATTCACTTAATGTTGAACAATTACGGGACCAGCTTTGGCCCTCAGTTAGCTTGTTTCACTAGACTGTACGCCAAACAAAATGTCCTAAATGTTTGGACAACCATTTTGAAGACTTGGAAAAAGCAAGGAATTCTGGGAAATTAGGTGCTGTCCAATCATTTTCCAAAATTTAAAAGCTATTAAAATGTACTGATCACTTTCATACAGTATGTTGTTAATGTTAACTTGTGGGAAAAAAGCCTGTTTACTATAACAAAGCATTGTGTACATGAAGTCAATAATGAAATGTTGTAATCATTTATAACATATACTATAAAGCTTAATTGTTAAATACACCTTAATTATTTAATTACTTAATATTATTATATTATATTATTGGGGTCAAAAATAAACTGGGGCAAAATAGGGTCAGTGACACAACACAAATTCCAGGTGGTGTTCCAGATCAACACCAAAATGTAATTATCTGCTCCTTGTCCTAATGCCCACATCGTCTAAAAATGTCATCCAAATCCATGCAGTACTTTTCGATTTATTTTGTATGCAGAGAGACAAACAAACAAACAAACAAACACTTGCAAAAACTGCGTTGGTTGTGGTTAAAGAAAAACTTGCCGGATATTTGGCAGGTACTTCTATTTATTTATGGGCTTACATGATGGGTTCAGGAACATATCCAAGTCATGTACAACATCTACGTACATAGTAAAATAGTCACATGTGAATTACTTATTACATTACATTACTTCATCCCTTGACCACAAAACTGCTTGGACTCACTGTCTGGCCATCTTGCTTTGTTGATTAGGTTCACAAGCAAACTGATGCACACAATGATGCAAGGTTTATCTAATGAAATTCATAAATTCACATATTTCCCCATCTGTTTAGATATTGTAGATATTCTAATATCCAAGAAACTGAACAACCAAAAACATTTGGAGTATCAAAAGGCAGTGTGATACTGTGGTGACGAAAACACTGAGATTTCACAACTGTCACAATCACTGTCTATAGATCTCTGTCACAGCATTACCACTGACCTCAACTCAACAAACTCTTGTGAACACAGAAACACTAGAATAACCACAAACTCACGCAAAAAAATTGTGTCTTGATTTTAGAATAATCTGGTAATATTCTGAAATCTCAAAAAAAGTTCTTAATAAACTCTTATGGAGAAGTGAACAATTTAAGGCTGATAAAATAATGTGATTTTAACCTTCTTTTTAGAACAGGTTACACTTGTGGTGAATATGACTTTAATTGAGCGGCCAATCAATTTTTAATGATATTTTTTTAACATATATTTTTTATTTTAATATAATAAAGCATTGTGTAAATAAAGTCCATACAATAATGAAATTTTTATAACATATACCATAAACCTATTATTCTATTATATTACTGTGAAATACACCTCAATTATCTATCATGAATTTCTTTGAATTGAAGTTATAAAGTTTCTTTCTTTGAAAGAATCTTCATGTTATAAATGTAATTTAAACATAAACATGTGATTGAAATATGAAAAATACATAATTCATTAATACCATGTGGTAAACCGTTAAGTTGTTAACAGTGTGACCAATAGTAACGCGTGGCCTAGGGTTTATGTGAGGGTGAGTGTCTTCTCTGTAAAGAATCTGAGTCAGTATTTCAAAAAGCCTTGGGGTGGGAGGAAAAGACAGAAGGACAAATTGAGCAATAAGCTTTCCCTTTTCCCACAAACACGCACAGCCTTGGAACACGCCCTCATCGATGGGAGAACCGTGACTCACTGATGGTGCATGCCAATATCAGCATTGCAGGTTTGTATATAAAGGTATAGCTAATTCACTGAAATTCACTCTCAGCCATTCAGAAGACTTCATACTGCCAAACACTGTCGAAAAGAACAGCACATTCAGCCACTAAGCCGACTCTACTGACACGTAAGTGTTCATCTGATTTGACTTTGCTGGTGTAACATACCATACATCCTATAGTATCATAAACTATTTCAGCGCAACAGCTATATTATTATTCCATATTGGTCAATCATTTGAAGTACTTCAGTAGTTGAACCTGTTAAAATCAAAGACTCTAAAGCAATATGTAAATTATATCATTAACAATTTAAAAAGACTATATGCAAATGATGTAATTGTTGACAGAGAGATCATTTACATATTTCAAAATACATTTTGTGTTTGACACGGTTTTAAATATTCAGTCTATGAATTGTGTTTCTCAATTATAAAACAAAAGTAGACCTAATGTAAAATATGTAAGATAGTCTTTCATATAAACTATGGTTGAAAAATGTTGTTTTCACTCATTGATCATTTTTAACTTATTTATTTAATGCAGGAACACAAAATGCCTGAGTACATTACTAAGCTTGAAGTTTCTCTGAATGAAACAGAAGAGAGACAACTCCATGCACAAGGCTTCATCAAAATCAAAGCCAATCTGAACCAAGGTGCCGGAGGTAATACTGTGTGCCTTTGGTACAAAAAAGACAGCGGTCCTGCAATCACCAGAATTCAACTTTCATTCACCAAAGATATGAGCGAGGGCCTGATTGAAGCAGGGTACCACAAAATCGACAAAGACCTCAATGCTGGAACACACGGGGACCACATCTACCTGTGGTACTTCAAAGGTTCCTCAGAGTACGATATTCCCATCACAGAGCTTACTGTCACCACAGAGGCAGAGGATGAAGTGAAGATCTTCAGAAATGGCTGGGAGAGGCTGGCATGTGACCTCAACCGCAAATGCGGAGGAAACTGGATCTACTTGTTTGTGAAGAGAGAGAAGCAAGCCTACATCTGTGACATCACTGCCACCGGCACCTCTGGCGAAGACGCCGACCTCTTCAAGAAAGGTTACATCCGGGTGGACGAAGACACCAACAGATCAGCAGGAGGGGACTGGGTCTTCATCTGGTACCGTCAGACCCCCAGGCTTCAGAGCGCCCTGAGAGATCTGCAAATCTCCATCAATGATGACGAGTACAGGAGCTTTCAAAGTCAAGGCTATCAACTGGTGAACATGAACCTCAACCAGGGGACCGTTGGAAGCCCAGTGTTCCTGTGGTACAAGAAAGAGGAAAGCGCCGGTGACCCTATCAAGGCCATCACTGTTATCATCAATCTAATGTCTCTGGAGCAGTATGAGGAGACTGGGGCCCAGGTCATCAAAAAAAACCTCAACACAGGCGCCGGATTACTTCAAGAATTTGTGTGTTTCAATAACTGAGACTGGTCATGGCCACAGAGCCAGGCATGCTCAGTAAGGGGAAAAAGAAAAGATATTTTAAAAATACAATTTGAATCAGTGTGGTTATTTTCAGTTATTTTACTAAATGTAATAAATATAGCATTAAATATCATGGTTAAATCACAATTTTTTTTCAACTAACATCTTAATTGGCCATCATGAATAAAATGTGATTAAACTGATTAATGTAACTGGCAAGAATGTCTCTCATGAGTCTTTCAATAAAGTCTCTGAAATGTCTGCCTGTTTTTCAAATCTGTTTATTATGCTGTATAAGTAATAAAGCAATATAAATGATGAATAAAATGAAAGAACAACACAACTTAACGGGAACATTTTAAAAAAGTGGTCCTCATCAAATACTAAAATTTGCAACAAGTTTCTGGGGCATGTCTATCATATTTGAAGAGGCTTATCTCAATATATCAAGCTGAATTTCTCATGTTTGTCATCAGGAATTGGGATCTGTGAATGAAAAAAAAAAAAAAACAGAAAAAAATCAAGTCCATGGTGTCAAACTCAATATCTTGTTGAATGATATGGAATTGCTCATATTGCAGTCTGGATCAAAGTTCCAATTACACCACAGTGGCGGATTTGTCTCCCATCAAACCTCACATTCTGCCAATCCGCTAGATGGCAGTAGAGTTCCAATGTAGCTATGTGGATATTGTTTTTTTTTCCAGTGCCAGAAGAAGACCTCGAAGCTGGCTGCTAGTGTTAGCTGTGTTCTCTGAATCAACAACCTTCAAGTTGAAATGGATATTCTTAAAGCCGAAATCGCTCGGAAGAGGAAATTAATGGAAGAGAAGGAGCTCGTAAATGTGAGTAATACTCACCTCGCAGTAACGTTAATGGTGGAGTCAATCTTGTGAGCTCGCTATGTTAGTTGAGTTTTGGCAGATAACGTTAGCCAGCAACACTGAAGCATTGCATGGTTACCCGTGTGTGATTGTGAATCCCCCTCCAGATTTTGTTCAAATGATTTCACGCTAACACCCCTTACGGAAGACACTGAACGTTTTATCGAGGATGTTGGAAGTTAGAAATCTTAGAAATATTTAGGATTTAGCATCCTAACGCTAGTTCGTTGCGTCATATGCTAGCCAGGTGGCATAACAGTTACTTTTCCCTGATCACGACTTGTTAACGTTAGCTAATTATTATTATGATTTGAAAAACCTAATTTACGAGAATGTTGTGTAAATACATCTGTTAGACGTCCAGGAGATCTTTTGCACACATATCCAAGACATCTTGCAGACTGTCTTGCTGACTGTGTGTGTTTGGGCATGTATGATGCGGCGAGCGAATGATGTAACGTTATCTGTTTACATGACCTTTTGTTGTTCAGCCAATTCTCCAAACATGTTGTGCATCGCCAGGAAGAGAAAGTCTGACATCACGAGTCTCTTTTGTTTCTTTCAGGAGGAGAAAAAGTATTTCAAGCGAGCTGATCTTGCACGGAAGGAAGAGGAAGATTATTTCAAAAGATGTGGTTACAAGGTAACTTTAATACCTTCCAACTCTCCGCATACGGCACAAAGATCAGTCCCCTGGTGGCTATACTGTGCGAGATGTAGCATTGTACAGTTAGTAAACATTGTATCGTTCAAATCATATAAGTTTCAGGCAAAATATAGTGACCAGAATAAAAACCAGATAGTACATTCCAACTATAGGATTGGCACAGTGTTTGTTTGTGTTAAAATGTGAACCTTAGTCTATATACAGTTAATGGACAGCAGTTTTTAATATTTTGACTCTTGAAACATGTTCATATTTGTGTAAAACATGGTGGAAAAATAAGTAGATATTATGATGCATTCATACCTGCAGTTTAAAGGTAGTCTTGGTGTTTTCAGTTCTTTCACCATGTGACTTATTTCCCTAATGTTCCTAACCCCCACATACTTGAGATGAAGTGGGGAAAACAAAGAAGACGTGTCACATGTCCCTGGGCCAGCCTGTATGTGTGATCTCCGTCACCTCATCCTCCGACTAACTGTCCCTCTGTCCTGTGTGCATGTGTAGGTTGCTATTGAAAAGCCCGTGGGACAGGTAGGACTCAGACAGAGCTTCCACACCGACTGCTCTGTGTGCAGGCCTCAGAGCATGTGGCAGGCCTTAAAGGAGTTATCTGGAGTGAATCAACCTGTAGCCCTTTGTTTCATGTTGCTGACTGCTGTTGGTAGTTATGATAAATGTCAGAATTTGGCGCAACATAGACCAAATAGCGAAGAGGCAGCCAGTGCTAACTGATGAGGGCAAGGAAGTTTTGTTTTCATGTGCCCCCATCAGTTAGCGTTAGCTGCCAGTTCGCACATTTGCTCTTTGCTGTACCAAATGCTATCATTCTCATATCTACCAACAGCACTCTGCAGCCTCAGAGAACAGGGATATGGCTGATTGACTCTGGACTTTTTCTTTAAGCTCTCGCTGTCTGTTCCTTGCATGGAAAAGAGAATGAGTGGCGTCTCTGGGGCAGGTGTGGTTAGTTTGGCTGCTCATTGTTACACAAAGTCGACAGACTTGGCAGCAATATGGAACAGTCCTCATTTTCCCCTTCAGTGCTGTTTGCATTGGCATTTTGAATTTATGTTTTAGCAAGTGCATTTTTGTGCAAGACTGGGATTTGTGCATTTATTCATTATTTGAACATTTTAGTTTGGAAAGCTCAATTGATATTCCAGTGGACCTCCTGAGCCTGTCTCTATCATCACGGTTAATTGTAATGAATCATGTTGTGTGTTTCCCTTCAACCTTTCAGATTTTTGTTCAAAATTTGTTGTTGTCATTTTCTTTCCTTGTTCATTTAAGATGCTCCAAGTATGATCTGTCCGAGGCACATTAGAGCATGGATGTTTTGAGAGCATGACTCAGCAGTGCATCTCAGAGTAGAAAAGACGCCTCTCACGCCTCATTCACACCACAATCTGTGACACACTATTTTGGTCCGTTTTCTTTTAGGATACTTGTCAAATGAACAGCACCGCGCAACTCCCGTGCTGTCCACTTGAAAAAGAAAAGAGTTTTATTCTTCCACATGTGGTGTATAAAGCAGTTCTCCATAGACTTTAAATAAGAGCTTGGCTAGCCGGTGCGTGCAGGAGACCATTTCTGGTGTGAATACACAGACACACACGCACCTCGAATGGGCTGTGAGCGCTCGGATTGCTCTGTAAATGAGGCCTTAGAGCCCCATCTCATTGCTGTTTGAAGGCCTCCATTTCACTCCTCGTCTCATAGAGCACATGGATTGGCCATTTGATATTCGACTGGGCCTGGCTCAGGTGCCTTGGGCGTGAGAGAGCCATGAGATGGGCTTTTCTACATCTTCATGTGGCAAGGGTCAGGCTTTACCCCAGGAATCCAGCAGTGCTGTGATTTGTAACCATTAGATTCATCAGTTCTCTTAAGGGAGGTTTGTGTCATCATTGAGTCGCATGTGCCCAGTGATAGAGGTGGCATAAAACAGAAGCAGAAATGATGCTGGTGCTTTTGGCATTAGTGTGTTGTGTGCCAAATGCAAACGCAGGGCCAGGGTTATTTTTGATGGTTTCCAGAAAACCCGTTCACTGAGATGCACTGAATGCTTTGCCATGCATCCTGAGTTTGGCTTGTGAGTTAAGAGTACTTGAGTTCTTCTCATTTTTCATTCTTCTGTCCTTCACCTCTGTTTGTTCTGGTCTCTCTGAACGTCCCCACGGCACAGATGGAGCAGAAAGAAGAGGAGGCGAAGCCGTCCAGTTCCTCCAATCCCGTGCTGGAACTGGAGCTGACAGAGGAGAAGCTGCCAATGACGCTCTCTCGCCAGGAGGTACAGTACACACACTGATTTGGCCAGTAGAAAATGGCTGAATCTCAATGCCCTCACTAACCCTAACCCCTAAGGCCTCAAAGTCCCTAAACTGGTATGAATCAACCAATCATGTTGATACATGCTCGGAAAGGGATAGTTTGAATAGATAGCCCTTTCGTACGAGCTTGCCAAGCTTAACTGGCAGCTTGCTGAGCTAAAATGTGGATTGTTTTTTATTTCATGTGTCAGTCCTTCTCAGTTCAGCTTGTTTGGGCTGTGTTTAGAGGATTTATCTGACATTTGTATCTAAAACATTTGGAGACCCACCACTGCAGTATTCATGAGAATAATGGCCATTTCACTTGGTCAACTGTATGTGTGTGTGTGTGTGTGTGTGTGTGTGTGTGTGTGTGTTGCATGTGCTAGTGAAAAGCCCAAAATGTTTTTGTATTATATCTAACACAACACTGCCTCAGTGTGTATCACTTGTTTGAGTAGTGATGTTTTGACACAGTGTCACTCTCTCTCTGTGTGTGTGTGTGTGTGTGTGTGTGTGTGTGTGTGTGTATGAAAAGCCAAGTTGTTTTTTGTATAGTATTTAATGTGATTGTTGTGTTCGCAGGCGAATGATGCCTAGTGCTACCTAATGCTAACTAAGGAATGACAGTAAAAGTGAGCTTATGATGTCATTCAGTTAGCGTAAGCAGCGCATTCGCTATTCAGTCTATTTGTTCCAAATTCTCTTGTTCTCTTCCTTCCGACAGCGCTCAGCAAGCTCGTCCAACAGGGCTGTGATTGGAATTACTCCGAGCTATCGCTTTAAGTCTGGGAGGGTTTAAAGCTTAGGGGGACATTGGGATACGTGCTGTTAAATTGGCTTTTGAACCAACCAAATGCCCCTATTGACGGGAGAGAAGACACAAAAGATACAGGAATCAGCCTAATCCCAATGCCTTCCCTCTTCCCTAACCCCTAAAGCCAAAAAGACTTAGCTGGAAATCAACTTCATAATTGACTGATTAATGTTGATCAAGTCTTTGATGGTTCAGGTCAAGGTTAGGGTGGGTATAGGGCCCTGGGTGGACACTAGCAGGACAGCTCAGGGACTCAGGGATGCATACACGTGGCAGTCCATGGATTGTGTCGTG